>JAGDYQ010000013.1:1987581-1995081 GCA_021962125.1 Bulinus truncatus | reverse complement strand
CCTGATAGCGTGCAATGATTGAAGTTACACAGATGTTACTGACTGCGTGCAATGATTGAATTTACACAGACGTTCCTGACAGCATGCGATGATTGAAGCTACACAGATGTTCCTGACAGCATGCGATGATTGAAGTTACACAGATGTTCCTGACAGCATGCGATGATTGAAGTTACACAGATGTTCCTGACAGCATGCGATGATTGAAGTTACACAGATGTTCATCTCGGCTCATCTATACAACTGTTTTAAAATTTAAATGTTTCTATACCACCGAGTTATACACAAGAGCGCCAGCTGTTAATTTTAAAAAAATCTAAGTGTGGCATCTACTGAATGCCATAGTTTTTGAAACAATATACAAACATCAAAAGGATTATGTAATAAAGATTGAAAACACTTTAATTCTTTAATCTTTCAAATAGATGTACTTTTACAGACCATGTTCAACTTTGGTCTTTATGTGGGTCAACAGCCTGAACAATGGACTTCCTTGACCCGCATTATATTGTGCTTTTAAAACAAGTTAAAAGAAAATCCAAAGTCAGTCCCGTTGATTCTGAAGTAGTCTGTGGTGTCAACTTTATGTCCGATTGGAACTTTGTGTCTGTGCGCCATCTTTAACCTTCATCATCTCTCAGGTTGTAATGTCGTAGTCTCGGTTTAATTTAATTAGTCACATCTTTGTTTTATTTGTTACATCTTTGTTTTATTTGTTACACCTTTTTTCATTTGTTACACCTTTGTTTCATTTGTTACATCTTTGTTTCATTTGTTACACCTTTGTTTCAATTGCTACAAAAGAATATGTTTGCTTGTATGTGCACCAAGTTTCACAATTCAATCTCTGCTCCGAGAATCGAACCATTATCTGGGCTCCTACTTGTAATCTGTTTTCATTATATCATATATTTTGCATCTAACAAGAATCTCACCTATAATCTATACTCAGGGTATCAAATCTTTAAATAACTGCTGAGGTATCGATTTTCATAGTTACATATCTCTGCTTTTAAAAAGCACAATAGCGAAAATCTGCTGTTAATCTTCCCAGTCTGTATCTTTGTAGTCAATCTCACCGACTTGTTCCTTATCTCACATGCATTACAACTGAGCGAACAAATATTTCCACTATTGAGCAATATACTGCAATCTTACACATACAACATTAAATTATGTTCAAAAGTAGCACACAGTCAATATCTCAAGTCTAAGGTAGCACACAGTCAATATTTTAAGTTTAAAGTAGCACACAATCAATATCTAAAGTCTAAAGTAGCACACAGTCAATATATTAAGTTTACAGTAGCACACAGTCAATATTTTGAGCCGCAAACAGCCTTCGAAAAATTAGACAGAATATTGAATGTCAATATCATTGTTACTGGATAAACTCAAGCCTCGTCAGGAACCCAGTTTTTTCACAATATAAAGTGTAACATTTCACTTATTCTGAATCCCCCATATCTCATCTGTGATATAGTATGACTATGTCAATTGGCTAATACATTTGAAGCATTTCAGTTGAACAATACACAACACAGTGTTTATACGACAACGTATTTCGAATAGGTAACTAACTGTGTGTTGTTAAAATACTTTACAAACATGTCAATGTAAAAATACAAAGCAAACATTCAGTGCGACAATACATTAGAAGCGTTTCACTGTGTTGTGAAAATAGATTACAAACATGTTAAATGTAACTAGAAATTTCAAACTAGTCAACTGTAAAAAAATATATACAAACATGCCTATGTAACAATATACCCATACTTATTAATGTGGTAATACATTACAAATATCAGTATATACAAACAAGTAAATGTAACAATACATAACAAATATATATATATATATATATATATATATATATATATATATATATATGTCAATAAACCAATATATGCAGTCATGTTTATGTAACAATACATAAAAAAATATGTCAATGTATCAATACATACAATTATGTATATGCAATAATACATGACAAATATGTTAATGTAACAATACACACACAAATGTACATGTAACTATACATTACAAGTATGTAAATGTAACAATAAATTACAAACTGGTCAATTACATGCAATTTTGTAAACGTGACCATTCTAAATTGTGTCTTCGTGTATTCCTAGTTAATACAAGGCTTACTTCTAAGCAATGGTAACCCGCTGTATTCCCCAAGACCCCAGCCTGACCAGGCTAATGTAATTGTGTTCCTGTTTTGTTCATTCCATTCCAGCTCCCAGTCCTTATCACCTTAAGTACAAGAAATCAATTTGATTTATCTCACGTGTGAAATGGTCTAATCACGTATTGAGCTGTGGGGTGAGACGTCCATTGTTTCACTCGGTCAGTGATCAAACATTATACTCACACTTTGAGTACAACTCGTTGTTAAAGTTTAAACTTCAAAACCTAGTTGTTGTTTTTTCAGCAGACAACTTTAGTTAAACACACACACACACACACACACACATACATATATATTGGCCTAATTGTAAAATTATTGTATCAATCAGGGGCTATTACTGTTGCTGTTTTTTTTTCCAAAAAAGGGAAGTAGCCAATATTGTGTTTTTGTTGTTTTGTAAATCAGTGTATTATTCATAAATTGAAAAAACAAACAAAGTTGAAAAGTGTAACATTGTATTGGCATATTCTCTTTTTTATGACTTGTTTTTTTACAAACACATCAGACGAATATAACTTTTTATACTGATAGGGTACATTCTTGTGATTGGGTACATTGTTCTGTCTTAGTACAATGTTCTGATTGGGTACAGTGTTTTAACTGGTAGAGTGTTTTGACTGGGCACGTTGTTCTGACTGGGTACAGTATTCCGATCGGGTACAGTGTTTTGACTGAGTACAGTGTACTCTCAGACGTGCATACATCTCGCCGAGTGAGGACACGCTTGAGACGTGCATACATCTCGCCGAGTGAGGGCACACACACATTACAATAAAAACAAAGTACAGTAGGTTCGCTCGATAGGTCTATACACAGAATATAAATTATACATTAGGCACGTCCTCGATTTGATCGCTTATTTCGATCGGCGCCGTTACTACTGTTATTGGTGATTTCAGGGAGAGTGATATTGTCATTGCGGGTGGTCGAGTGGTGTAGAACGCTTGACTGTCGACCGGAGTGTCCCAGGTTCAAATCTTAGTGAGAACCTTGGAACTTTTTCGGGTCCTGGTGAAAGTCCCCAAGTCCACCCGGCTTTAAATGGGTACCTGACTTTAAGTTGGGAGAGTAAAGGCGGCCGGGCGTTGTGCTAACTACACAATCCCTTTATATGCCGCGGTTGCTGAAACAGATGATTTCTACACTTCATCTGCCCCGATGAGCCCTTTGAGGCTTAAGTGATATTTGTGAGTGCAGTACATAACTGAATCATTTTGTTTTAATCAAGCAGCTCCTTATACTCTCTATATAAAGTCATTTAAAAGAATGTAATTAAGTTTTCTTAGGCAATCGTTATTCATTTTATATGGTATTTATTTAAATAGACAAAGTTTATTTCAGAATAAATTGTTGTTGTTTTTTTTCTAATACAACTGCGTGTATATCAATTTTTACTTTTTAAAAAGCCAATAACAATAATGACGACACATATATTTTTTTTAAAAAAGGGAAGAGGAATTTCGTTTAATTACCGATGCATTTGATGAAGGATATATATTTAGTGGGTCTGACAATCGTTATGCTGCAAACGAAAAATTGAACTTTTCTAACTTAGTTGCACATGCATTATCTCTCGCCGCACACAGCATTTGGAGACACAACATTTGCCGACACAACACTTGGAGACAAATCATTTGGAGACACAACACTTGGAGGCACAACATTTTGGAGACACAACATTTTGGAGACACAACATTTGGAGACACAACACTTGGAGACACAACATTTTGGAGACACAACCTTTGGAGACACAACCTTTGGAGGCACAACATATTGAGACACAACATTTGGAGACACAAAACATGGAGACACAACACGTGGAGACACAACATTTGGAGACACAAAATATGGAGACACAACACTTAGAGACACAAAACATGAAGACACAACACTTGGAGACACAACATTTGGAGACACAACATATGGAGACACAACACATGGAGACACAACACTTAGAGACACAACACTTGGAGACAAAAAACAAGGATACACAAAACACAAAACTTGGAGACACAACACGTGGACACACAACATTTGGAGACACAACACGTGGAGATACAACACTTGGAGACACAATATTTTGGAGACACAACATTTGGAGACACAACATTTTGGAGACACAACAAGAGTGGGAGTTGGGAGATTACGTTCTCTGAATAAGTTGTTTTTTAAATAAGAAATACTAACAATAAATTGATGAGCCTGGTTGTAACATTGGGAGATTGGTCCACGACCTCCACACAGTGAAACAAAACTGGACATCAACCCAACTGACCAGTTACCCACCAGAGGTCGATTAGATAGTTTTCCTTTTTCTCCCCCCCCCCCCCCCCTGAGAAGTGTTGCCTCTTTCTGAACCTTTGAAACTAAATGATGGCAAAGACAGGAAAACACCATCTACCTTCAAACTGTAAGCTTGGATATATTAGTTACTGTTGGAACATTTGTTTTGTTTGTGTGTGTGTGTGCGTGCGTGCGTGTGTGTGCGTGTGTGTGTGTGCGTGTGTGTGTGTGCGTGCGTGTGTGTGTGTGCGTGCGTGTGTGTGTGCCATTATATTGAAAAACGATCACCTGACTACTGGCAATCACGAATATAGTTCATTGAATACAAAGTGTCTGACTACAGCGGATTCAATACCAGTGTGTCTGACTACAGTGGATTCAATACCAGTGTGTCAGACTACAGTGGATTCAATACCAGTGTGTCTGGACTACAGCCGATTCAATACCAGTGTGTCTGACTACAGTGGATTCAATACCAGTGTGTCTGACTACAGCCGATTCAATACCAGTGTGTCTGGACTACAGTGGATTCAATACCAGTGTGTCTGACTACAGTGGATTCAATACCAGTGTGTCTGACTACAGTGGATTCAATACCAGTGTGTCTGACTACAGTGGATTCAATACCAGTGTGTCTGACTACAGTGGATTTAATACCAGTGTGTCTGACTACAGTGGATTCAATACCTGTGTGTCTGGACTACAGCCGATTCAATACCAGTGTGTCTGACTACAGCCGATTCAATACCAGTGTGTCTGGACTACAGTGGATTCAATACCAGTGTGTCTGACTACAGTGGATTCAATACCAGTGTGTCTGACTACAGTGGATTCAATACCAGTGTGTCTGGACTACAGCGGATTCAATAACAGTGTGTCTGACTACAGCGGATTCAATCCAACGTGTCTACTTTTTTGAAAGGTGTATCATTATTAGTAACATCGGATTTGTTCACTTTTCAAAATAATCTTTGTACCAATGATACACAACAAGGCAACATTGTCTGTACCAATCATATACAACATGGCTATCACACAGCCCACGAAGTGAAGAAAACTAGCATTGAATTTGTTCCTGTCAGCTAAAAGATCACATGGAGCTAATGCACTTTGAATGTTGAGGGCCCCACAAGATAATTTAATTCAAGGCTGAACCATTAGCACTTCTGCTGACTGACCCCCGGGCTGTGACATCACTGGTATAGCGTGTATATTGACTGACATCGCGGTAACCTGGTACTGTTGGAGTTAAATAGTCTGTTGAAAGAATGGAAGTGACTGAACAAGGTACTTTAAACAAGATAGTGTTTCATGCGTGAAAAGTTTGATTAGTTTAGGTGGAAACGAAATGCTGAATAGTATGAAATTCGGATACATTTTGGTATGTAAAATACAGGTCATGTTGGTTAGTAGATTGTCAGATATACATACAGACAAAGTAACTTAATAAAATATTGATGGTCTAAAGGACAAAGAGACAGTTATAGTGTTTCAAATCGGAGGTTTGGTGGATGGATAGATGGTTAAACACATACATAGTTGTGGATAGTTTGAACCAGGGCTCGATTTACCGCTACTGTCATCCCCGGCTCTGTTTTAGCTTACATATCCCTGCCGGGGATTAAACCATAGACATTTATCCCCGGCACTACACAAATTTGTTTCATCCCCGGCACTGGTTTGAACTACGACGTATGGAATGGTTTTGCATTAAGTTTATTTGTTGTTCGTTTTTATAATAAAAAGCTGAGTATAAAATATGAAAGGATGTTATTTGTTCTTCACATCAAGCTGACTGGTGGAAAAAATCCGAACTCTGAACTTTTCTTTTGAAGACTTTTCTGAAAGGCGCCGTCATACAGAACATAACCGCAGCTGAATACATGAATATTCTACTTTCGATAACACAGATATACCATCAGTAATGTTGTGGGGTTTGAAATATCTTGGTGATTATTTTCTTTAATAACTGTCCCATGTAGTTGTAAAATTATTGATCAACTTCTTCACCATATGGATCAAACATTTGACGTTTGGTCATTAAATCTCTGGACAGATGGAAGATATATCTATGTACAGATACTCAGATCCTATGTATGACTCAGTATATTTACATTATATGTATGACTCAGCATATACATACATTCTATGAATCACTAGTATGTATAAATGGTATGTATGACTCAGTATATATACTCTGTACACAGGTTTAACAAAGAAAGTTGAAACATGATTTTTTTTAAAACTGTTGGAGTTAATTTTCATTTAAATCGTTATGTGGCAACCTGTGGCAGAGATGCTAATGTACCCCAAGAACAGATGAAGCTAAAACACAACAGAAATATTTTTTTATTGGAAAATTATCTAAGTGCTTTAAGGATTTGCTCATCTTATAAGTGGGAAAAAGGGGGGGGGGGTAAGATTGTAAAGAAATGACGTTGAAATAAATAAATAAAGACAAGGAAGTCTCCCGGATATTGAGCTGGGGGGGGGGGGGAGGAATGCTTACAGAGCAGGTTTTTCTCAGAACCGGAAGTAGAACAGGCTGTTAGTTCAGGCTGTAAGAACAGACTGTAAGGACAGGCTGTAAGAACAGGTTGTAAGAACAGACTGTAAGGACAGGCTGTAAGGTTGTAATGGTGAATTGAAACAAAATCAAATAAATCCTAGTAATAAATTACAGTTAGTTTAAGGGAAACATTCTATGTGAGCAAGTGTGGGTGGAATTACGGTCAGTTGAGGAGCCCCTAAAGAAGATGACACAAAACTAAAAAAAAATGTGCAAAGTTTGTGTTTAGTGGGGCCCCCTCCATAGCCGGGCCTAGTGGTGCGCACTGTGCGTCTGTCGTTGAATCATCCGCCACTTTAGTTTGTGTGTGTGTGTGTGTGTGTGCTTGTGTGTATCTGTGTATATGTTTAACTGTGCTTGTGTATGTAACTAACAGTGTATGGGATCATTCTCTTTAGTGTGTGAAGTCCCTGTAAGGGATGAGATGAAATCTCTCAGATCCTATAAACCA
>JAGDYQ010000013.1:1972710-1987081 GCA_021962125.1 Bulinus truncatus | reverse complement strand
GCACACACACACAAGCACACAAACAAAACAAATGTTCCAACAGTAACTAATTGAAGGTCGATGGTGTTCTCCTGTCGCTGCCACCATTTAGTTTCAAAGGTTCAGGAAGAGGCGACACTTCTCAAGGGGGGGGGGAGGGGGGAAGAAAAAGGAAAACTATCTAATCGACCTCTGGACTAAATTTATGGGTAGCTGGTCAGTTGGGTTGATGTCCAGTTTTGTTTCACTGTGTGGAGGTCGTGGACCAATCTCCCAATGCTAGTGTCTCCAAATGTTGTGTCTCCAAATGTTGTGTCTCCTAGTGTTGTGTCTGCAAATGTTGTGTCTCCAAATGCTGTGTTTCCACGTGTTGTGTCTTCAAATGTTGTGTCTCCAAGTGTTGTGTCTCCAAATGTTGTGTCTCCAACTGTTGTGTCTCCAAAATGTTGTGTCTCCAAGTGTTGTGTCTCCAAATGTTGTGTCTCCTAGTGTTGTGTCTGCAAATGTTGTGTCTCCAAATGCTGTGTGCGGCGAGAGATAATGCATATGCAACTAAGTTAGAGAATTTGAATTTTTCGTTTGCAGCATAACGATTGTCAGACCCACTAAATATATATATCCTTCATCAAACGCATCGGTAATTAAACGAAATTCCTCTTCCCTTTTTGAGAATATATGTGTCGCCATTATTGTTATTGGCTTTTTAAAAAGTAAATATTGATATACACGCAGCTGTATTAGAAAAAAACAACAATAAAAATTTATTCTGAACTAAACTTCGTCTTTTTAAATAAATACCATATAAAATGAATGACAGATTGCCTAAGAAAACTTAATTACATTCTTTTAAATGAATTTATATATAGCGTATAAGGAGCTGCTTGAATAAAATAAAATGATTCAGTTATGTACTGCAATCACAAATATCATTTAAGCCCCAAAGGGCTCATCGGGGCAGATGAAGTGTAGAAATCATCTGTTTCAGTAACCGCGGAAAAAAAGGGATTGTGTAGTTAGCACAACGCCCAGCCGCCTTTACTCTCCCAACTTAAAGTCAGGTACCCATTTAAAGCCGGGTGGACTTGGGGAATTTCACCAGGACCTGAAAAAGTTCCAAGGTTCTCACTAAGATTCGAACCTGGGACCCTCGGGTCGAGAGTCAAGCGTTCTACACCACTCGACCACCCGCAATGACAATATCACTCTCCCTGAAATCACCAATAACAGTAGTAACGGCGCCGATCGAAATAAGCGATCAAATCGAGGATGTGCCTAATGAATAATTTATATTCTGTGTATAGACCTATCGAGCGAACCGTGTGTACTTTGTTTTATTGTAATGTGTGTGTGTCCTCACTCGGCGAGATGTATGCGCGTCTCAAGCGTGTCCTCACTCGGCGAGATGTATGCGCGTCTCAAGCGTGTCCTCACTCGGCGAGATGTATGCGCGTCTCAAGCGTGTCCTCACTCGGCGAGATGTATGCGCGTCTCAAGCGTGTCCTCACTCGGCGAGATGTATGCGCGTCTCAAGCGTGTCCTCACTCGGCGAGATGTATGCGCGTCTCAAGCGTGTCCTCACTCGGCGAGATGTATGCGCGTCTCAAGCGTGTCCTCACTCGGCGAGATGTATGCGCGTCTGAAGCGCCCAGCTAAGTGCAGAGAATATAAATAGATTAAAAAAAATCAAATTGCCAAAATGAAAGCGAATTGTAATGAATGTTTATGGCATCTCCTTATGTTTTATCACACAGTTTTTATAATATATGTTTAGTTCACGTTTTTTTTTATGTTTGGTGTGTCAGGAACATTTTCTGGGCTCCTAGACTCGGCGCATCATAACTTGCTAATAGAGTACACTGTACTCAGTCAAAACACTGTACCCGATCGGAATACTGTACCCAGTCAGAACAACGTGCCCAGTCAAAGCACTCTACCAGTTAAAACACTGTACCCAATCAGAACATTGTACTAAGACATAACAGTGTACCCAGACAGAACAATGCTCCCAATCAGAAGAATGTACCCTATCAGTATAAAAGGTTATATTCGTCTGATGTGTTTGTAAAAAAAAAAAATCATAAAAAAGAGAATATGCCAATATAATGTTACACTTTTCAACTTTTTTGTTTTTTCAATTTATGAATAATACACTGATTTACAAAACAACAAAAACACAATATTGGCTACTTCCCTTTTTTGGAAAAAAACAACAGTAATAGCTCCCGATTGATACAATAATTTTACAATTAGGCCTATATATATATGTATATGTGTGTGTGTGTGTGTGTGTGTTTCTTTGTGTGTGTGTGTGTCTGTGTGTGTGTGTGTGTGTTTAACTAAAGTTGTCTGCTAAAAAACAACAACTAGGTTTTGAAGTTTAAACTTTAACAACGAGCTGTACTCAAAGTGGGAGTAGAATGTTTGATCATTGACCGAGTGAAACAATGGACGTCTCACCCCACAGCTCAATACGTGATTAGACCATTTCACACGTGAGATAAATCAAATTGATTTCTTGTACTTAAGGTGATAAGGACTGGGAGCTGGAATGAACAAAACAGGAACACAATTACATTAGCCTGGTCAGGTTGGGGTCTGGGAGAATACAGCGAGTCACCATTGCTTAGAAGTAAGCCTTGTATTAACTAGGAATACATGAAGAAACAATTTAGAATGGTCACGTTTACAAAATTACATTTAATTGACCAGTTTGTAATTTATTGTTACATTGACATAATTGTAATGTATAGTTACATTTACATTTTTGTATGTATTGTTACATTAACATATTTGTCATAATTGTATGTATTGTTACATTAACATATTTGTCATAATTGTATGTATTGATACATTGACATATTTTTTTATGTATTGTTACATAAACATGACTTCATATATTGGTTTTACATTTACTTGTTTGTACATATTGATATTTGTAATGTATTGCCACATTAATAAGTATGGGTATATTGTTACATAGACATGTTTGTATACATTTTTTACAGTTGACTAGTTTGAAATTTCTAGTTACATTTAATATGTTTGTAATCTATTTTCACAACACAGTGAAACGCTTCTGATGTATTGTCGCACTGTATTGTTTGCTATGTATTTTTACATTGACATGTTTGTAAAGTATTTTCACAACACACAGTTAGTTACCTATTCGAAATTCGTTGTCGTATAAACACTGTGTTGTGTATTGTTCAACTGAAATGCTTCAAATGTTTTTCCCATTTGACATAGTCATACTATATCACAGATGAGATATGGGGGGATTCAGAATAAGTGAAATGTTATACTTAACATTGTGAAAAAACTGGGTTCCTGACGAGGCTTGAGTTTATCCAGTAACAATGATATTGACATTCAATGTTCTGTCTAATTTTTCGAAGGCTGTTTGCGGCTCAAGATATTTACTGTGTGCTACTTTAAACTTAATATATTGACTGTGTGCTACTTTAGACTTTATATATTGATTGTGTGCTACTTTAAACTTAAAATATTGACTGTGTGCTACTTTAGACTTGAGATATTGACTGTGTGCTACTTTCGAACATAATTTAATGTTGTATGTGTAAGATTGCAGTATATTGCTCAATAGTGGAAATATTTGTTCGCTCAGTTGTAACGCATGTGAGATAAAGAACAAGTCGGTGAGATTGACTACAAAGATACAGACAGGGAAGATTAGCAGCAGATACAGACAGGGAAGATTAACAGCAGATACAGACAGGGAAGATCAACAGCAGATACAGACAGGGAAGATTAACAGCAGATTTTCGCTATTGTGCTTTTTAAAAGCAGAGATATGTAACAATGAAAATCGATACCTCAGCAGTTATTTAAAGATTTGATACCCTGAGTATAGATTATAGGTCAGATCCTTGTTAGATGCAAAAAAGATGAAATAATGAAAACAGATTACAAGTAAGAGCCCAGATAATGGTTAAATTCTCGGAGCAGAGATTGAATTGTGAAACTTGGAGCACATACAAGCAAACAGATTCTTTTCTAGCAATTGAAACAAAGATGTAACAAATGAAATAAAGGTGTAACAAATTAAACAAAGGTGTAACAAATAAAACAAAGGTGTAACAAATGAAACAAAGATGTAACAAATGAAACAAAGGTGTAACAAATGAAACAAAGGTGTAACAAATGAAACAAAGGTGTAACAAATGAAACAAAGATGTAACAAATGAAACAAAGGTGTAACAAATGAAATAAAGGTGTAAAAAAAGAAACAAAGATGTAACAAATGAAACAAAGGTGTAACAAATGAAGCAAAGATGTAACAAATGAAACAAAGGTGTAACAAATGAAACAAAGATGTAACAAATGAAACAAAGGTGTAACAAATGTAACAAATTTGTAACAATTGAAACAAAGATGTAACAAATGAAACGAAGGTGTAAAAAATGAAACAAAGATGTAACAAATTAAATAAAGGTGTAACAAATTAAACAAAGGTGTAACAAATAAAACAAAGGTGTAACAAATGAAACAAAGATGTAACAAATGAAACAAAGGTGTAACAAATGAAACAAAGGTGTAACAAATGAAACAAAGGTGTAACAAATGAAACAAAGATGTAACAAATGAAACAAAGGTGTAGCAAATGAAATAAAGGTGTAAAAAAAGAAACAAAGATGTAACAAATGAAACAAAGGTGTAACAAATGAAGCAAAGATGTAACACATGAAACAAAGGTGTAACAAATGAAACAAAGATGTAACAAATGAAACAAAGGTGTAACAAATGTAACAAATTTGTAACAATTGAAACAAAGATGTAACAAATGAAACGAAGGTGTAAAAAATGAAACAGAGATGTAACACACGAAAAAAGATGTAACAAATAAAACAAAGATGTAACAAATAAAACAAAGATGTGACCTATTAAATTAAACCGAGACTACGACATTACAACCTGAGAGATGATGATGGTTAAAGATGGTCCACAGACACAAAGTTCCAATCTGACATAAAGTTGACACCAGAGACTAAATCAGAATCAACGGGACTAACTTTGGATTTTCTTCTTTCGTTTTACTTGTTTTAAAAGCACAATATAATGCGAGTCAAGGAAGTCCATTGTTCAGGCTGTTGACCCACATAAAGACCAAAGTTGAACATGGTCTGTAAAAGTACATCTATTTGAAAGATTAAAGAATTAAAGTGTTTTCAAACTTTATTACATAATCCTTTTGATGTTTGTATATTGTTTCAAAAACTATGGCATTCAGTAGATGCCACACTTAGATTTTTTTAAAAATGAACAGCTGGCGCTCTTGTGTTTAGCTCAGTGGTATAGAAACATTTACATTTTAAAACGATTGTTTAGATGAGCCGAGATGAACATCTGTGTAACTTCAACCATCGCATGCTGTCAGGAACATCTGTGTAACTTCAATCATCGCATGCTGTCAGGAACATATGTGTAGCTTCAATCATCGCATGCTGCCAGGAACATCTATGTAACGTTAATCATTGTTCGTTGTCTGGAACATCTGTGTAACTTCAATCATTGAATGCTGTCAGGAACATCTGTGTAGCTTCAATCATCACATGCTGTCAGGAAAGTCTGTGTAAATTCAATCATTGCACGCAGTCAGTAACATCTGTGTAACTTCAATCATTGCACGCTGTCAGGGAACGTCTATGTAACTTCAATCATTGCACACTGTCAAAAACATTTATGTAACTTCAATCATTGCACGCTGTCATGAATATTTATGTGACTTCAATCATTGCACGCTGTCTGGATCGTCTGTCTAACTTCAATCATTGCACGCAGTCAGGAACATCTGTGTAACTTCAATCATTGCACGCTGTCAGGAACATCTTTGTATGAAATTATATCGTAATATCAAGCCCTTTTAAATGATGGAGACTGTTCCCATACTATATGATGGTGACTGTTCCCATACTATATGATGGTGACTGTTCCCATACTATATGATGGTGACTGTTCCCATACTATATGATGGTGACTGTTCCCATACTATATGATGGTGACTGTTCCCATATATTACAACGTACGAGGGAAGGAATTGAATGAGGGGTAGGGGGTGTCTGATTTTCATTCTGTAGGATGCTGTGTGGGTAGATGGTGTCCGTGAAATAACACAAAAAAAAAGAACACCTATTATATTATAGTCCGTTAAATAACGCAGATAAACAATACATATGACATTATAGTCTGTATATTTTCTTTAAATATAGCTATTGGTAGGCAGCCAATGTTTTTTAATAAAATAGGGGGGGGGGGGGAGAGTACTGATATTTATTACTAATTCATATAATAAATGGCAGGGGTGTGTTTTATTTTTGCATTACTTGTTCAATGCACATTATACATACATACATACATGCAAATATATATTTGATCTTGTTTACAGCTAGTTTTACAATTTAACATGCTCGGATCAAACGTGTCTTGCACCAGTCAGCCAAAATTGTTTCAAAACATTTCTATAATCTGCTTTACCGAACATCTCATAATGCCAACCCCAGACCAAAGATGTCTCAACATGACTACACTACAGAAACAAACACTAATCTCATATTTTCTCAACCATTTTTAGAATCTTCGTGATTAGCATCGAAACAAAGGATCGATATTTTGTGTCAGCTATTCTTCGCCAAGGAAAGTCGCAGTGGCTTTTCAAGATCTGCGGTCTCCTACATGTAGCAATATAACAAGACTGTATTTTGCTTTAAATCGAAATCCGACTTGGTAGTGTTGTAATGAAAGGGAGGAAATCCAGATTTATTGCATTAGGTGATGAATCGCTTCTTTAATCTTGGCACTTGACGTTATACTTTAGTTTCAAACTACTATAATGACTTAAACTACTATAATGATTTAAACTACTTTCATGGTTCAACTACTATCATGATTCAAACTACTATCATGATTTAATCTACTATCATGACTCAAACTACTATCATGACTCAAACTACTATCATGACTTAAACTACTATCATGATTTAAACTACTATCATGATTTAATCTACTATCATGACTCAAACTACTATCAGGATTCAAACTACTTTCATGGTTCAACTACTATCATGATTCAAACTACTATCATGATTTAATCTACTATCATGACTCAAACTATTATCATGACTCAAACTACTATCATGATTTAAACTACTATCATGATTTGATCTATTTTCATGATTCAACTACTTTCATGATTCAAACTACTATCATGATTCAAACTATAGTGAGCTAGATATCATTCTATGATAATAATCATGACATATTTTTTATCAATTAAAAAATGTTTTGATTTGAATTTAAAATGCTTTTATTCTAATCAGTGCGAAAATCTGTTGTATAAATAGCGTGGTGCTCTTGACAATGATAAACAAATGTGTCATTATGTGAAGACATAATACATTTAGTGATTGATTTCTTGATACACAGTATGTGTATGTGTGTGTTCTACAGTAGTTCTTTAATTTCTAAGCTGGTGAGGCCTCCATCGGTCCTGTAAAAAAGCCCCAAACAATTTACCTAATGACGGTTTCTCCCTTTGGGAACTTGTCGTATGCTTTGAGTGTTCTGAGTACAATGTGGTTAACACTATATACAAAGAGATGACTAAAATGTGATTAACTGTGAGTTACATCATCACCTTTTTGAACAAAGGCTACTGCTGGCTGGACATAGGCAATCAGTTGTTTTGTCGTTTATTGATGGAGAACATTTATGTAATGTACTAATATTTTGAATATCCATCTATGTGTCTATGTATCTGTGCAGCTATCTATGCATCTATATGTGTATCCATGTATCTACCTACTAAACTGTCTATCCGGAATATTTATCTATAGATTTATCTATCTATCTATCTATCTATCTATCTATCTATCTATCTATCTATCTATCTATCTATCTATCTATCTATCTATCTATCTATCTATCTATCTATCTATCTATCTATCTATCTATCTGTCTGTCTGTCTGCCTGCCTGTCTGTCTGTCTGTCTGTCTATCTATCTATTTATCTATCTATCTATCTATCTATCTATAAATTAACCTCTCTATCTATCTATAAACTAACCTCTCTATCTATCTATCTATCTATCTATCTATCTATATATCTATCTATCTATCTATCTATCTATCTATCTATCTATCTATCTATCTATCTATCTATCTATCTATCTATCTATCTATCTATCTATCTATCTATCTCTATCTATCTATCTCTCTATCTATCTATCTATCTCTCTATCTCTCTATCTATCTCTCTATCTATCTCTCTATCTATTTACATCTCTCTGCCTGTCTGTCTATTCATCTCTCCCATTACAACTATCGTCTATTCGACTGATTTTGACTAAGACATTCCAAGACATGGACTGACCATCCCGAACTAATAATAATACTCTTGTTTTCTGTAATTATTTCATTTGATTAATTTCAGAATGTTTCTCTCCAATCATTTCCAGACTTATTAACATAACAGCACTTTAAAGTAAACTAAAATGTTGTAAGACAATAATTTTACTTGAAAAGATTCATGCAGACTCCATCCCCTCCCTCTCATACTCCCTCAACATGTTCCATGACGCTCGCGAGATCAGCTCCCAGACTTACACTAGTCACGTCCAGATCCAGCAAATACTTTTTACATCACTGACCTCTCTCTCTCTCTCTCTCCCCCCCCCCACCTCCCAGTGACACCCAAGTGAACATCTCGGAGCCTCTGGCCACCCATTAGCACCCTCCGTCCAGCCCCAGGCTCTGCTATTAACGCCTAAATCTCATACATCTTCTCAGCCCCAGTGACCAACACTTTCACCCCCGAAACCCTGACCTCCCCTCCCAACTCTACTCACCCCTATCCCCCACCCACCTCCCACCTCTACGCTTCATACTCTTTGGCTGTAATACACAGATTGCCACTACCCCCCCCCCAATCCCTCTCCCATACACGTTCCGGACTTTCACACACACATACACGTAAATACACACAGACCCACATTCACACACACGTGCTCTCTCTCTCTCACACACACACACAAACACACACACGCACACACACACACACACACACACACACATACACACATGCACTCATTTTGCACTGCGCCTTCCATTTTGCCCCTAGGACACTATTTTGACAACAAACTAGTCAACCAATGGCTAGAAACTCACTCTCTGGCCCAGGCTTCAATCTCCAGTCGATTCAGTTTATTTGGTATCGACCTATTGTTCTCTGTTTCTGTACAGCGATAATTGAGGAATCAACCGACATAATGTAACCCCATACCCAACCTCCCCCCCCCACGATACTTTACCTGCTGGCGGTCCATCTTTTTATTCTAGTTGTTCATTATCAGCTGGACGGCACACACTGGGTCAGAGTGACCTTGATAAAAGATAATCAGCCATTACCTATTAGCTTTATTTTAGATTTATGTACCTCTGGATTGTGGGAGAAAAATTCTAACTGTAACCAGCCGTTAAAGTGGTGTGTGTGTGGGGGGCGGGGAGAGGGGAACACTGAACAATTGTCTGCCCTGGGGCTAGAATGAGTTAACAGATTGCGAAACGCTGGACAGAGGGGCGGGGGTAACAATTATAACGATAGATCTGATAGTGGGAATGCCATCTTTGAAAGAAAACTGATGTAATGAAAGATAACTCATGTAATGAAAGATAACCGATGTAATCAAAGATAACCGATGTAATGAAAGATAACTGATGTAAAGAAAGATAACTGGTGTAATGAAAGATAACTGATGTAAGGTTTTTTTAAGAATGAGATGATAACACCTTAGTCTTGCATCATTACCACTTCTGGTACAGTTCTGAAGAAATAATGTATACGTCCCAACTAGATCTAAATCTGTGTTTAATCATTGATACTCTACATGTACTATAATTATATGAACCCACAACCTATCACTGTGTCTGTCTATCCGTTTTCCTCCTATTAAGCAAAGCTATTGCTCCGTAATAGTCCGTAAGAAATAAAAAGGAAATGGTTAAAACATCCATTATAATATTAACAAAATAAGTAAAATTTGACCAAAGCTAACCACCAAAATTAACAGCAAAAAAGTTTAATAATAAACAAAGTTTGACAACAAAATTTAGACTATATTATCAAGTGTGATATGCACATTATTTATTTGTATACATGTAGTCTATTGCTAAATTAGATGAAATTAATATTTATGTACATATATTTCTCTTTATCTGATTATCTTCCTACATATCTAAGCCCCTGCATACCTATTCACATAGATACTTTCCAACATACCAACCTACCAACATACCTACCTACCAACCAACATACCTACCTACCAACCAACATACCTACCTACCAACCAACATACCCACCTACCAACCAACATACCTACCTACCAAAATACCTACCAATCAACATAATTACCTTACATACATACCTACCAACCAACATACCTACCTACCAACATACCTACCAACCAACATACCTACCTACCAACATACCTACCTACCAACATACCTACCTACCAACATACCTACCTTCCAACATACCTACCTACCAACATACCTACCTACCAACATACCTACCTACCAACATACCTACTTTACATACTACCTACCAACTTATCTACCTACCAACATGCATACCTTACCCACCTATTCTTATACCTACCCATCCAAATACCTACCTACCCACATACCTACCTTACGCACGTACCTACCTTACCCACCTACTTACTTACCCGCATACCTACTTTTCCCATGTACCTACACATATAGGTATCTACCATGACATTATAACACAGAAAAAACTAAAAAAAATCATTAGGGGCAGGATTAGAGACAATAATAGTTAGTACCAAAGGCTATGAAATATTTAAATCCTTTTGTACTAAGTTTTCAAATGATCGTGATAAGTATACTTTTTCACCACTGCACACAAGTCATATTTACTATTTATAGGCAGTATGAAATAGATGCTATTATACAATATTAGAGGATTATTCACTATCAAAATGTTTGCATCAATACATCAGCTTATTCAATATAGTGAAATTAAAAAAAAATAAAAAAGATATTTTCCGAGCCAAAATTATTTTAACTTTGAAATTTCATCTAAAGTTCGATACATTTTAAGTTTACCTATTAAAATAAATGTCTTAACTCTTGTTTTATTACGAATATATATTAATTTGGACATTTGAAAAAAATAAAATTGATGTTTAAAAGCAGATTTTTGGTTCGTTTACCAAGTGAAAAAATTATGGTAAGCCTCTAACCGAGCAGAAAATATTGGTATCTAGGAGCATCGCAAATTCCGTATCGGATTCACTGCAATGACGTTCTAGTATATTTATGTAAACGATTGTTTTTTTTCGAATCGATATTTTTAATTAGCTGTTTTGTTTTGTTTACCATTGTGAAAAATTACACATGCGAAAAAAACAACAACAACAGCTCTACAGACAGCCAACAGGAAAATATTCGTTGCTCTGCATCGGAAATCCGAAATAGTGCTCATATTAAGATTAGCATGTCTTTGCGGCTGAACAGATCCGGAATTTCGCGAGGTCTAGAAGGCGGAGTTTCGGATCCGGTGGTGGCATACCTTCATTATGGCTACTTATATCGTCGGATGTTTTATCACTCCAGTTATAACTGAAGCCGAGTGATATTTACGTAATATTAGCAACTGGCGTGTTTAAAATGCAATAAGTATCGACCTTAACCGAGAGTATCATGTAGAAAAAAACAAAAACATGCCGCCATGGGCAACCAGTGATCGTGTTACTTAAATAGAAACTTTCTATTAGACCGACAGTGACCTCTTTGTGTTATTGTACTCGTCTGGTTACAGCTCATCACAGAAACGGCTTTTTAAAACTGCAACAACAAAAACAAATAGAATAATTGAATTTACTTGGAAAATTTCACTCGTGTATATTTCAGCACGCATTTTGAGTGTGAGTGCTCTAATTTGTACAACTCACGTTCGTGTGATCTTTACATCTCTTCAAGTTGAGCTCTCTTCAGGTTAATTACATTGTACTCATAGCTGGGCTTTTTTTCGTCGATAATTCGTGCGAACACAATCAACGAAACCCAAATCCGTACCAGATCGATACAGTTTTTTTTACATCTGAATCAAATTAATATAACTTTAATATACAATCAATCACAAATAAAATTAATATTATTTAATACTAAAAACAATAATAAATTTACTTCAAATGAATGTAAAAGAGTAATGTTAATAATATTTTAAAATTTCATAATCCTCTTCTTGATGCGTTGAATACAGCGAGAAGAGGGAGGGAGTGAGTGGGGGGGGGGGAGAAAAGGAGGGAAAGCGGGTGAATCCCTCTATAAGGACCTATTTTATTTTCTTAAATTAGACTAGGTCAGAGACAACCTTACGATGCCCTATGCTTGGGTATAGATGGTAGATTTGTGTACTGCTATATGGAGGGGGGGAGGGGGGGGCGGGGCGGATAGGTTGACTTAGATGTCACATACAATCGACAAAAATCGAACCAAATTTTTGATTTTAAAAAAAAAGTCGAATCAGGATTGAAAAAAAAAAACAAACAAACAACAACTAACACAGCTCCCCAAGTTCAAGGTCACATCACGCCATTTTGTATCTTCGCCGTGTCAGCACGTGCTGCGCTGACGTATGCTAATGACGTCAAATAAACCTCCGTTCAGTGTCGTTAAAAGTTAATATGGTGAGCGAGCGTCCAGTGACCGAACCTGGCGGACTGTAAAACCTTGATGGTCAGTCTTGTATTTCAAATCAGGCTGGAGGTGGAGGGAGGTCACCTGAAGGTGAACATTTCCATGATAGTAAACTGAGTGAAGTGACTCCGCATGGTACGGTGAGCGGTACAACTCATTTACTCACGCGTAGACATGGTCGAGTGACGTCACAGCTTTGCTCACACTGAAACATTTTCATTTTAATCACACTGAGTTTAGGTCCACAGGCATAAAACGGATTTTAAAATTATGTCCCATTGTACGGGTAACAGCGATATTATTAAGAAAAACCAAACAAAGCCCGCGGTTCTAAGCCTGTGGTATGAGTACCCCAAGGGGTACGGGGAAAGGGTTTTGCAGCGACACATACTTTTCGTTTATGACAACCAAGAGTTTAAAGAGGGTTAAGCACATTCCATTATAATAAAAAGTAAATTTATTCGCGAACTCACGTGTGAGGGGTACCCGCGTACCGACCTTCGGGGTACAGTCACCAAAAAAAAGAAAAGCTTGAGTACCGCTGAACTAAACAACAGCTCACCACCCTCTTTAAGTCAAGAGTGTACGTGCCACTAGAAATCTTCGTTGTCATGCAAGATAACTTCATTGAAGGCTGTCAACTAGGGCTGTACCGGATTGTAATTTTTAGATCCTGCAGGAATCGGAACCGGAATCGATTTTAATATTTGAATCCTGCCGGATCGGAACAGGAACCGGATTTTACCAAATTAAATAGTAACTCTTCCGAACGAAGTAGTAAGTTCTCGCCTAACATAAAAAAGATATAAGAATGAAAAATAGAATAAGAATGTTAAGTTATAGATAGCAACAAATAGTATTAACCATTTAGATCTTGAAGAATGTGACTAAAATTCCTTCCCCGATCTTGAGTTAAGAAAGATAACTCTGTCAAAATAACAGGTTCTTTGTTTTAAAAAATTATTTTAATAAAGCTTACCTAATTTAACTTGATTTCTATTACAATCAGACAAAGAAATGGGCAACATATCTTAGAAAGTATAATAAACATGTTTATTAATAAATGAATTCCAAAAAAATATATACTGTGGCACTACCCGATAGCTTATTTTTCTTTAGTTTTCCATAGTGACGTCACCAAACCTTGTTATTTCATTCATACTTACCTTTAAATCATTATCTGACTATTTTCCATAAACAAATTAAAATGCATTAAAAATCTACATCAATATCACTTTAATGTCCAGTTAAAAATGTATCTTCAAATTAAACAGCTCAACAAAAAATTTTTTTTTTCGAATTGCCAAGAATATTTGAATGAATTTATAGCAATTCATGGGTGCTGATTTCAAAACTGCCACTGCTTTTGCTTAATTGGCTCTAGTTTCTGAGATATTGGACAATCTTGAAAATATGATTGTACCCTTTGTGTAAAACAAATGCAATACGTTTGGTGTTTGTTGTTTTATTTAACTATACCAAGTTATAACTTGGTTTATTTTTTTCTCTTTTATAGCTGCTTTCTAAAGACATCATGAGTTCATCATGAAGATGCTGAAAAAATAATCCGAATGTATTCTGTTACATCTGTGGAGAATACATGATTGAAAAGCAAGGAAGAAATATAACTGACTTTGTGTAGCAGGCATATTTGGCT
>JAGDYQ010000013.1:1461299-1972210 GCA_021962125.1 Bulinus truncatus | reverse complement strand
TTGACAGAAGATGAGGAGTTGGGTAGCAATTTAAAACAGTTGATAGAAGATGAGGAGTTGGTTAGCAATTTAAAACAGTTGATAGAAGATGAGGAGTTGGGTAGCAATTTTTAAAAAGTTAATTTTACTGCCGGAATGTTTCCAATTGTTTTTACAATCAATATAAATGACGGGTAAACAAAGAGAAAAGAGTCAAACGGGTAGAATGTTTACAGTAGTAATGAATTTTTTTTTTAAATCACCGTAGAGTGGTAGATACATCTGTTGAAAATTTGAAATTTAATGGACATATGTGAATAATTTAATTCCCCAATGTACGGCTGGCGCTCTCTGACGATTGTGTACAAGAGATATTAATGGCGTGTACTGCATGTTTTGTTCTTTCAAAGACTTTGCTGAATTGACTCTATTTAGTATGATGTAAACAAGTGTAAACTACAAACACACAAGACAGTATATAATTCTGAAAGATAAGAATTGTTGTGAGTCAAGTATACGGGTATTTAGTCCATCCGTCAGCACAGCCATCCACAGAGACTCTCCCGTAGGAACAATGGCTTCTGTTGTACACTGTCATCCACTGAGACTCTCCCGTAGGAACAATGGCTTCTGTTGTAAACTGTCATCCACGAGACTCTCCCGTAGGAACAATGACTTCTGTTGTACCTATCCACAGAGACTCTCCCGATAGGAACAATGGCTTCTGTTGTACTGTCATCCACGGGGAACTCTCCCATGGAACAATGGCTTCTGTTGTACACTGTCATCCACAGAGATCATCCCGTAGGAACATTGTCTTCTGAAAAATGCTATACTGTCATACTGAAATATGTAGGCTGTGTCTTCTATTGCACAGAGACATACATTAGACATAGAATCAAACACCTCGACATAAAAACTATACCAAATAGTCACTGGCTTAATGGATGCTTCAAATGTACAGCGGCTCTTGACTGTCCGGCATACTTTGACCGACAGGACAGAGGCCGGATATTGCTAAATCTGGAAACACTGGAAATCTATAATTTTATCATTCCGCACCCACCTCCCTAAACATAGGAACGGACTTAAACACGTGTAAACTGTGCACCTGAACAGGGCCATCCATCCCAGGGGCCGTCCATCCCAGGGGCCGTCCATCCCAGGGGCCACCAAGTCAATATATTTGTGTATAGAGCCGCCCTTGCACATAACCTATAAAAACACAACACACAGTCTATCACTGTAAAAAACACAACACACAGTCTATCACTGTAAAAAACACAACACATAGTCTATCACTGTAAAAACACAAAAACAACAGCATAGTATTTTGTTACGGAATCCCAATAATCGCGAGCCGAATAGTCTCAAGTCTTTTGCATACACAAACTTCTGACAACCAGCAAAAGAACAGATCTGAAAAGATTAATTTCATTTTCGATCATCTCGACGTAATGAAAAGGGTGGGAAGTGGGAAGTTGGGGGTGGGGGGGGGGTGCTGATTCAGAGAGTGTAGTGTGCACCAATATACATGTATGTACTAACTGCCTGCCAAGCTACTGACAACATCATCCACTCCGAAGAGCGACAGTTTTTGAAGAGATGTACAGTGTATCGAGACGTTGCTGATTTACGATAATCCTTCATAGAGGAGGAGGGAATATGACAGAGAGAGAGAGAGAGCAATTGGCTGGGAAAAAAATAGAAGACTACTATTAATATGTGGTGAGCGGCTCTACTGCCCCCCTCACCCCCCCCCTGAAAGCTGCCGGGTGATGGATGGGATACATCTAATGAAAGCTGGCTATGTCAGCTAACTGTCTTTGGTCAGCTCATACTGGCCGGACAAAGTGGACACGTCGTACAGCTGCCGTTAAAGTGCTTCTTATGGGAACTGAAACAAATGACTTCTGTTTATACAATGTCGCTGGTACGTTATATATCAGGTCATGTATTGTGAAATGAAATCAAAGTTTTATATTCTCTAGTGATAAATGTTGAATTTTTTTAAATTCAAAAATGTTTTTGTTTTGCTAGGTAGACTGTATATCCTTCAAAATGAAATGTGTGCATGTGCTAATTTGACCCATAATATTACTATGTGAATATATGTTCAATAATACAACAATCTGTAAACATTGGTCATGTTTCTTTTACCTATCTGTAGCAAGCATTGTGATAAAACCATAACTAATTTACTCTGTTACATTTTCGTAAATAACAAAATTCTCTAACGTAAGAAGAGTTTCAGGTAAAATAATAAATGAATCAATATTTATTGTAGAGTTGGTACCAGTAAGTCATATTGATTAAGCACACACGCGTTTTGACATACGACATGTTACAATGAGATATTTGAAGATGCAGATTGCATCATTAGAGAAATAGGCAGGAATATGACACACGCTGGTGTTACATCATAAATATGTGGTGTAATATGACATGTGTGTCTGTAACATTATAGTTAAAGGATGTACTGCTAGATGTGGCTGTAACATTATAGTTAAAGGATGTACTGCTAGATGTGGCTGTAACATGACATATATAGGATGTACTGCTAGATGTGGCTGTAACATTACATATATAGGATGTACTGCTAGATGTGGCTGTAACAACACAGATATAGGATGTACTGCTAGATGTGGCTGTAACATTACAGATATAGGATGTACTGCTAGATGTGGCTGTAACATTACAGATATAGGATGTACTGCTAGATGTGGCTGCAACATTACAGATATAGGATGTACTGCTAGATGTGGCTGTAACATTACAGATATAGGATGTACTGCTAGATGTGGCTGTAACATTACAGATATAGGATGTACTGCTAGATGTGGCTGTAACATTACATATATAGGATGTACTGCTAGATGTGGCTGTAACATTACAGATATAGGATGTACTGCTAGATGTGGCTGTAACATTACAGATATAGGATGTACTGCTAGATGTGGCTGTAACATTACAGATATAGGATGCACTGCTAGATGTGGTTGTAACATTACAGATATAGGATGCACTGCTAGATGTGGTTGTAACATTACAGATATAGGATGCACTGCTAGATGTGGCTGTAACATTACATATATAGGATGTACTGCTAGATGTGGCTGTAACATTACAGATATTGAATGCAATGATTGACGCGGTTGTAAAATTACAAATATAGAGCATAATATGACATAAGTGGCTGTATTTATAAAGATGTACGATTTAACACGACATAAGCAGATTATAAAGTGGAACATATAGTTTGTTACATAGCAAGCACATGTGGCAATATGACAATTATAGGCTGCGATGGCATAGGCAGTCTGCAATATGACTGATGTGGGTGGAATATTGTAGATTTAAGTTGTAATGTGACCTACAAAGGCTGTAAAATGGCAGATATTGGTTGCAGTATGACAGATGTAAGTTATGATATAGCAGACGCAGGTTTAATATGGCAGATATAATTTATAGAATGGAATCTATAGGCTCTAGTGTAATATGTATCGGCTGTTGAATGGCATGTATGTTTTAAATTATATGTACAGGATGTAATATGACACACAAACACACACACACACACATATATGTATATATATATATATATATATATATATATATGTATATATATATATATATGAAATATAGTTATGATATGACATGTATGTCATATACAGGCTGTAATATAACATGTATGTTGCCATATGAAATATACAGGTTGTAATATGACATGTATGTTGCCATATGAAATATACAGGCTGTAATATGACATGTATGTTGCCATATGACATATGAAGGCTGTAATATGACATGCATAGACTGTGCTCTGACATAAAGGCTTCAATATAAAATATTTACCTTGTTAAATGATTTGTCTAGGCTGTAAACTAAAGACCCTGTTGCTTCCACACACACACACACACGCACGCACGCACACACACGCACACATAAACGCACACACATAGTTTAAAAAACAAAACACCAATCAACTCACTCTGCCCATCAAACTTCCTGATGATGGTGTCGATGAAGATGTTTGGGGGCGCCACATGACCGCGGCGCACCGGCATCTTGGAGACGACGATGTTGTTGCTCTGCTGCTGATGCTGCTGGTGCTGGTGCTGCTGCTGTCAGACCAGGTGTGTCTGGCGACAGTCCTGTGGTGTAGACACTGCACAGATCGTCTGCTATTACTCCATTACGTCCGTCGTCAGGTAAGCTGGGCTTGGCGGACCAGCGAGATGACCATTCCAGTTGTCAACATTGTGATAAACAGAAAAACACTCTTGAACTCACGATTTTGATTTCTTATTTTAATTTTTTTTTTTTGAAATTTCACATGAAGCACGCAGGTAAACACGCAGGTAAACAAAAGAAAGAACTTTTTTTTTTCTTCTAAATTATGAACGTTAAACAACTTTTAAATAAATGACCGCCACTAAAATAAAAATAAATTCACAAGTATTTATATTAATAGTTCTCATCATATTATAAGACTATTGATCTTTTACAGGAAACTCGAGTAAACACAGATCGATTTTCTAAATTTGAACTAAAAATCACTACTTGTGTCTGCAAGCTGTAAAATATTCAGCAACATTTAAGATTTCGTGTAATATTTCAATATACTAGTATATATATATATATATATATATATATATATATATATATATATATATATATATAGAGAGAGAGAGAGAGAGAGAGAGAGAGAGAGAGAGATTGATAAACTTTTATTCATTAATATCTTATCAAAATATTCCTGCAGGTTTACTAAATAAATAATTTAATTCGCTAAATAACAGTAATTGCGTTAGCATGAAGGTTTACTGAGTGTTACGTTATTTATTTTTTTCAAATTTATCGGCCTAAAGACCGGAATTTAAGATTTTAAGATAAAGTTGTTTTTCTATTAATGATCACATTAACTTCAGGATTAAACAATCACACTGCCATAAAACTAGGTTCTAAGTTTAGTATTTATTACCAGGCCGACATTTACAAAACATTAATGAGTGACTTTAATGCAAGTTCCAAGAACCAACTCATAAGCTTTTTCTCTGTTATAATGTCTATGGACCGAACCATTCCTCCATGTCTGACTATCAACACTCCGACATGGCCCCTTAATAAACTAAGTCTTCAAAAACACTCCATGGCTTATATAAGCAACATCGATTGAAGCAGTGGTTCCCGGAGGAACACGCCGGTTGAAGTAGTGGTTCCCAGGGGAACACACTCCATGACGAATGATAATCAACTACATGCTCTACTCGAGCACGGTTTAAGGATGGGTGGGGGAGATGCGGGAGAAATAAGTGGTGGGGGGGCGTGTTCGGGAAATACTACAGGCGACACAAAGCCCTCAATCAATACAGTGTCGCCGTGAAAACTGTAGATGAGTTGGTTTTACGCACTCACGAGAGAGACAGGGGGGGGAGAGAGAGAGAGAGAGAGAGAGAGAGAGAGAGAGAGAGAGAGAGAGAGAGAGAGAGAGAGAGAGAAATCGCATTCACAGATCTACATAAAAAACGTGAGAACTCTTCTTTCATAAAGCTATGAATACAAATCGTCGTTAACTGTGTACCATTATAACGCACTCCGGTTGTGTTGATAGCACGAGGAAATCAAACAAACCCTTCGCTCCACACAAAAAAAACTCACTATGGAATTCCTTATTAAGAGTTTATTAAAGCACAATGAGAAATTTGAGCACAGATTAGACACAAGCCAGTCATCCAGAAGACGGAGTCCTGCTAAGTTGCTTGTTGTTGTTGGTATTTTATTTTTTTTTCCAAGCAGATGGTGGACTGCAATAGCTGTGGTCGTCATCCGGCGAGGATTGCACGCGAAAAATTTCTCCCCGTGTGTGAGTACGTGGTAGAATCATCTCTGGCGTACCTTGCCCCCTCTCACTCACTCACGGCGCTCCGTTGCTCTCCCCCCCCCCTTCCCGGTGCGTGTTGAACCACGAGAGAGAGAGAGAGAGAAAGAGAAACTTTTGTACGAGTGCCGCGCACGCGTGTGTGAAAGGATGCGCGTGTGTGTGTGAAAGGATGCGCGTGCGTGTGTGTATTTTTTTTTCTCTGGCTGAGTGTGTGTTCCCCCTAGTTCACGCTGACTCGGTGTAAGAGAGCGAGAGAATGGCGGGAAGGCAAGACATCTTAAAGTGTTGTGTGAAGATGGATTATTTTTGGTTAATGACGATTAAGAAGAAGATGTGTAAAAAAAAAAATTCCCCAAAAAAGGAAAATAAGATTGTGAAGTGTATCACTACTACACACGCCACCAGGGATGTAAATATAGGGTTCACAGGCGCGAGTGCCCAGCACGTGCTACACACATGAGGTACATTGGTGAGCTGGACACTCCTCGGCCTGATGCTGCCGCTCATGATGATGCTGGCTGATACGATAACTAAACAAAACTTATCAATTTTTAACTTTTAACTGTAAACTAAATATTAAAACACAAAGACAATTTTACTGGTCACTAGAGCATGTTAATGCCAACACTTCCATACATATAATGTTGATACAAAAAAAAAAGAATTTATTACTGCATATACTGCTACCTCGCACCCTGATACTGCTCACAAAAACACAAAGAAAATATTACTGCTCACACAATCACAAGGAAAATGTTACTGCTCACACAACCACAAAGAAATGGTACTGCTCACACAACCACAAAGTAATGGTACTGCTCACACAACCACAAAGAAATGGTACTGCGCACACAACCACAAAGAAATGGTACTGCTCACACAACCACAAAGAAGTGTTACTGCTCACACAGTCAACAAGAAAATGATACTGCTCACACAACCACAAATTAATGGTACTACTCACACAACCACAAAGTAATGGTACTGCTCACACAAACACAAAGTAATGATACTGCTCACACAACCACAAAGAAATGGTACTGCTCACACAACCACAAAGTAATGGTACTGCTCACACAACCACAAAGTAATGGTACTGCTCACACAACCACAAAGTAATGATACTGCTCACACAACCACAAAGTAATGGTACTGCTCACACAACCACAAAGTAATGGTACTGCTCACACAACCACAAAGTAATGGTACTGCTCACACAACCACAAAGTAATGGTACTGCGCACACAACCACAAAGAAATGGTACTGCTCACACAACCACAAAGAAATGGTACTGCTCACACAACCACAAAGTAATGGTACTGCTCACACAACCACAAAGTAATGGTACTGCTCACACAACCACAAAGAAATGGTACTGCGCACACAACCACAAAGAAATGGTACTGCTCACACAACCACAAAGTAATGGTACTGCTCACACAACCACAAAGTAATGGTACTGCTCACACAACCACAAAGAAATGGTACTGCTCACACAACCACAAAGTAATGGTACTGCTCACACAACCACAAAGTAATGGTACTGCGCACACAACCACAAAGAAATGGTACTGCTCACACAACCAGAAAGTAATGTTACTGCTCACACAACCACAAAGTAATGGTACTGCGCACACAACCACAAAGTAATGGTACTGCTCACACAACCACAAAGTAATGGTACTGCTCACACAACCACAAAGAAATGGTACTGCGCACACAACCACAAAGAAATGGTACTGCTCACACAACCACAAAGTAATGGTACTGCTCACACAACCACAAAGTAATGGTACTGCTCACACAACCACAAAGAAATGGTACTGCTCACACAACCACAAAGTAATGGTACTGCTCACACAACCACAAAGTAATGGTACTGCGCACACAACCACAAAGAAATGGTACTGCTCACACAACCAGAAAGTAATGTTACTGCTCACACAACCACAAAGTAATGGTACTGCTCACACAACCACAAAGTAATGGTACTGCTCACACAACCACAAAGTAATGGTACTGCTCACACAACCACAAAGTAATGGTACTGCTCACACAACCACAAAGAAATGGTACTGCTCACACAACCACAAAGTAATGGTACTGCTCACACAACCACAAAGTAATGGTACTGCGCACACAACCACAAAGAAATGGTACTGCTCACACAACCAGAAAGTAATGTTACTGCTCACACAACCACAAAGTAATGGTACTGCTCACACAACCACAAAGTAATGGTACTGCTCACACAACCACAAAGTAATGGTACTGCTCACACAACCACAAAGTAATGTTACTGCGCACACAACCACAAAGTAATGGTACTGCTCACACAACCACAAAGTAATGTTACTGCTCACACAACCACAAAGTAATGGTACTGCTCACACAACCACAAAGTAATGGTACTGCTCACACAACCACAAAGTAATGGTACTGCTCACACAACCACAAAGTAATGGTACTGCTCACACAACCACAAGTAATGGTACTGCTCACACAACCACAAAGTAATGGTACTGCGCACACAACCACAAAGAAATGGTACTGCTCACACAACCACAAAGTAATGTTACTGCTCACACAACCACAAAGAAATGGTACTGCTCACACAACCACAAAGAAGTGTTACTGCTCACACAGTCAACAAGAAAATGTTACTGCTCAGAATACTACCAAGACAGTGCCAATGTACTTGGCCTGAGAGATGAAAAATGCTAAAATAGAAGTAATTTTACTGACAACTGAACAAGTCTTTTAAGAGACATAGCACAATATGAGACTAACGCTGGCTGATAGAACAATAGGAGACCATTGATAGTTGGTAGATAGCAGATCAATGTGGCTGATAGAACAATAGGAGACCAATAATAGTTGGTAGATAGCAGATCAATGTGGCTGATAGAACAATAGGAGACCAATGATAGTTGGTAGATAGCAGAACAATGTGGCTGATAGAACAATAGGAGACCAATGATAGTTGGTAGATAGCAGAACAATGTGGCTGATAGAACAATAGGAGACCAATGATAGTTGGTAGATAGCAGAACAATGTGGCTGATATATAGTGGGCTCACCCAACTTTACACTAGTAATATGTTCCAGGTCTCTTATGTTAAAAAAAGCCCAGTATTTTAAGTATCTAGGTTAGTGCGATATAGTATTCTGTTACTACAGAGGTTCTTAAACTTATGTACTCCGCGAACCCCCACTTGAAAATTTTTTTTTTGACGGACCCCATCCCAACTTTAGGTACTTTATATATGTATATATTTTACGATGATTTTTTTTTTTTCAAATGGCTTTGCGGACCCCCAGTAAAGGCTTCGCGGACCCCCAGGGTCCGCGGACCACAGTTTAAGAACCTCTGTGTTACTAGATAAAGTAATCTAAGATAATGTACTGTTAAAACTCATTTAAAAATACATAGACTAGTAACATATAGCAACATAGCTGTACTTTGTATTCAGCGATATTGTCTACGTGATCGGGTACTAGGAAAGCTATCATAAAAAAATATATCATTCGACCTGTGAAACTTAAAACAAAAAATAAAATCAATCGTCAAAATACCTACAATATATTTCAATTTATATTGTTGTTACCGACACCTACAATATATTTCAATGTATAATGTGGTTACCAACACCTATAATATATTTCAATTTATATTGTTGCTCCCAGCACCTACAATATGTTTCAATGTTATTATGTGACCCAAATCTGTTATGGTCGTGTGTTATGGTAGTGTGTTACGGTAGTGTGCCTATCACGGGATGCGTGTCTCGCTAAGAGATTTCAGAGAATAAAAATTAGGAGGTGCATTTCACAGATCGGCATTGAACCATAATTGTTGCAAATCAGGTTTGCCACATGGTTTTAAAGAAAACTGCCGAACATCGATAAGAAACACGCCAAATGCCCGCCAGATTAGCAGCGCTGAAAATTTACTTCGAATTGTATATGTACATGTTATTTTTAACTTTTTGGTATTTAGATATGTACCCATCTAAAGCGAACACTAAACCTTCAATGAATTAAAACAGCAACCATAACAACGGCAACATTGTAACTAATCATCAGATTGGCTACAATCATCCACAATACGGTTGTAGAGATGTTTGATATCCACAATACGGTTGTAGAGATGTTTGATGTCCACAATACGGTTGTAGAGATGTTTGATGTCCACAATACGGTTGTAGAGATGTTTGATGTCCACAATACGGTTGTAGAGATGTTTGATGTCCACAATACGGTTGTAGAGATGTTTGATGTCCACAATACGGTTGTAGAGATGTTTGATGTCCACAATACGGTTGTAGAGATGTTTGATGTTGCTGAATTAATTACTTTTTTTTTGCAACTGTACCACCGAAGGGTACAAAATATGTCTGCGGGTACCCCACACAAATGAGTTCGCGAATAAATGTGCTCACCTATATAACGCAATACTTTGGCAATTATATGTCGCTGCGTCTCCCTGAATGTACGGGTACCACCGTCTGAGATCCGCGGAATATATTATTATTGAACAGAAATAAATTTAATTTTAATTTTGTGTTTAAATTATGCATAAATAATATGTTAGACTTTTTCTATGGAATAAAAAAGTTTTATTTAAAAAATTGAAATAAGTGATTTGATTTTACAATATAAAGAAACTGAAAATATTTACTTTAATGTCAGAATTAGAAAATGTTTTGTCAAACTTATTAAGTAACGATTTTTTTTTAAGTTTGTTACTTCCAAATCTTTCAAAGCTTATTTTATTCAAAAGTCTGATTTTTTATAATTGTTTCATTAATTTTCTACAAAATATCACATAATTTCTTTTGAATGATTTTCACAGTTGACATATTTGATTTTTAGCTCAAATGTCCAATAATATATATAAAAGTGATTTGGTCTCTGCGTTAAATCGAAAGTAAAGAATTAATACCACAGTATCATATATAATAATACTCATTTCCAGTGTGCGTTAAATCGAAAGTAAAGAATTAATACAACAGTATTCCAGTTTAAAATACAACCATGAAAAAAATCGGATCTGCCCGAAACCAAAAATACCCTAGCCTACCGATCAAGCCTAAGGGGATATAACTCTATACAAAGGTTTTGCAGGATACCGCTAGTAATATTTAAAAGGCCAAATGACTAATGCGCTATTGTCTTGAAAAAAAAAAGTTCATGTTTTTTGTTTGCATATAACTGACATAAAATAAAAGTGTTCGATAACGAAAGACTACAAAAAGTTTTATAGTCACTCCATATTGTTACAAGAAGCACATCTGCTTTTGTTGGTTTATAAACAATATTTAAAAAAAAAAAGCGCACTTGACTGAAAAAAAAAACTAACAACTTCAAAACATTCATTAAATCCGTGCTAAACTTGAAATTCTATTTTCTCTTTTCGCCTTATCAATCTTTTTTATAAACCCTATCAAAAAGTAATAAGCTTTGGGTTCCATAAGAAGTTAAATGACACTATGATTAATGCCTTACGGCGGAGGCACATAGAAAATACTTAGAAAAAGTATTCCATTGACTAAACATATAGTGTTGATTCAACCAATTGGTTAATATAGTCACCAACAACAAAAAAAGTTGACATTAAAATTTAAAGGAACAAAGAAAACAAAAACCACATTTTTTTAAAATACGCTCTATTTACAATGTAATAAATCTTAAGGTGACACAAATATTTAAAGAAATCTGGATAACTCATTTCAAAAGTCCGTCTCTCCATTATTGAAACTAAATACTGAAGTATCCCAATGTATCTGCAAATTTTTTTTTTCCAAATCTAGGCGTCTATCTTCATTTTTATTTTCAAAATCTATGTCAGTTGACTGCCTGATATTTACAAAATTCCAACTTAACCCTTCTGTCAATCCATTTATTTCATTTTCTATAGCCTTCACTCAAAACAAAACATTCACTCTCTATAAACAAGGTTACAGATTCACTCGACCTCATTAATGTCTGATCTCAACGTTTAAACAGCAAAAAAAATTGTTTAGGCTAAATTCTACCCCATCGCCATATTTGATCATTCCACTTATTGACTACAGCATCCAAGCCTGGTATGAAAACAAAATTGAATAAACCTTTTAGAGGAAGAAGATGAGTAGGGTCGATTCTTTAGTCTAGATAGTTCCAGTTCAAGGCTTCCTTTGGTCACTTTAGACAGTGTCAATAGAACCTGTCAGTGTGGACAATCGATATTAGAAATCAATGTTGGTTTTCAAACCGAGTCACTGTCTCGTCCTATTATGTTATCTACTTGTAGAGAGTCGAGATAGCTCTATAGTCCAGCACTTGTAGAGAGTCGAGATAGCTCTATAGTCCAGCACTTGTAGAGAGTCGAGATAGCTCTATAGTCCAGCACTTGTAGAGAGTCGAGATAGCTCTATAGTCCAGCACTTGTAGAGAGTCGAGATAGCTCTATAGTCCAGCACTTGTAGAGAGTCGAGATAGCTCTATAGTCCAGCACTTGTAGAGAGTCGAGATAGCTCTATAGTCCAGCACTTGTAGAGAGTCGAGATAGCTCTATAGTCCAGCACTTGTAGAGAGTCGAGATAGCTCTATAGTCCAGCACTTGTAGAGAGTCGAGAAAGCTGTAAAGTCCGACACTTTTAGAGAGACAAGAAAGTGACATTTTGCACCATTTCTAGGGAGTCTAGGTAACAGCTTTGTGCACCATCAATTTATTTTAAAACAAAATATATGCACATCACATGTAAACGATTCAACATAGAACATTGAGCACAATTTTACAGTAACTAGATAGTAATGATGTGCAATATCACTCCACACAAAACTATTTAAATCAGTGATTCGCAAAATTCAAGTCCATAATGGCATATATATATATTTAAAGAGAGAGAGAGAGAGAGAGAGAGAGAGAGAGAGAGAGAGAGAGAGAGAGAGAGCGTTATACATAGAAATAGTTATATATATGTAGTTATAGTTATATTTATATAGTTATAGTTATATATAGAGATATACTTATACATAAACAAAATGTATCATCCTTGTGTTCATTCTTTTATCAAAGTTTTTCTTTGAAGGTTACCGTGAAACTAATATTATTGTCTCTCTCTCTCTCTCTCTGGCTCTCTCTCTGTCTCTCTCTCTCGCTCTCTCTCTCTCTCTCTCTCTCTGTCTCTCTCTCTCGCTCTCTCTCTCTCTCTCTCTCTCTCTCTCACTCTCTCTCTCTCTCTCGCTCTCTCTCTCTTTCTCTCGCTCTCTCTCTCACTCTCTCTCTCTCTCTCGCTCGCTCTCTCACTCTCTCTCTCTCTCTCTCTCTCTCTCTTTCTCTCGCTCTCTCTCTCACTCTCTCTGTCGTTCTCTCTCTCTCTCTCGCTCTCTCTCTCTTTCTCTCTCTCTCTCTCTCGCTCTCTCTCTCTTTCTCTCGCTCTCTCTCTCTCTCTCTCTCTCTCTCGCTCTCTCTCTCTCGCTCTCTCTCTCTCGCTCTCTCTCTCTCTTTCTCTCGCTCTCTCTCTCACTCTCTCTCTCGCTCTCTCTCTCTCACTCTCTGTCCTCTCTAAGTTTATCTGTGAGATGAGAAGAGTCTCTTAGAGCCCGTGAAAGTCAACTCGCTGTGTTCCTCAGCATGAGGCAACTGCCACATAGTTCTATGGCAAGGAAACCAACCTGTGGTCCGCCAGTTCGAAAAAACACACGCTTTACAGTTTCCTAAACTACCATACAGGAGTGTGTCTCAGATATTCGACTGAGAGAAAAGATTACATTAATAAAACAGATGTCATTGATTCAGTTAACGACAACGAAAGAAGTTCTACACAATGGTTAAATTCAATCATTTTATAATGATTTTCCAAAAATAATCAATAGTAATATTATATGTTAATTACTATGCATAAGAATAATTTTAGTTTTCCGGAACCAATCATAAGAGTTTCCATTAATTTTAACCGTGAAATTGTAGTATCCCCCCCCCCCCCCGAAGAATCTAACAAAATATTTTTGATAATCGAGCGTATGGAATATACCATTTGCAAGCTCGTCCACTCCCCCTCAATATATATATATATATATTGAGGCAGCGATGTAAAATTGCATAAACGTTTTAAAACCGTCTTTGAGTAATTTAAACCTTGGAACAATTTCAGTATTTCGCCAGCACTGAATCAAATGTTTGTGTTTAATTAAGAACATTGGTGAAATTTAAAAGCAAAATTACCTGATTAACATTTTGAAATAATGTACTTCTCTAAGAAACTGATTTAACATTTACTTTCATTCATTACAAATCGTACTTAAAGTTGTTTTTTTAATAATAATATAAAACTTATGTTGAAATGAATGTCAAAGGTATATTTACGATCAAATGTGTTCACTTAGAGATGGGATTTGAAATAAATATCTGAAATATCTTAAAAGATAATTCTAAACATTTTAATGCAATATTTTTCTCTGATGAAAAATGTAAAACGTTTTTCAAAAAAAAGTTCTCAAAAAAAAAGTGTGGGGGAGGGGAATGGGGCTCTTAAGATTTAAATAAAAATTTAAAGTGTATTTATGAAAAAAAAATCATAAAATGTTTTATGTATAAATTTTAATCTGAATGCAAACTCGATAAGATAAATTCCATTCTCAACACTGGACTAGGATAAATATGTGTAGAAAGTGTATCCAAAAGATACATAAAATGTAAGGTAGAGAAGTGAAATAAATGAATCGATAACTTTCGGGTTTTAACTTTTATCACACTAGACATGGTAATAAAACCTAGACTTAAATGTGTAATTATCTGTGTAGGTCACAGACGTAAGTAATGAGCATGCAGAACTATTCCTGTATAGTTTAGCATTGAACTAATCCCAGGCAGACTACATTTTTTTCCCCTGTGATTCCGTGTCAGTTGATATATGTTAGTAGGACATACAAACTTCACATTCTTAGCTGGACCTGGGGCTGTCATTACAACCAGTACATAAATCTCTGCCCCAGACAGTGTTGCCCAACCCTAAACACGTCACAAAGTCATTAAAAAAAAAAGATTGTGTCTTATTGGAGACAAACCAAACAGAATTCTGTGTTATGAGACGTTCACATACAGCGTGATCGGTAAGTACACTTGTGTTTGTTATAGTCTGATTTATTGACATGTGGGGGTGGGGGGTGTAGAAGTCTGGGACCTACCAACAACACTCATGTATCAACAGGTGACCAGATGTTTAGATTGAATGCTGCATGGTGTACTTTGATTGTTTTATTAAAATGTTATTAATTTGTTGCTGTTTTTTAAATTACGTTTAACTTTTTATATTCAACAGTGGACTAAATAGCTATAGACCAGGAACGGGAGGGTGGGGGGGGGGGGAGTTCTCAGCTATGAACCGTTAAAGGCTCCTAATTTTTTTGTTTTTGTTTCATAATAACTTATGTTTGGTAAACTTTGATAACCTGATAATTTGGCGGCTCTATAAAGTATTTTTACAATATCAAAAAACCAGATTGAGGCTCCCATAGACATCATGAGTGGTCACCCCCAAGATATATATTTATTTATTTATTAACAATAGTCAATTACAGAAGCGCTGGATAACACGCGGCTCTCGGGCCACATACGACCCACCTCTATCTCCGTGGCCATCAGAAGCATTAGGTACACATCCTTTAAACTACAAACATATTTCCATTGAATTTTTTTAAACGTATTTGAACATTTATATTTACAAACCATAAACCGAGAAGCTTGATGCAGGTGGGGGGGGGGGGGTCCAAGGGAACAAAGCAAAGTTTAATATACCGATTAATATCTAATACTAGGGCTATTTAAGTGTGTTATGGATAGTGTGGCCTCAGAGTTTACGTCTACAGAACATTCAGATTGGCTCGAGGGCTACATCCTGGACGTTGGCACGGCGTGGCTAATTGGGTCTGCTCATACCCGGGGAATATCGGATGACTGTGATTATCATAATTTGTGTGGTGCCATAATGGGCAGCGTTCTGTAAGGTTCTGGAGTGAGGCTTGGCTTAACCAGCTCAGGGGATAACTAAATTAATAGTGGCCGTGGCAAAGGCAACCAAAGCCAAAGTTGTTTTTAGTTTAAATTATTTTTTATATAATTAATAAGAGACCTTCCAAGTTGGGCCAAAAGAGCGGTCAGCCGAACCTGTACTGTTTTGCTTTATGTTACTAGAGTCCTTTCCAGGTAGGGCCAAAAGAGCGGTCAGCCGAACCTGTACTGTTTTGCTTTATGTTACTAGAGTCCTTTCCAGGTAGGGCCAAAAGAGCGGTCAGCCGAACCTGTACTGTTTTGCTTTAAGTCACTAGAGTCCTTTCCAGGTAGGGCCAAAAGAGCAGTCAGCCGAACCTGAACTGTTTTAATATCAATTTGTTTCTACTTGCCTAACGGGCAATCCGTTCACCACGGCCATCTCAATGTGACCCCCCCTACTTAAAAAGTTGCCCGCCCCTTATTTCCAGTAGGTATATGTTAATTTATTTTATCTTAGTATTGCGCAAAAAGGGAATCAGTTTGAAAGCAACATATTTTATGGAGCAGATCCTGACATCTGGTATTGAATCCCACTAGCATACTGACTTTGAGCAAATAAAAATATAAGATTTTATATCAGTGACATAATTATATTGTATACTTCCATTTGTTTCGTTAACGTTTGTTCTAATAATTTTAATAGACTGAAAGTTCCATGGTAGAAAGTGGGTTGGGACAGGGAATTATTTCCTTGCATTAGATTTCAAATTATTTAATGGTTTTAAATTTTAATCTTGAAATCTTAGAAAAAAAAAGACACACCGGGTGTATGAAATTATTTGAATGCTAATTAGGTGTTCATCTGAGTAAAACATCATTTATATCAATTAAAACGCAATATGTTTTATATAATAAGAATGCTACTAAAAATATTAACGTAATAAAAACATAATGTTTATTCAATCTTGTCGACATAAACTCTGCGCTCCCGCGTAACAAGTAACAAATGGCCATTGGTCAAATAAAAGTAAATTATTTTTATCAGTCATATATATTGGAAGAGATAAACTAATGGAGGACCTTTTGAATCCCATGTCCCCCCAACCCCCCCCCCCCCAGGTTTCATTGACCTTCATGGTTTTCATTGTCGCCATTAGGCGTATTAAGTCTCAGTGCATTGCGGTGGCTAGAACCCTCCCTCCCCTGGCCTGGGTGTATTAAGAACCGTACTTGAGAAATATTTAGCCCTCTCCGTGACAGACAAATACCATGGTAGTTAGCCCTCTCCGTGACAGACAAATACCATGGTAGTTAGCCATCTCCATGACAGACAAATACCATGGTAGTTAGCCATCTCCGTGACAGACAAATACCATGGTAGTTAGCCATCTCCGTGACAGACAAATACCATGGTAGTTAGCCATCTCCGTGACAGACAAATACCATGGCAGTTAGCCATCTCCGTGACAGACAAATACCATGGCAGTTAGCCATCTCCGTGACAGACAAATACCATGGCAGTTAGCCATCTCCGTGACAGACAAATACCATGGCAGTTAGCCATCTCCGTGACAGACAAATACCATGGCAGTTAGCCCTCTCCGTGACAGACAAATACCATGGTAGTTAGCCATCTCCGTGACAGACAAATACCATGGCAGTTAGCCCTCTCCGTGACAGACAAATACCATGGCAGTTAGCCCTCTCCGTGACAGACAAATACCATGGTAGTTAGCCCTCTCCGTGACAGACAAATACCATGGTAGTTAGCCATCTCCGTGACAGACAAATACCATGGTAGTTAGCCCTCTCCGTGACAGACAAATACCATGGTAGTTAGCCCTCTCCGTGACAGACAAATACCATGGTAGTTAGCCATCTCCGTGACAGACAAATACCATGGTAGTTAGCCATCTCCGTGACAGACAAATACCATGGTAGTTAGCCATCAACAACAGTAAATATCTCAACCAGGTTTATGAAAAGTTCAGATGATGATGATGACGTGTTCAGAGGTTGCAGCGTTGACCTGACATATTCGAAATCTTCACCAGGCATGGATCACGTGGGCCGTGACAATGACATGAGAGATTTATTGTCTTAATTACTGACAATGACAGAAATGACACAACGGCAGGGCGGCACTGATTAGAAATGTTCACGAGGTCCTCCTTGCAGGATTAAATATCTGTTTGTGTAGAGTGGTTGCAGGAATAGAACTGATATGAGATATCTGTTTGCGTAGAGTGGTTGCTGGAATAGAACTGATATGAGATATCTGTTTGTGTAGAGTGGTTGCAGGGTGGATGGATGGATGGATGGATGGATGGATGGATGGATGGATGGATGGATGGATGGATAGATAGATAGATAGATAGATAGATAGATAGATAGATAGATAGATAGATAGATAGATAGATAGATAGATAGATAGATAGATAGATAGATAGAAGGATGAGATGTTCATATCTATATTCTATTAGGTCGGTTATCGCAGCTCCCTTCTTTCAATCCCAACATGTTTTTGCAATGACAAAAGTGGTATCGCGGAAGACATAATTAGGTGATTTGACTTAAACCATGTAGATCTGCCGACATTTTATAGATGTGGCTTGCAACAAACGCTCCACAGAGCCATACAACAGATAGGTACATCTACAACGTAAATAGCACATCATCATGATCTAACAACAACATAACTTGCACATCATACGATCTAACAACAACAACGTAACTTGCACATCAGCATGATCTAACAACAAAAACATAACTTGCACATCACTATGATCTAACAGCTACAACGTAACTAACACATCACCATGATCTAACAACTACAACGTAACTTGTACATCACTATGATCTAACAACAACAACGTAACTTGCACATCACCAAGATCTAACAACAACAACGTAACTTGCACATCATCATGATCTAACAACAACAACGTAACTTGCACATCTCCATGATCTAACAACAACAACATAACTTGCACATCATCATGAAATAACAACTACAACGTAACTTCTACATCACCATGATCTAACAACAACAACATAAACGTCAATAATACTAACATCTTGTCAGTCAAAAGATTCTCTATAGCTATTAATGAACATATATAAATAATATAGAATTCTGTGATTTAAAATGCCTTGATTGATTATTATTTGCATATCAGAAGAGTCAAATGTTTTTATACACAATACAATGACCGCAATACTTATTTATTTATCTCACACAACAAGTGCTTTACAGTTACTCAATTTTACAGGGGCACACTACTCACACAACAAGTGCTTTACAGTTACTCAATTTTACAGGGGCACACTACTCACACAACAAGTGCTTTACAGTTACTCAATTTTACAGGGGCACACTACTCACACAACAAGTGCTTTACAGTTACTCAATTTTACAGGGGCACACTACAAGTGCTTTACAGTTACTCAATTTTACAGGGGCACACTACTCACACAACAAGTGGTTTACAGTTACTCAATTTTACAGGGGCACACTACTCACACAACAAGTTTTTTTTTACAGTAACACCATGTAAAAGTGACACAACACACACACCATTTCAATAACAACAGCACAAAAGTTCAGAGTGTTTTTAATGCATTTTTCGTTTTACGTTTTTTTGTTTTATTCGGTTGGAAGGAGGAAAAATGTGCGGGAGAGGGGGTGCGGGGGACCTAGGGTATTTTTAACTGAAGATTTCTTTTCATACCAAAGCCGGTTGTCGAATAAAAAAAAAATTCCCATTTATTACAAGGTACATCAAATATCTTTTTTATCATCCCGGCTGTTTGATCCACTCTGTGGCTAATACTAGAGAAGGGAGATTAAAAACAGAAGCATATTCCAGTCAGGAAAGATAATCAATGGGTATTTTTTTTTTTTTAGAATTACAAAAAAAAACTGAATTGGGGAAAACATGGCCAGTCAAAAACATTGCAGTTTGATTGGTCAATAATATTTATGTTAGTAAATTTCCTTTATATAATCATAGGTGTACACAGTAGCCAAATAAACCAGCATCTTAAGCCTGTCCCATTCTGGACACTGGACGTTCTAGCGCATTTTCGTGTTATGCATATGTACGTATGTTAGCTTTCAGTAAATATTTGTACATTTTTGGAAATGTTTGTAAATTCAATTGTGTAATGCATATATCTGAAGAAAAGAAACGGTACCCTAAGAAACACTGATGCCCAGCCCACAGAGGGCATGACCAAAATTAATCAAACCAAATTTATGTTAGGGGGATAGATACTCTTGGGGCCCCTAGGACCCTTATTCTTGTATCGTTATGTATAAGGTGTAGAATGGGGCCATGAAAATGACATAATTATTAATATAGCTTATATAGTAAAAAAAAACGGTACCCCAAGAAACACTGATGCCCAGCCCCCAGACGTCAGATCGCTAAATGGACGTTTGATGTGGGAATGGCAGGCCAATACCTACATAAAAGTGTATACATCATGGGTCTAGGACTTATGGTTGCTGAGATCTAGGGTGACGACAGACGGACAAAACGGAAACAATAGCGCATTCGACTTCTCGAAAATGCGCAAAAAATGGATTACAGGCACTAAAATTTGGAGACACATAGGCAAAGGAATAAAAAAGGAGGCCCTTTTTAGGTATAAAGGGCCCCGGGGCCAAATTGCGTGTTGAGGCCCTCTTAGCACACGTATTTACACACATACATTTCTGAAGGGGCCCTCTGGGTAGCGTGGTCCCAATGCTGTTGCCTATTTAAGGTTATCCCCCCCCCCCATATATCAATCTATATATTTAATGCACGATATTAAACCAGTATTATACGTATTTTGGATCAATAGATTTAAAAAAAAATTATTTCAAACTCAATTTTTCATTTTGTTTTCCTGCAAACAATCAAGTTTTATATGTATGATGGTTGTTGTTATCATATATAACATTCACGATATGGTAGAAATAATTTTTTTTTACTGTTTGCATAAAAACTGATTATCTGATGGCAAACTAAAGCCCCCCCCCCTCCAGCACCCTTCCACCTGTGACCCTAAGTAGCCGCCTACTTTGTAGGTCTTAAGGAACCTCCAGAGGTTATGGTCCTTGTCAACATCACGACAAATTTTATTTATATTCTAAATATTGAGTAGCCTTGATTTTAAACATTAAAAAAAATGTGGAGTTTTAAAATTTAGCTCAGAGAAAATCAATAATTCTGTTATGGTTCGACACCAATATTGACTATTGTACCTCGTGAGACTTTAGTTCTCAAAACTTTTAATATGATTTGATCGTGAGTCTAATCATCTCAATAACTTTGATGAAGTGTTTCAACTTTGTTAATGTTATGAAAGTTTTATTTAAACTGTAAAGAGAAAAAAATTCTCCAAAAATGAAAAAAAAAATAAAACTGAAATTTTTAGAAATTATTATTATTTAAAAATGTTAAAAATTAAAAAGTTTGTTTTTATAATAAATTTGTCATTATGAACGTATAGATTGTCAGTTTTTAAAATACAAACTATAATATATTCAAGAAAAAAATAATTTATTTAGTCTCCCTTGACAAAAATAAAATATTATGTATTGTTTCCCTTCATTACTGAAATAAAGGATTAAAAAAACTACAATACAAGCGGACACTTCAACCGCAAGAATAAAGTGAAAATATTTTCATGTTAGTCAATATTCGAACGCAAAATGTGCATTATTAGGCATAAGTTATGTATACAGAAGCTCACTTTTAGAATTATAATTATATAGATAGATAGATTAGATAGATGATAGATAGATAGATAGATAGATAGATAGATAGATAGATAGATAGATAGATAGATAGATAGATAGATAGATAGATAGATAGATAGATAGATAGATAGATAGATAGATACATACATACATACATACATACATACATACATACATACATACATACATATATTTTTATATAAATATACGTGTAATAATGATTATAATTATAATTAGATACAATATACGTATTAAGTACGGTATATAATATATACAAGAAACACATATACAAGAAACTTCACCATCCATGATACAATACAGCTGTAATTTCCTGATTGAACAGTTTTCATGTCATCATGAATCATCATTATCCCACTCAATGATGAAGCCTGTCGCACTACTGTTTAGTCACAAACGTTCAGTTTTGTATCAAACAGGTAATGCCCATTGTGGGGTACACACCCTAATTAAGAGATGGGGGGGGGGGGGTGTGATTGTTTAGAGGATATTTGGGTAACGACAGCTGTACAATATTGGGCTAAACATACATTTACTGGCAAATCCAATTTAGTCACCTAAAAAAAAAAACAGTTCAAAATAATACATATGATTAGGTATGATGTCAGTTGACTATTTTAATGTTGGGGTTACAACTTGAGACTGTATTGATATCGTCAATAAACAGGATGTAGAAGATATTTTATTTACGAGATAAAGTTATGATATAGGTGAATGTATTTCAACAAAAGATGAAAGCACCTAATTAATACTTACATCTGGTTCTCTCTTGAGGAATTGAGCTAATCAATACAATCACACAATACAATCAAACAACACAATCACACAATACAATCAAACAACACAATCACACAATACAATCAAACAACACAATCACACAATACAATCAAACAACACAATCACACAATACAATCAAACAACACAATCACACAATACAATCAAACAACACAATCACACAATACAATCAAACAACACAATCACACAATACAATCAAACAACACAATCACACAATACAATCAAACAACACAATCACACAATACAATCAAACAACACAATCACACAATACAATCAAACAACACAATCACACAATACAATCAAACAACACAATCACACAATACAATCACACAATAAAAAGATAATCATAGCAGGAAATAATCCTGAAACGGGATTAAACTCCCGACACTTTGAAATTCTAAATATAGCTCAGCAAAAACAATAATTTATATTGTAATATTTAATGTTCTTGAGCCATTATAAACACTATGTATTTCAACAATATATAACAACATACTGCTCCCTGGATGTGTACTTGTGTATGGTATTGGCCAGGCCGTTTTAAGGTCATCGTAGGCCCTAGGCACTTTCAAAGCCGTAGGCCCTCCCCGACTTCATTTTTAATATTTTTTTTTAAGAATGCACCAGAACTTTGCGATTTGAAATCTAAATAAACTTTGAGGACGTCATATGTGACTTTGCTAAGACATACTGTAATTTACAGTTCTACAGCGCGGCAGCTTGACTTGCGGTTATATATATAGTCAGTGCTTTTTTCAGTGGGAACTCATGGGAGCTGAGTTCCCATACCTTTTTTTTTTATAGACTATTATAGTATTTTCTGACATAAGTTAAAAAACAGATGTGAAATGAGTTCCCAAACATTTTTCGCTAGAAAAAAAGCACTGTATATAGTTACTTTAATACAAACATTATAAAATTGTATTGGCATTCTGAACTTGTTTTCACTTGATGTTCTGGCTTTCGTGGGTCCTTGAAAAGTCCGTAGGCCCTTAAAAGTCCGTAGGCCCTAGGCACAGTGCCTAGTTGATAAAGCGGCCCTGGGTATTGGTTTATATTGTTTATGTTATATTGGATAAAAAAAATTGAATGGTTTTATTGTTAACTTCTTAAGCATTATTTTTTTTTTAAATGTGTGTATATCATTTAACAGTATGAAAGCACCAGAGTTTGTAAATTAAAATTTATCTATTGTTTGAACAGCGGTTCAACTTATCGATTTAGGACCTTGGCGATCTAGTCTATGGCCCCTGAGGCCTTCTCACACAACCTCTACTGCCCATTAACTAAGCGCCAAGTTATAATAGAAAATTGTACCGCTACTGTCAGACTTACGGTCATCGTCCATTGTTTTCAGACGGATTGTAGGAGGAAACTGAGGAATGAATGTAGCGGCCGACTGGGGCTGTATGTGGCCGATTGGGGCTGTATGTGGCCAACTGGGGCTGTATGTGACCAAATGGGGCTGTATGTGACCAACTGGGGGGCTGAATGTGACCAACTGGGGCTGTATGTGGCCGACTGGGGCTGTATGTGGGCAACTGGGGCTGTATGTGGCCAACTGGGGCTGTATGTGGGCAACTGGGGCTGTATGTGGCCAACTGGGGCTGTATGTGGCCGACTGGGGCTGTATGTGACCAAATTGGGCTGTATGTGGCCAACTGGGGCTGTATGTGGCCGACTGGGGCTTATGTGGCCGACTGAGGGGGCTGTATGTGGCCAACTGGGGCTGTATGAAGCCAACTGGGGGGCTGTATGTGGCCAACTGGGGGGCTGTATGTGGCCAACTGGGGGGCTGTATGTGGCCAACTGGGCAACTGGGGCTGTATGTGGCCGACTGGGGCTGTATGTGACCAAATTGAGCTGTATGTGGCCAACTGGGGCTGTATGTGGCCGACTGGGGCTGTATGTGGCCAACTGGGGGGGCTGTATGTGGCCAACTGGGCGACTGGGGCTGTTTGTGGCCGACTGGGGCTGTATGTGGCCGACTGGGGCTGTATGTGACCAACTGGGGCGGCTGTATGTGGTCAACTGGGGGCTGTATTTGGCCAACGGGGGCTGTATGTGGCCGACTGCGGCTGTATGTGACCAAATTGGGCTATATGTGGCCAACTGGGGCTGTATGTGGCCGACTGGGGCTGTATGTGGCCAACTGGGGGGCTGTATGTGGCCAACTGGGCAACTGGGGCTGTATGTGGCCGACTGGGACTGTATGTGGCCGACTGGGGCTGTATGTGACCAACTGGGGCGGCTGTATGTGGCCAACTGGGGGGCTGCATGTGGCCAACGGGGGCTGTATGTGGCCAACTGGGGCTGTATGTGGCCGACTGGGGCTGTATGTGGCCGACTGGGGCTGTATGTGACCAAATTGGGCTGTATGTGGCCAACTGGGGCTGTATGTGGCCGACTGGGGCTGTATGTGACCAAATGGGGCTGTATGTGGCCGACTGGGGCTGTATGTGGCCGACTGGGGCTGTGTGTGGCCGACTGGGGCTGTATGTGGCCGACTGGGGCTGTATGTGGCCGACTGGGGCTGTATGTGACCAAATTGGGCTGTATGTGGGCAACTGGGGCTGTATATGGCCAACTGGGGCTGTATATCGCCGACTGGGGCTGTATGTAACCAACTGGGGCTGTATGTGGCCGACTGGGGCTGTATGTGACCAAATTGGGCTGTATGTGGCCTACTGGGGCTGTATGTGGCCGACTGGGGCTGTATGTGGCCGACTGGGGCTGTATGTGGCCGACTGGGGCATTATGTGGCCGACTGGGGCTGTATGTGGCCGACTGGGGGGCTGTATGTGGCCAACTGGGGGGGCTGTATGTGGCCAACTGGGGGCTGTATGTGGCCAACTGGGCAACTGGGGCTGTATGTGGCCGACTGGGGCTGTATGTGGCCGACTGGGGCTGTATGTGGCCGACTGGGGCTGTATGTGACCCAATTGAGCTGTATGTGGCCAATTGGGGCTGTATGTGGCCGACTGGGGCTGTATGTGGCCAACTGGGGGCTGTATGTGGCCAACTGGGCAACTGGGGCTGTTTGTGGCCGACTGGGGCTGTATGTGGCCGACTGGGGCTGTATGTGGCCGACTGGGGCTGTATGTGGCCGACTGGGGCTGTATGTGACCAAATTGGGCTGTATGTGGCCAACTGGGGCTGTATGTGGCCAACTGGGGCTGTATGTGACCAACTGGGGCTGTATGTGGCCAACTGGGGGGCTGTATGTGGCCAACTGGGGGGCTGTATGTGGCCAACTGGGGCTGTATGTGGCCAACTGGGGCTGTACGTGGCCAACTGAGGGGGCTGTATGTGGCCAACTGGGGCTGTATGTGGCCAACTGGGGGGCTGTATGTGGCCAACTGGGGGGCTGTATGTGGCCAACTGGGCAACTGGGGCTGTATGTGGCCGACTGGGGCTGTATGTGGCCGACTGGGGCTGTATGTGGCCAACTGGGGGGCTGTATGTGGCCAACTGGGCAACTGGGGCTGTATGTGGCCGACTGGGGGCTGTATGTGGCCGACTGGGGCTGTATGTGACCAACTGGGGCGGCTGTATGTGGCCAACTGGGGGGCTGTATGTGGCCAACTGGGGGGCTGTATATGGCCAACTGGGGCTGTATGTGGCCGACTGGGGCTGTATGTGGGCAACTGGGGCTGTATGTGGCCGACTGGTGCTGTATGTGGGCAACTGGGGCTGTATGTGGCCAACTGGGGCTGTATGTGGCCGACTGGGGCTGTATGTGACCAAATTGGGCTGTATGTGGCCAACTGGAGCTGTATGTGGCCGACTGGGGCTGTATGTGACCAAATGGGGCTGTATGTGGCCGACTGGGGCTGTATGTGGCCGACTGGGGCTGTATGTGACCAAATGGGGCTGCATGTGGCCAACGGGGGCTGTATGTGGCCAACTGGGGCTGTATGTGGCCGACTGGGGCTGTATGTGGCCGACTGAGGGGGGCTGTATGTGGCCAACTGGGGCTGTATGTGGCCAACTGGGGGGCTGTATGTGGCCAACTGGGGGGCTGTATGTGGCCAACTGGGCAACTGGGGCTGTATGTGGCCGACTGGGGCTGTATGTGGCCGACTGGGGCTGTATGAGACCAAATGGGGCAGCTGTATGTGGCCAACTGGGGGACTGTATGTGGCCAACTGGGGCTGTATGTGGCCGACTGGGGCTGTATGTGGGCAACTGGGGCTGTATGTGGCCAACTGGGGCTGTATGTGGGCAACTGGGGCTGTATGTGGCCAACTGGGGCTGTATGTGGCCGACTGGGGCTGTATGTGACCAAATTGGGCTGTATGTGGCCAACTGGGGCTGTATGTGGCCGACTGGGGCTTATGTGGCCGACTGAGGGGGCTGTATGTGGCCAACTGGGGCTGTATGTTAGCCAACTGGGGGGCTGTATGTGGCCAACTGGGGGGCTGTATGTGGCCAACTGGGGGGCTGTATGTGGCCAACTGGGCAACTGGGGCTGTATGTGGCCGACTGGGGCTGTATGTGGCCGACTGGGGCTGTATGTGACCAAATTGAGCTGTATGTGGCCAACTGGGGCTGTATGTGGCCGACTGGGGCTGTATGTGGCCAACTGGGGGGCTGTATGTGGCCAACTGGGCGACTGGGGCTGTTTGTGGCCGACTGGGGCTGTATGTGGCCGACTGGGGCTGTATGTGACCAACTGGGGCGGCTGTATGTGGTCAACTGGGGGGCTGTATTTGGCCAGCAGGGGGCTGTATGTGGCCGACTGCGGCTGTATGTGACCAAATTGGGCTATATGTGGCCAACTGGGGCTGTATGTGGCCGACTGGGGCTGTATGTGGCCAACTGGGGGGGCTGTATGTGGCCAACTGGGCAACTGGGGCTGTATGTGGCCGACTGGGACTTATGTGGCCGACTGGGGCTGTATGTGACCAACTGGGGCGGCTGTATGTGGCCAACTGGGGGGCTGTATGTGGCCAACTGGGGCTGTATGTGGCCGACTGGGGCTGTATGTGACCAAATGGGGCTGCATGTGGCCAACGGGGGCAGTATGTGGCCAACTGGGGCTGTATGTGGCCGACTGGGGCTGTATGTGGCCGACTGGGGCTGTATGTGACCAAATTGGGCTGTATGTGGCCAACTGGGGCTGTATGTGGCCGACTGGGGCTGTATGTGACCAAATGGGGCTGTATGTGGCCGACTGGGGCTGTATGTGGCCGACTGGGGCTGTGTGTGGCCGACTGGGGCTGTATGTGGCCGACTGGGGCTGTATGTGGCCGACTGAGGGGGGCTGTATGTGGCCAACTGGGGCTGTATGTGGCCAACTGGGGGGCTGTATGTGGCCAACTGGGGGGCTGTATGTGGCCAACTGGGCAACTGGGGCTGTATGTGGCCGACTGGGGCTGTATGTGGCCGACTGGGGCTGTATGAGACCAAATGGGGCAGCTGTATGTGGCCAACTGGGGGACTGTATGTGGCCAACTGGGGCTGTATGTGGCCGACTGGGGCTGTATGTGGGCAACTGGGGCTGTATGTGGCCAACTGGGGCTGTATGTGGGCAACTGGGGCTGTATGTGGCCAACTGGGGCTGTATGTGGCCGACTGGGGCTGTATGTGACCAAATTGGGCTGTATGTGGCCAACTGGGGCTGTATGTGGCCGACTGGGGCTTATGTGGCCGACTGAGGGGGCTGTATGTGGCCAACTGGGGCTGTATGTAGCCAACTGGGGGGCTGTATGTGGCCAACTGGGGGCTGTATGTGGCCAACTGAGGGGGCTGTATGTGGCCAACTGGGCAACTGGGGCTGTATGTGGCCGACTGGGGCTGTATGTGGCCGACTGGGGCTGTATGTGACCAAATTGAGCTGTATGTGGCCAACTGGGGCTGTATGTGGCCGACTGGGGCTGTATGTGGCCAACTGGGGGGCTGTATGTGGCCAACTGGGCGACTGGGGCTGTTTGTGGCCGACTGGGGCTGTATGTGGCCGACTGGGGCTGTATGTGACCAACTGGGGCGGCTGTATGTGGTCAACTGGGGGGCTGTATTTGGCCAACGGGGGCTGTATGTGGCCGACTGCGGCTGTATGTGACCAAATTGGGCTATATGTGGCCAACTGGGGCTGTATGTGGCCGACTGGGGCTGTATGTGGCCAACTGGGGGGGGCTGTATGTGGCCAACTGGGCAACTGGGGCTGTATGTGGCCGACTGGGACTGTATGTGGCCGACTGGGGCTGTATGTGACCAACTGGGGCGGCTGTATGTGGCCAACTGGGGGGCTGTATGTGGCCAACTGGGGCTGTATGTGGCCGACTGGGGCTGTATGTGACCAAATGGGGCTGCATGTGGCCAACAGGGGGCAGTATGTGGCCAACTGGGGCTGTATGTGGCCGACTGGGGCTGTATGTGGCCGACTGGGGCTGTATGTGACCAAATTGGGCTGTATGTGGCCAACTGGGGCTGTATGTGGCCGACTGGGGCTGTATGTGACCAAATGGGGCTGTATGTGGCCGACTGGGGCTGTATGTGGCCGACTGGGGCTGTCTGTGGCCGACTGGGGCTGTATGTGGCCGACTGGGGCTGTATGTGACCAAATTGGGCTGTATGTGGGCAACTGGGGCTGTATATGGCCAACTGGGGCTGTATATCGCCGACTGGGGCTGTATGTAACCAACTGGGGCTGTATGTGGCCGACTGGGGCTGTATGTGACCAAATTGGGCTGTATGTGGCCTACTGGGGCTGTATGTGGCCGACTGGGGCTGTATGTGGCCGACTGGGGCTGTATGTGGCCGACTGGGGCATTATGTGGCCGACTGGGGCTGTATGTGGCCGACTGGGGGGCTGTATGTGGCCAACTGGGGGGCTGTATGTGGCCAACTGGGGGGGCTGTATGTGGCCAACTGGGCAACTGGGGCTGTATGTGGCCGACTGGGGCTGTATGTGGCCGACTGGGGCTGTATGTGGCCGACTGGGGCTGTATGTGACCCAATTGAGCTGTATGTGGCCAATTGGGGCTGTATGTGGCCGACTGGGGCTGTATGTGGCCAACTGGGGGGCTGTATGTGGCCAACTGGGCAACTGGGGCTGTTTGTGGCCGACTGGGGCTGTATGTGGCCGACTGGGGCTGTATGTGGCCGACTGGGGCTGTATGTGGCCGACTGGGGCTGTATGTGACCAAATTGGGCTGTATGTGGCCAACTGGGGCTGTATGTGGCCAACTGGGGCTGTATGTGACCAACTGGGGCTGTATGTGGCCAACTGGGGGGCTGTATGTGGCCAACTGGGGGGCTGTATGTGGCCAACTGGGGCTGTATGTGGCCAACTGGGGCTGTACGTGGCCAACTGAGGGGGCTGTATGTGGCCAACTGGGGCTGTATGTGGCCAACTGGGGGGCTGTATGTGGCCAACTGGGGGGCTGTATGTGGCCAACTGGGCAACTGGGGCTGTATGTGGCCGACTGGGGCTGTATGTGGCCGACTGGGGCTGTATGTGGCCAACTGGGGGGGCTGTATGTGGCCAACTGGGCAACTGGGGCTGTATGTGGCCGACTGGGGCTGTATGTGGCCGACTGGGGCTGTATGTGACCAACTGGGGCGGCTGTATGTGGCCAACTGGGGGGCTGTATGTGGCCAACTGGGGGGCTGTATATGGCCAACTGGGGCTGTATGTGGCCGACTGGGGCTGTATGTGGGCAACTGGGGCTGTATGTGGCCGACTGGTGCTGTATGTGGGCAACTGGGGCTGTATGTGGCCAACTGGGGCTGTATGTGGCCGACTGGGGCTGTATGTGACCAAATTGGGCTGTATGTGGCCGACTGGGGCTGTATGTGGCCGACTGGGGCTGCATGTGACCAAATGGGGCTGCATGTGGCCAACGGGGGCTGTATGTGGCCAACTGGGGCTGTATGTGGCCAACTGGGGCTGTATATGGCCAACTGGGGCTGTATATCGCCGACTGGGGCTGTATGTGACCAACTGGGGCTGTATGTGGCCGACTGGGGCTGCATGTGACCAAATAGGGCTGTATGTGGCCAACTGGGGCTGTATGTGGCCGACTGGGGCTGTATGTGGCCGACTGAGGGGGGCTGTATGTGGCCAACTGGGGCTGTATGTGGCCAACTGGGGGGCTGTATGTGGCCAACTGGGGGGGCTGTATGTGGCCAACTGGGCAACTGGGGCTGTATGTGGCCGACTGGGGCTGTATGTGGCCGACTGGGGCTGTATGAGACCAAATGGGGCAGCTGTATGTGGCCAACTGGGGGACTGTATGTGGCCAACTGGGGCTGTATGTGGCCGACTGGGGCTGTATGTGGGCAACTGGGGCGGTATGTGGCCAACTGGGGCTGTATGTGGGCAACTGGGGCTGTATGTGGCCAACTGGGGCTGTATGTGGCCGACTGGGGCTGTATGTGACCAAATTGGGCTGTATGTGGCCAACTGGGGCTGTATGTGGCCGACTGGGGCTTATGTGGCCGACTGAGGGGGCTGTATGTGGCCAACTGGGGCTGTATGTAGCCAACTGGGGGGCTGTATGTGGCCAACTGGGGGCTGTATGTGGCCAACTGGGGGCTGTATGTGCCAACTGGGCAACTGGGGCTGTATGTGGCCGACTGGGGCTGTATGTGGCCGACTGGGGCTGTATGTGACCAAATTGAGCTGTATGTGGCCAACTGGGGCTGTATGTGGCCGACTGGGGCTGTATGTGGCCAACTGGGGGGGCTGTATGTGGCCAACTGGGCGACTGGGGCTGTTTGTGGCCGACTGGGGCTGTATGTGGCCGACTGGGGCTGTATGTGACCAACTGGGGCGGCTGTATGTGGTCAACTGGGGGGCTGTATTTGGCCAACGGGGGCTGTATGTGGCCGACTGCGGCTGTATGTGACCAAATTGGGCTATATGTGGCCAACTGGGGCTGTATGTGGCCGACTGGGGCTGTATGTGGCCAACTGGGGGCTGTATGTGGCCAACTGGGCAACTGGGGCTGTATGTGGCCGACTGGGACTGTATGTGGCCGACTGGGGCTGTATGTGACCAACTGGGGCGGCTGTATGTGGCCAACTGGGGGGCTGTATGTGGCCAACTGGGGCTGTATGTGGCCGACTGGGGCTGTATGTGACCAAATGGGGCTGCATGTGGCCAACGGGGGCTGTATGTGGCCAACTGGGGCTGTATGTGGCCGACTGGGGCTGTATGTGGCCGACTGGGGCTGTATGTGACCAAATTGGGCTGTATGTGGCCAACTGGGGCTGTATGTGGCCGACTGGGGCTGTATGTGACCAAATGGGGCTGTATGTGGCCGACTGGGGCTGTATGTGGCCGACTGGGGCTGTGTGTGGCCGACTGGGGCTGTATGTGGCCGACTGGGGCTGTATGTGACCAAATTGGGCTGTATGTGGGCAACTGGGGCTGTATATGGCCAACTGGGGCTGTATATCGCCGACTGGAGCTGTATGTAACCAACTGGGGCTGTATGTGGCCGACTGGGGCTGTATGTGACCAAATTGGGCTGTATGTGGCCTACTGGGGCTGTATGTGGCCGACTGGGGCTGTATGTGGCCGACTGGGGCTGTATGTGGCCGACTGGGGCATTATGTGGCCGACTGGGGCTGTATGTGGCCGACTGGGGGGCTGTATGTGGCCAACTGGGGGGCTGTATGTGGCCAACTGGGCAACTGGGGCTGTATGTGGCCGACTGGGGCTGTATGTGGCCGACTGGGGCTGTATGTGGCCGACTGGGGCTGTATGTGACCCAATTGAGCTGTATGTGGCCAATTGGGGCTGTATGTGGCCGACTGGGGCTGTATGTGGCCAACTGGGGGCTGTATGTGGCCAACTGGGCAACTGGGGCTGTTTGTGGCCGACTGGGGCTGTATGTGGCCGACTGGGGCTGTATGTGGCCGACTGGGGCTGTATGTGGCCGACTGGGGCTGTATGTGACCAAATTGGGCTGTATGTGGCCAACTGGGGCTGTATGTGGCCAACTGGGGCTGTATGTGACCAACTGGGGCTGTATGTGGCCAACTGGGGGGCTGTATGTGGCCAACTGGGGGGCTGTATGTGGCCAACTGGGGCTGTATGTGGCCAACTGGGGCTGTACGTGGCCAACTGAGGGGGCTGTATGTGGCCAACTGGGGCTGTATGTGGCCAACTGGGGGGCTGTATGTGGCCAACTGGGGGGCTGTATGTGGCCAACTGGGCAACTGGGGCTGTATGTGGCCGACTGGGGCTGTATGTGGCCGACTGGGGCTGTATGTGGCCAACTGGGGGGCTGTATGTGGCCAACTGGGCAACTGGGGGCTGTATGTGGCCGACTGGGGCTGTATGTGGCCGACTGGGGCTGTATGTGACCAACTGGGGCGGCTGTATGTGGCCAACTGGGGGGCTGTATGTGGCCAACTGGGGGGCTGTATATGGCCAACTGGGGCTGTATGTGGCCGACTGGGGCTGTATGTGGGCAACTGGGGCTGTATGTGGCCGACTGGTGCTGTATGTGGGCAACTGGGGCTGTATGTGGCCAACTGGGGCTGTATGTGGCCGACTGGGGCTGTATGTGACCAAATTGGGCTGTATGTGGCCAACTGGGGCTGTATATGGCCAACTGGGGCTGTATATGGCCAACTGGGGCTGTATATCGCCGACTGGGGCTGTATGTGACCAACTGGGGCTGTATGTGGCCGACTGGGGCTGCATGTGACCAAATTGGGCTGTATGTGGCCAACTGGGGCTGTATGTGGCCGACTGGGGCTGTATGTGGCCGACTGAGGGGGGCTGTATGTGGCCAACTGGGGCTGTATGTGGCCAACTGGGGGGCTGTATGTGGCCAACTGGGGGGCTGTATGTGGCCGACTGGGGGGCTGTATCTGGCCAACTGGGCAACTGGGGCTGTATGTGGCCGACTGGGGCTGTATGTGGCCGACTGGGGCTGTATGTGACCAAATTGGGCTGTATGTGGCCAACTGGGGCTGTATGTGGCCGACTGGGGCTGTATGTGGCCAACTGGGGGGGCTGTATGTGGCCAACTGGGCAACTGGGGCTGTTTGTGGCCGACTGGGGCTGTATGTGGCCGACTGGGGCTGTATGTGACAAACTGGGGCGGCTGTATGTGGCCAACTGGGGGGCTGTATTTGGCCAACTGGGGCTGTATGTGGCCGACTGGGGCTGTATGTGATCAAATGGGGCTGTATGTGGCCAACTGGGGCTGTATGTGGGCAACTGGGGCTGTATGTGACCAAATTGGGCTGTATGTGGCCAACTGGGGCTGTATGTGGCCGACTGGGGCTGTATGTGACCAAATGGGGCTGTATGTGGCCGACTGGGGCTGTATGTGGCCAACTGGGGCTGTATGTGGCCGACTGGGGCTGTATGTGGCCGACTGGGGCTGTATGTGACCGAATTCGGCTGTGTGTGGCCAACTGAGGCTGTATATGGCCAACTGGGGCTATATATCGCCGACTGGGGCTGTATGTGACCAACTGGGGCTGTATGTGGCCGACTGGGGCTGTATGTGACCAAATTGGGCTGTATGTGGCCAACTGGGGCTGTATGTGGCCGACTGGGGGGGCTGTATGTGGCCAACTGGGCAACTGGGGCTGTATGTGGCCGACTGGGACTGTATGTGGCCGACTTGGGCTGTATGTTACCAACTGGGGCGGCTGTATGTGGCCAACTGGGGGGCTGTATGTGGTTAACTGGGGCTGTATGTGACCAACTGGGGCTGTATGTGACCAAATGGGGCTGTATGTGGCCAACTGGGGGGCTGTATGTGGCCAACTGGGGGGGCTGTATCCGGCCAACTGGGGCTGTATGTGGCCAACTGGGTCTGTATGTGGCCAACTGAGGGGGCTGTATGTGGCCAACTGGGGCTGTATGTGGCCAACTGGGGGGCTGTATGTGGCCAACTGGGGGGCTGTATGTGGCCAACTGGGGCTGTATGTGGCCGACTGGGGCTGTATGTGGCTGACTGGGGCTGTATGTGACCAAAATGGGCTGTATGTGGCCAACTGGGGCTGTATGTGGCTGACTGGGGCTGCATGTGGCCGACTGGGGCTGTATGTGACCAACTGGGGCGGCTGTATGTGGCCAACTGGGGGGCTGTATGTGGCCAACTGGGGCTGTATGTGGCCAACTGGGGCTGTATGTGGCCGACTGGGGCTGTATGTGGCCGACTGGGGCTGTATGTGGCCGACTGGGGCTGTATGTGACCAAATTGGGCTGTATGTGACCAAATTGGGCTGTATGTGGCCAACTGGGGCTGTATGTGGCCAACTGGGGCTGTATGTGGCCAACTGGGGGGCTGTATGTGGCCAACTGGGGGGGCTGTATGTGGCCAACTGGGGCTGTTTGTGGCCGACTGGGGCTGTATGTGGCCGACTGGGGCTGTATGTGACCAAATTGGGCTGTATGTGGCCAACTGGGGCTGTATATGGCCAACTGGGGCTGTATGTGGCCGACTGGGTCTGTATGTGACCAAATTGGGCTGTATGTGACCAAATTGGGCTGTATGTGGCTAACTGGGGGCTGTATGTGGCCGACTGGGGCTGTATGTGGCCAACTGGGGATGTATGGGGCTGGCTGGGGCTGTGTGCGGCTTTTCAATGGGTTTCTTGCGGCCTCTAGTTAGCCAATTATTTCTCTATTATTTCATACATCATTTTTTGTACTTAAATCTTGAAAAAATAAAATGACTAAGGTGCGACTCATAAAAGTATACGGCGCTATATAAAAGACCGGAATACGGCTCTTACGACCCCTGGTGGAGGCCAACACATATATGTAGGTCAATAGTATACGTAAACTTAATGGCACCAAACATAACATTGTAGGACGTCTAAAATCAGGAATAAAACAATACAACAGCTAGCAAACATGACATGGATATGAAATTATGCAGGAACACATTGAATATTGATTGTTAGTACATTTAAGTAGTAATATTTAGGGGACGGTTATGCATACAATTAACATCACATTGTTTAGTTTTTTCAATATATACAGATTTATAACGTCTGTGTATATTCAATAAGAAATTAAATGTCAAACCGGCTTTGACTGGGCGTAGACAGTAGACTCATAAATAGAACACAGGAGGCATTAGGGTCTTACTCAATGTGACGAGACCAATTGTAGTGGTGAGGTTGTTTAAACATTAATACTGATCGGCTCATTTCAAAATTGATTTACCTGTTCCGGTCCCAGTTACCCCTGGAATGCATTGGGGGGGGGGGGTAGGGGGTGAGGAGTTAATGTAATGTCACATTTGGGGCAAATATGGTCTGAATATTTCTAGTGCTCAAATATATAGACTCAATCAATGTTTGAAAGATGGTAATAAATATATATTTAAAATTAAATTTGAAAGATTATTTGTGATTTCTTTGTTGTTGTTTACCTATCAATATAATTATTTGGGCAAGAAGGAAAGACAATAACCTTAATAAGTGTGAATGTTTTTAATGTTGGTGTTTTATGAGTAACTAATGAGATGACCTAGAAATGAAAGGTGTTTACTAGAAACTATAGGCTAGTAGGGACAACAGGTTACTAGGGATAATTTCAATGAAGAATCAAAATGAGGGGGTGGGGGTGTAAATTATCCATGAAGAGGTTGAGAGCCTCCAAGACAAAAAAGAGAGATTTAAAATATTTAAAAACTGGCCAGACTAATGCTGTTCATTCACAGAAGGTCCAAACTGGCCTGATGAGTATGTCGTCTGGTGTAAGACTGCCCCAGTTCCAAACTGGCCTGATGAGTCTGTCCTCTAGTATAAGGTTCATTTCTGTTCCAAGTGTCTGGCTTTTGATTCATCACATAACTCTACTTGCTAGTACTTCATGATGAATAGATATTTAAATCTTGGAGCTAGCCAGGCTGTAATTGTGTATGTATTGGCAACATACTAAATACAATAATGTGTTGTTTTTTTAGTCGTTGTTGATAGCGAATAGATGATGTACGAGGATTAGGATTGTAATAATTTGTTGACACAATTCATCTATCCAAAGTCTCTCCATGGTCATCACCATCGTGACTATGGAGAGATTGTTACAGCCAGAATGATGGAAAACTATTCCCAAATAGAAGTTTGCGTTACTCCATCGTAGACTTGCAGCGCGTCATTTCAATGAACCGGTAGTTCACAGACACATTGTTGCCAGACACTTATATCATCTGCTGCCATGACATATTTGGCTGTGGTGAGAATTTGAAAACTGCACTACAGAATTGTCACAGTAGTGAATGCAGTATTGTGATGCACGATCACTTCATTACAGTGATATCACAGGATTATTAGAAATCTTCCTGCATTGTCTTCATACTTTCAGTTTATTACTAGCTATTGGTCTTGATATTTTAATAAGATGGTATTAAACATGCATTTAGCTGGCAGTGTGTCAAATAATGAAAATGGTACAGTTGTGCTTGTATCCATTCAACGGCTGTTAATGAAAGAAAAAGGTAAACAGATAGGACATAAACATGTTTTCACAAACGTATTAAGTTCACCAACTAGCTGGTACACTACTCAGTACATTACATTAAATTAAGAAATACAACGAAAGTAATGAATTCTACGTAAAAAAAACTTCTCCTTGATAATTTATCATTTAATATTCAAACTAACATGGACACACTAAAAGTAAACAATCAGACACAAATCCAGACATCTTGATCCAACCTTACCGGAAGTAAGAAATGCTAGTTATAGCGCCTTACTTGAGAATAGTTCAGGGCACGGAAAACGGTAGAAAGATAAAAAATAAAATAAAAACAGTTTTGATTGGACAATTAGGTCTGCCTGAAACTAGCACTAAATGTTGAAATGTAAACAAAACAAAAAAAAAATTCAATAATAGCTTAACAATCATAGAGTGATGCCAAAAAAAAATATGTTATGGTGTCAAATACATAATTAATGTTTTCTACAAAAAAAGTGTCGCTAATTTCAACGGGCAATCTTCACACACAGCTTCCAGATGGAAACTGTTGATGTTTGTACACATTACATAACAGACACTCTGGACTTGGTCAGTCAGCATCATACAGGAAGGTCAAAATACAACAATTTGCTCTGCTAACGCTGGGCCAGTCATGCATGGCTCTGTTTACAGTGTGTGTGTGTGTGTGTGTGTGTGTGTGTGTGTTTGTGTGTGTGTGTGTTTGTGTGTGTGTGTGTGTGTGTGTGTGGCCTCAACAGTGTCTGTGTTGTCAAAACTGCATAGTTAAAATCAATGCCATAACATTACTGATAGAAATATCTAGCCATGTTTTAATAGAAATAAAATCCCGGCTGATTGATAGAAGATGGGATAGAAGGGCAAGGAGAGTGGGAAATATCTGACCATTGGCTGGACAATGCAACAGCAGGTAGTGAGACAATGAAACTGACCACATTAACTGGATGTTCATTTTGAAAAAGATAGGTCATATCTAGCATTACTATCAGCAGTATGCTTAGGGAGTAGCTTCTGAGGCGACTAACCCAGACCCCACCCCCTGAGCGGCAGCCCCGTAGCCAAGGGGGCACTGGAGGCCGTGCCCCCCCCCCGCTAGGTGTGGAGTGCCCCCCCCCGCTTAAAAAAAGAAGAAAAAGAGGAAAAAATAAAGAAAAACTAAAGGTGCCCCCTTGCTGGGTATTGGTGCCTCCCTGCTTACTTTGACCTGGCTACGGGCCTGCTGAGCGGGCCACACACTAGAAGATTTTTTCGCTTGTTATCGAACTGTATTAAAACTAAATATTATCTCCCGGTCCAGCAGATGCAGTTAGAGCAGGGGTCGGCAACCTTTTGAGATGGAAGAGCCAAAAGTTATAATTTATAATTTTCTCAGTTCTTAAAGAGCCACTCAAATTGTTCTTTCAATTTTATGGTATTTGATTAGGAATAGGTGTATAAAATAATATCATTATAATTATTTGCGCAATGAAATGGAAAGCCCGCATTTTGACATGGAAAGAGTCGCAACTTGATATGGAAACAGCCGCATGCGGCCCGCGAGCCGCAGGTTTCCGACCCCTGAGTTAGGGTGCCATGTTCAGGGCCGACTGCTTATAGGCCTGGTGCGGTTTCCACTACAAAAGGCCGCCATTGATTATTCTAGACTTAATAAAGATGGAAACAAGAAGTTGAACACTTCAAATATGTATTAACTTTAATTAGTTGAATTTGTTTTCCTGCAACAATCAAGTTGTATATGTATGATGGTTGTTGTTATCAATTATAGCATTCACGATGGGGTAGAAATAAAAATATTTTTTACTGTTTGCATAAAAACTGATTATTTGATGGCAAACTAAAGCCCCCCCTCCAGCACCCCTCCACCTGTGACCCTAAGTAGCCGCCTACTTTGTAAGTCTAAAGGAACCTTAAGAGGTTCAATAGGGCCGGGATTCATTTCAGTGGCGTAAATAGGAAGGGGGTGGTTCGCCCCGTACGGCTTTTTATCTGCTGCCGGAGGGAGGCGGGATTTAGGGGGGCTCAGTGCCGTGATATCTCAGAATACGAACATAATTCGTATACAAATTGTTCGAATGCTAAAGTGACTTTTAATTATATCGAATTATAAAAAAAAATGCACCAGAAAGCGTGGGTGATTACATTATTCTTACCTAATGTATGTCTTTACATGAGTTGATAATTAGCAATAAATAAATACATTATTTATATGACTAGATGGGCACCCACGCTTATACTTTTAGTAATGATAATTTATATCAGGGGTGGGCAAACTTTTTCTAAGGAGGGAGGGCCACATTGGAAACCTGATTGTTATTGGCGGGCCGCGTATATATTTTGTCTACTTCAATTACAATTTACAACCTATGAAAATATGAATTAAAGATAATAACCTTTCATTTGTCAATTTTTTTCCAGTTCACGTTTTATTACACATGAACATTACATTTTAAAATAAGAACATATACATGCAAACGGGCCGCACAACATACTCAGACGGGTTGCATGCGGCCCGCGGGCCATAGTTTGCCTACCCCTGATTTATATTAATATATTTATGATAGAGTGAGTTATTTTTTAAGTAGCCTACCTTTTTTTTTTTTAAATTGTTTTTTTTTTCTTATTGTGGTTCATAAATAAACAAAAAAAAAAGAGGTGAGTTTTCGTTAAGCGGGGACCACAGATATAATATCTAATCTGTGACGGGACCACAGATATAATATAAAATCTGTGACGGGACCACATATATAATATATAATCTGTGACGGGACCACAGATATAATATCTAATCTGTGACGGGGACCACATATATAATATATAATCTGTGACGGGACCACATATATAATATATAATCTGTGACGGGACCACAGATATAATATCTAATCTGTGACGGGACCACAGATATAATATATAATCTGTGACGAGGACCACATATATAATATATAATCTGTGACGGGACCACAGATATAATATATAATCTGTGACGGGACCACAGATATAATATATAATCTGTGACGGGGACCACATATATAATATATAATCTGTGACGGGACCACAGATATAATATCTAATCTGGGGCGGGGACCACATATATAATATATAATCTGTGACAGGGACCACTGTGTGGGGCCCTCATAATATCTAAGGCCTAATGCAGTCAACTAGTTGGCCTGGATAAACGGCTGAGCGTTCAAAATTATCAGTTGGAATATCTCAGAAAGATCACAAAACTTGCGGATTACTGTAGAACTGTGTGTGTGCGTGTGTGTGTGTTGATGTGTTTCGAAAGGGAAATGGAATGCTTCTGTATAAACGTGAATTGTATGAATTTGTGTCTCTCCGAGACGAATATGCGAGTATTTGTCGTTAAGTGTTCAATTAAAGTTCATTTTATGTCACACATACAAAGAAACCAATATTTTAAGTCACACTTCTAAAGAAACCAATATTTTAAGTCACACTTCTAAAGAAACCAATATTTTAAGTCACACTTCTAAAGAAACCAATCATTCTCTTTCTACATACGTAATAACGTCTACGACACATCCGCTGCAACCTTCTTCTTGAACTTAATCAATCCTCCACTAATTTGTTACCCATGGCGATACAACAAAATGTGACCTCCGTCGACCTAATTGACAGGATCAAAGGATGAAGTATTGACGGGTTTGGGCAGCTCTGTATAGGTGCATGTTGGATCAAGTAACATATTTTTTTTTCTGTACTGAGAGGCTGATATAAGATGCTCACATAAGATGCAGAGTATCTTAGAGTTAATTTAGTCATACATGACTGTAGTCCAGGGCTTCTTAAACTATGGGTCGCGACCCCATTTGGGGTCGCGTAGCAAACTTCTGGGGTCGCGAGAGATAAAAATACAATTTAACAGAAAATGTTTTTTAACTTGTAAAATATTAATTTATTTTTCTTTTATATTTGTATGGGGTCGTCAAGAAACTCGCAATCATAAATGTGGTCGTGAATTTCAAAAGTTTAAGAAGTCCTGCTGTAGTCACTTTCAAAGAAATTTAGGGGCGTTAAGGAAAAAAGATTAATCATGAATATATTTGCGGATTTCCCATAATGTCTTGGATTGATAGATTGTGTATGTTCCACTAGACTGTGTATGTTCCACTAAACAGGATGATGGATAGATTGTGTACGTTCCACTAAACAGGATGATGGATAGATTGTGTACGTTCCACTAAACAGGATGATGGATAGATTGTGTACGTTCCACTAAACAGGATGATGGATAGATTGTGTACGTTCCACTAAACAGGATGATGGATAGATTGTGTGCGTTCCACTAAACAGGATGACGGATAGATTGTGTACGTTCCGCTGAATAAGTTGATGGACAAATCAACTTGTGAGATTAAAGGCGTACCTATTTGTTATTCAATACTCAAACATACTTATTTTTGTCTAATTATAAAACAAAATATGTGATTTACAATACTGATGGGAAACAGTTATCATATATTATCATTGTTCTTCAAACGTTTATACATCAGTGTCTATTTGAGGTGAGCACATGAGAACGTGACATTGTTTTATTTACCACTGAGCTGTCTGTATACCTGTATTTACTTTAGAAGCTGTGGGTCTCCATTATCATTTGTCTAAACGATATCTATGTAGTTTAAATGTTAACTCCATCGATTTAATGAGATTGACGTCATTTTACCTATTGGATTACGTACCGCACGTTTATCGTACGACATTTCGCACAGGCCATAGACATCAGGAATTTGTGTTGGCCAAAAATGTCATTTGGTTGACCAGAACTTGTAAGGGAAAAAGAGGAAGTGGTTGAGGGTGGGGGGTGGGTCTGTGTAAGGTGGGTGGGGAGGGAGGGAGGGACTATTGGCCCAACTGAGCTAAGATTGGCCGGTGAGTCTCATCTTCTGGGCAAATATCTACAATCAAATATTGATACGTCGGTCGCGGCTGTTAGCTCGTTAGACATCGCACCCCTCCCTCCCCTCGTTTCCACGCACCATCCCTTCCATGGTTCCTCACCCCATAACCCCACCATTGCTCCCTAGAGGGATGGGTAGATGGAGGCCATGGAGTTCTCCCATCCTGTAATTCTTATTCAGGTCTCACACATCAGTTTCCACGAAGTTAAATTTTCAGGCAAGTACAGAGGGGAGGGATAACTAAATAGGTGGGAGGGGTGGTGTCAAGAGGTTGTGGGGGCTGGTATATAGAAAGTTGTACAGGGGTGGTGTCAAGAGGTTGTGGGTGGATGGTGTATAGAGAGTGTTTTATAGGGGTGGTGTCAAGTGGTTGTGGGTGGATGGTGTATAGAGTGTTGTATAGGGGTGGTGACAAGAGATTGTGGGTGGATGGTGTATAGACTGTTGTATAGGGGTGGTGTCAGGAGGTTGTGGGGGGCTGGTGTATAGAGTGTTGTATAGTTGTGGTGTCAAGAGGTTGTGGGTGGATGGTATATAAAGAGTGTTGTATAGGGGTGGTGTTAAGGAGTTGTGGGGGCTGGTATAAAGAGTAGAAAGTGATGTTTAGTGGTGGTGTCAAGGGGTTGAGAACTACTTTATATAGGATTATAGGTAAGGGGTGTCATGAGGGTTGGGGTGCAGTAGAAGGAAACTGTCCCAAAATCACTGTTGTGCATGGGATGGGCCTTCAAATACCCATACTTATTACAAGGTAGATAATCCATACAATAATAATTCATTATGAAGAAGGGGGGGGGGTAATGTAAACTTAATCAATCTCATCTGCATCGACAATGCTGTTTAATATCATCAAAATAATATCGATTGGCATGTCATCATGTTGAATTACATCACTAACCGTGCATTAATCCCAATTTATTGTATAATAATATTCGGTAGAAAAAGTCCAAATAATACAATTTTAGAATATATCAAGTTCATGGATATTTGTTCTATTGTTTACTTCATGAAATAAAATGTCGTGTAAACAAATCGTTGAACAGTGCATTGTACTTAGTAACTACTTAGGTAATCATTGGAATGAAAGTGATAGTACATTATCAAGCATGACTCTTATACACCACTAATAAATGTTCGTACCAGTAGGCCCAGAGGCGCAACTAGACCAAACTTTCAAGGAGGGGGGGGGCAAATAAAATCACTTGTATTAAAAAAATCACATTATTTATATATTTGTATTTTATTTTAAACAAATTTTGGTCTAATCTTTTAATTTTTTTTATTTCTGAGGGGGCAAATGCCCCCAATGCCCCCCCTAGTTGCGCCACTGAGTAGGCCTATAACAACATCAAAAATAGCATTATAAAAATAAGTAAAATTATACATTATAAGCAATGACATTGTAAATTAAGTAATGGAGGCGACTGACATTGTGATGGTGTCGACTGACATTTTCATGGTCTTGACTGACATTGTGATGGTGTTTCAGGCCCGTAGCGTTCGGGGGGGGGCAGGGGTGCCGCCCCCCCTGCGTTTTGTCTGGCCCCCCTCTTCTTATTTGTTCTACTTAGTAAAATGTATTACCTGGCCCCCCTGCTATGGCCTGGCCCCTGCTGTATAATTTTCACGCTACGGGGCTGTGGCGTTTACTGACATTGTGATGGTGTTTACTGACATTGTGATGGTCTTGACTGACATTGTGATGGTGTTTACTGACATTGTGATGGTCTTGACTGACATTGTGATGGTGTCAGCTGAAACTGACCGTATGGTGACAATACAACTATTGGCCTATCAATGAAACAATATTTATATTTTGATATTTTACTAAAATATTGCACCTAGACTAGCGAAAACAAATGTCCTCCAATTTTCTTTCATTGCAAACATCATAGTTGATTTCATCAGTCTATTTCCAAGTTATGTTTTTCATTACAAGAACAGATCTCGTTAGACTATACTATCACACTGACTTAAGTACTTGTACAAATTTATACAGGCATAAGATGAGCGCTGCATTAATTTCTAGATGTTTATCCTTAAATTCTTGTCTATTTACAATCCACATTTCCTGCCAACTCTGAAAGATTCACTCGTCACCTCATCAACTGTCTTTGCCAAGTGTTCCTCAAGGGTCCAGTTTTAGAACCGTCGTCACGATTTTCCATTTGTAAAATTGAGTTAAAGATTTCCTACTTTGATGCTTCCTGCTCTCATGGATCCAAATGTTATTCACTACGATTATTATTTATTTACTCTAATAAACGTTAGGGTAGGCGTATTGTTGTGTATTTTATTTTACATTATTACAATTATAAATATAATCATTATCGCGAGCATAGTGGACAATTAACATTTTGATAATCTTAAAATAAACTTTTATTCGTATTGTGAGCTGCTAATATTCGGTAAGTCACATAATATATTTGAGAACCATGTATAAGTAGAATGTTTAAAACAATTATAATTTTATAATCAATATATATATATATATATATATATATATATATATATATATATATATATATATACATGTGTTTTGACATGCTAAACACTTGGGAAAGGAAAATATATGGGTCAGTAAAGGACAATAACGAGTGGAGAAGTAGAACCAATTCAGAACTGTACGAACTATACTATACGAAGAACCAAACATAACAGCTGAAATCAAAATGAATAGATTGAGGTGGGTAGTGCATATAGATAGAATGGAAAATTACAGAGGTCCAAAAACGATTTATAAGACAACACCTAATGAGAAAAGGCCTAAAGGCAGGCCAAGAAGCAGATGGTTGGAGGAAGTGGAGAAAAACCTTCAAGCCATAGGAGTGAGAGAGTGGAGGAAGAAGACCATGGATCGGGAAAAGTGGAGAAGAGTAGTATGGCAGGCCAGGGCCCTAATTGGGCTGTAGAGATGAAGTATGTACAATGTATGTTATACATGTATTTAAACACTAATGTGCACTTTAGAACATGGACTTTGAGAGTAAAAATGTAATTAGTGTTTGTTAGTTTGAATCAAGTCTTAAATTTATTTTTTTTAAATAAGATCAGGAACAAAGACGTGTGACCATTATAAATAAATCGAGTTCCGTTTACTGGTAACACAATCCACTTATTACAATTAAAACTTGTCTGTCTGATAACGTAATGCTGATTAAATAAGTAATAATACATGTTCTGTTAAATGACGTCAGCACCCAAAGTTCGTCCTGCTCCCTCCCCCTCATTCCCGCCTCCGTCACCCCCTCCCCCCCGCCCCCCCCCCACCCCTGGACGATGATACCCTCACACGCACCAGAGTTCAAAGCTCAGGAGAGATGTTTGTCGCAGACCGCACATCATTTGGACTAAATTTATTTCCAAGGCGGTATCACATCAGGTCTCACAGCGAGCAGCAGCTACGAAATTAAACAGGTCACGCAATGCCAGGTCTCCATCAGTTGACGTCTGCTGGCATTTCCAGTGTTAGATAAATATAAAATATCAGACATTTTAGTCTGTTTTATTTAATTCTTGTTTTCGACGCACATTTTTTTTAGTCTTGGTTCTAATGAGCAGTAGGCTACATAATTAAATAATGGAGAAAAAAACTATCAGTAATCCTAATAATTGTAGGTAGAGTCAATAATGTGTACCTATAGACAGTCACTGACGAAGATTAATCTAATAGGCACAAAAGATGTAAACTAAAGGCAGTTGAGTATGGGGCAACTGGCAGGACTGGGAGAGAGAGGGAGAGGTGGGAGAGAAGGAGTGAGGGAGAGAGAGGGATTTGAGAGAGGGAGGGAGAGAGGGAGAGAAAAAGGGAGGAAAGGAAAGAGAAAGGAGGGGAGGGAGAGAGGGGGAGGGAGAGGGAGGGATAAAGGAGGGAGGGAGAGAGGGGGTAGGGAGGGAGAGAAAGGGGAGGGATAAAGGAGGGAGGGAGAGAGGGGGTAGGGAGGGAGAGAAAGGGGAGGGAAGGAGAGAGGGAGGGGGCAGGGAGGGGGAGTGAGAGGGAGGGAGGAAGGGGGAGAGAGGGAGGGAGGGGGAAGGACAGGGGGGAGAGAGAAGGAGAGAGAGAGGGAGATGGGAGAGTTAGGGAGGGAGGGAGAGGGAGGGAGGGAAGAGAGAAAGGGAGAGAGGGGGTAGGGAGGGAGAGAGAGTGGGAGGAAGGGAGGGAGAGAGGGAGGGGAAGGGAGAGAGAGGGGGTAGGGAGAAAAACAGAAGGTAAACAGAAAACCTTATTTTAAACCCGGCCAAAGCCGGGTACTTGCAGCTAGTATATATATATATATATATATATATATATATATATATATATATATATATATAACATGCTAGAGTTTTATATATATATATATTAGGGTAGGTCAAAAAAAATTTTTTTATTGAAACATTATTAAAAAGTTGTTACATCATGGAAAATGTACAAATATTTGAAAACAACATAGTCTTACCACTCCCAACTTTTGTTCGAAATTTTTACTATATTTACTATGAGTTTTTTGTGACTGAACATGTTAAATTTGTGACCTAGGTTATTCAAAAAAGAAATGATATGCATATAAAATTTGTGTTGTATCTTTATAACCTTTTTTATGAATAACTAATTAGTTCAGACAACTGGGATAAGCATTACATCCATTTTTCTCTCAATATAACTGGTGTATTCATTATCGGATCACGCATGGTTGTTTTATTTCATTTTTGATTAATTTTTCAATTATTTTATTAAGTTCTTCTATGAATATGAGCTCTTCTACAAGAAGTGCAACTGTACATTCTGTGTTTGGGTCAGCAGCTGAATTGCCTAAAAGACAACTTCCAACCAGTGAAGATGTTTTCAAGGCTATTGGTGGATGCTTAAAATGGAACAATACAATCATAGCCTTCATTCACGAGCGCACGCATTAGCGCATGAAGTTAAACAATGATATACCAGGCTAGTATCCCTACAAATGACATTACCAGTATAATTGTTCGTGTAAAATAATGCAGGTGTTAGGGATAGAGGAGACTGTAAATGTCCACAATCAGTAATAATTTCTGTGCTTGAGTATGCATTTTGGGTGGATCAAAAGATGGCAAGAAATATGTTCATAGACAATGTTGACAAGCAAACAACAAAAGTATTACAAAATCGACAGAAAAGAAAACATTCATTGATGCAGGGTGGCGATCAGATAGGAACCACAAATGATAACGTCAATGATGAGAAAGATAATGATATTCCAGATCAGGATGCTGAAGATGATGAACTACTTGATGCAGACTTCTCCAGCGATGAGGAATGTTCCAAATAACAAAACAAATATCAATATGAAGCAGTGGATCGATGTAAACTAAGCAATAGGGATACATGTCTTATCGTTAAAGCTGTGTTGAAGGACCTAAACATATTAACACCATCTACAGCTCTGGATCCAGCAAAGATGCGTCGACATAGATAGGGCAGCCAAGGAACATACTGATGAGAGCAAAGATGGTTAACAAAAGCGAACAGGATTTTTGCGATCCATCTTGTCAAAGTGGGGCCTAGAAACTTTTTCTATATGATACAACTGCTTCAGAGCCTTGATACTGTTGATCAATCTATTATATTGCCTGTATTGGAAAATAACTGCTACTTTGCACATCCAGAAAACATTCTATTGGCTGCAGTTAGGACAATGATGAAGAAATTGGAAGGTATGCAGTAAATAAAATCATAACAGCACGACATAAACCAGCTCCATGCAGAGTTAGAATTTTTCAACAAAAATGACATAATCCTGAATATTGCAGCTAGATCATATGATCAGATGATTAACTGGGATCTTTGTGCAGTGACATCCTTTCTTCTGCTGGAATATATTTGTGATGATGAACTTAAAAAAAAAACCCAATCATACTGGATCAAATTTCCTGTCACTCTCAAGCTGTTGAAAGAGCAATTAAAAAAGTTACTGCTGTTAGTTTGAAAGTGTACGGACATTTCAAACTGTACGGACATAGCTCTCGACATGGGATGGTTTTGCAAACAAAGAAATCAAGGGATGTTCTTCCGAAAATTGAAAGCAAAGCAAGTTTCCTGTGACAATCCATAAACAGTATTATTCATATGTACATTGTATATTTTGCATGAACGATTTATAGATTTGTACAATTTCATATTACTTATACCAAACATTCTAAATGTTGTAAAATGTCATACATGGGGGGGGGGGGGGTACCCGGGTCAAAGCAAAATCTTTTTTATTATTGAAGTTTGAGACATTTTAATATCTTAGAAATGATATAGTAGATTTAAAAATAATTTTGTTAAAAAAAAAAAATATTAACATATAGATATTTGTGGGTGCGGCATGCCGCCATCTTGAAATTTATGACCTTTTTGTGGCAAATATTTCTGAAATATTTATAGATTGTTTCATATACAATGTACATTTTTATAATCAGAAAAGCTTACTTTAGGGAATGTCAAAGTACTTTTTTGATAATGTAATAAATACATTTTTTTATGAATTTTTAAAATTTTGTATGGTGAAAATAAGCAAAAAATGCTAATTTTGAAAATTTAAAAAAAAAAAAAAGGACTTAAAATTTCTCGAAAAGCCTCTGACATTCTATAAATGCACCTCTTCTACATAAAAATTAGAAGTTTTATCAAAATCTGACTGGTGGTTTTTGAGATTATCTTGCCATAGTGAAGCAAAATGTCAAAAATATTTTTTCAGAGAAAAATGACTTTTAAGTTTTTAAATTATTGAAGTTTCTGAATTAGTAAACATTCTGAAAATACATTTTAATTGATCTAAAAAAAATTTTTCTGCCATTATTGACATTTTTAGTATCTAAAAATGTAAAAAAAAAAAAATTGTTTTTTTTTTTAGACATAGTGCATTTTTTTCGCCCCGTACCCCCTTGAACTAAAATTTGGGAGTGGAAGACATTATCTGATTTTTACAAATTTTACATTTTTACAATCAGTAGGACTATAGGCAACTTTTTGAATATGTTTCAAATTCCCAACTCCAAAAAAAATTTTTTTTACCCACCCTAATATATATATATAAAGATATACATATATATATATATATATATATATATATATATATATATATATATATGTATATATAAATATATACATATATATATATGTATAGAACTCTAGCATATTTATATCATTATATGTGACATTCTTGGTATAGTAACTGCTACTTATATTTACACAGTTGATGTTTAGTTTGTATTCTGACTAGCAGTCTCGTCGAATAAACCTTTTTTTTATCAGAAAATTCTCTTAGCAGCCATACACTTTATCGATTAAATTTCAAATAATATATTACGAATATAGTTTTCAACAAGTAATAAAAAATTGCTTATATCAATACAAATAAAGTATAAACCTATTAACTTAATTTTACAAATGAAAAAAAAAAATGATCACTAACAAAGTATACACTATTTTTCATTTATTTTACTAATGAAATAATACTGGGTTTTTTTTTTTTCGTTTTTTTTTTAATTTTTACAACATTTTAGCTTTCTTTGGCTGCGTTTGTGTGTGTGTGTGTTGAAGGCCTTTGATGAGATTTTCGCCCTGCAATAATCAAGTCTATTCTCTTTTGTTGAGAACATTTTTAATGTTGGCCCTGGGTCACTGACACATATAACGATCTTAAACTTGGTGGTTAGGACGGCAGGCATGCGCTGTGAAGTCTTGGGCCCAGCGGTGCTGAGAAAGATTTGATGTACTTTAAATTTCAAAAGATGAAAAAAAAGGGGGAAGGACAAATTTCAAACTAAATTCATCAGAAAGTTTCTCTTTATATCGATTTTATTCGTAAACAAATTATATATATTGACTATTGAGATTTAAGAGAATTGTTCCATTTAACTAGTATCTACATTTTTTTAAAAGTCAACAATATCACTCACCACGCCTTATATAAACAAACAACAACAATCTTGTTTGTAAATCCAACATTAAACTTTATGTGCGTCTAGTTTACTGTTGCCTATCTAGTTAAGTTTACTTTTGTAAAGTTAAGTTTAGGGATAATTAACCGAAATACTTTAATGTGAATTACATTTTTCTGGTGCTGAATTAAATTTAGTTTTCCCTATCCAATTATGTTTCTTTCAATATATGTTATTCAATATGCTGAATCGTTCTATTGTCCCTGGGTAGAATGTTCTAGAGATAACTGAAGACACCATTGACAAAAGACACCATTGACAAAAGACACCATTGACAAAAGACACCATTGACAAAAGACACCATTGACAAAAGACACCATTGACAAAAACACATGTGACAAAAGGCACCTCTGACAAAAGATACCATTGACAAAAGACACCATTGACAAAAACACATGTGACAAAAGTCACCTCTGACAAAAGACACCATTGACAAAAGACACCATTGACAAAAGGCACCATTGACAAAAGGCACCATTGACGAAAGGCACCTCTGACAAAAGACACCATTGACAAAAGACACCATTGACAAAAGGCACCATTGACAAAAGGCACCATTGACAAAAACACATGTGACAAAAGGCACCTCTGACAAAAGATACCATTGACAAAAGACACCATTGACAAAAACACATGTGACAAAAGGCACCTCTGACAAAAGACACCATTGACAAAAGATACCATTGACAGAAGATACCATTGCCAAAAGACACCATTGACAAAAGACACCATTGACAAAAGATACCATTGCCAAAAGACACCATTGACAAAAGACACCATTGACAAAATACACCATTAACAAAAGATACCATTGACAAAAGGCAACAATTTATAAAAGGCACCATTGACAAAAGACACCATTGACAAAGACACCATTGACAAAAGACACCATTGACAAAAGACACCATTGACCCTTCCCCGCCAACACTAATTTGTGATGTATAATAACTATGAAATACACATCAATAATTCTTATTAGTGATGATAAAATAACTATAAAACATTAATATAAATGTTATTATTATTATGTATCCATAAGGACAACATTTCTACATAGGGCTCTCGAAGGTCTAGAAACGGGTGTATTCACGGAAAGCATACTGAAGGAACAATTTTAAGTTTATGCTTGGAGTACAATGGTCAAAACAAGAAGCTATAGTCATGGTCACAACAACCATTGACCATTAGATGGACTATTGGTAGGGTAAATAATAGCCTGTAGCAAACATTTCCTCTGGTAGAGACCATCTCAAGATTTCGCTAGACTAGTGTGACTGTAAATTTGAAAATAAAAATTCGGGCATGTCAATTCAGAACTAGATTATTTCCTGCACTATTTGCTGTCATCAATTGTTAGCTCAAGATTGTTATAAATTAAGTCATGTACAAAACAATAATATAAAAATTATAGAAAAAAAAAACAATATCTAGCGATTAAAACTGGATTCCGAACAAAGTTTTATTGTAGCATACTAATGTTGTAATTGATAGAAATTAAAATACATGTTGCTAGTTTGCTGCATACGACTATTTAGATCCATTCTAAGGTAGGCTAGAATTCTTGAATTTTTACAGAGTGGGAATATTAAAGTACAGGACAGTAATTGCAGAATATATCGCATCTTTAAGAAAACTTATAAAAGAACTAAATTTAAACAACTTTATGCTAATATAATTTCATTATGTTTTTTTTGGTGAAATAATTTTTATCTGTGAGTGTAAACATAAAGTTTCAATTCAATTATTAAAGAACGCAATCATTAACTCCTTTGGTCAGTTTACAAACATATGAGTACACTAACATATGAGTGCACTAACATATGAGTGCACTAACATATGAGTGCACTAACATATGAGTGCACTAACATATGAGTGCACTAACATATGAGTGCGCTAACATATGAATGCACTAACACATGAGTGCAGTAACATATGAGTGCACTAACATATGAGTGCACTAACATATGAGTGCACTAACATATGAGTGCACTAACATATGAGTGCACTAACATATGAGTGCACTAACATATGAGTGCACTAACATATGAGTGCACCAACATATGAGTGCACTAACATATGAGTGCACTAACATATGAATGCCCTAACACATGAGTGCAGTAACATATTACAAGGTAGATCAATTGGTTCTTGTGTTAATTTTTGTAATAGCTCCATCGTATTGTGCGGTCCGGCCATTCTCAGTCTCAATAATCCGGAATATCGACACATCACGTAGTTATATTTAGAATTCTTTAATTATCTCCATTGTAAATTTCCTCAGTGTAAGCTGTGGCTCCTGTTAACCCACTTAAAATGTCTCCACTGTATTCCAGAAGAAAAGTGGGGGGGGGGGGGGGGAATAACATACTGGTGCCAGTCTCTCAGTGACCTCCCCTCCTTCTAATATTTGTCAAAGAAAATGAGGCGGAATCAAACAGCACCTCATAAAAACACATTTTATGCGCTCAGAATCCACACATCCCACCATCCACACCTCCCCCCCCCTCCATCCACACTGTAATCTCACCCCCCCCCCCCACACACACACACTTTTCCCCCACACACGATTTAATTTTCTTCACCAAGAACGGCATACAAACTTTCTGACTTCAAGGGAACGGCAGTGACGTCACAGTTCAACGTTGACTCAATTACCCCCCCCCCCAAATACACACACACACACACAAACACACACACACACATACCTACCCTCAGTTACTTTTAATTTTTTCAAGTATTTACTCATCGGTCATGTGATCTTGTTTGTGATTTCATTTGTCAGGTCTGCTGATATTTTGATCAGGTCCCGGTTAAGTCCCCATAGTCCACCTTGCTTTAAAAAGAATATTTGACATCAATGACAAGTAAAGGTAGCTTGGAACTGTGCTAGCCACATTATCAATTGAATTAAGTGGCAAGTAAAGGTGGCTTGGAACTGTGCTAGCCAAATTATCAATTGAATTAATTGGCAAGTAAATGTGGCTTGGAACTGTGCTAGCCACATTATCAATTGAATTAATTGGCAAGTAAAGGTGGCTATGAACTGTGCTAGCCACATTAGCAATCGAATTAATTGGTAAGTAAAGGTGGCTAAATGCGATATTTTTGTTTTAGATATTTTTTTTAGATATTTTGTTTTAGAAATTTTCATTTTATAAACACTTTGTTCACATCAGTCTAAAATCAATAATAATGTTTTATTTATAGAAAGTTAAAAAAGAGAGATGAAAAGTATATGCAACAGTACCAACTATTTTAAATGTTTTGTTACAAGTCCCAAGTCAGAAAAAAAAAACCAAATCAGCCAATGTAATGCCATTGATCAGATCCAACCTGGCATAACAAGGCCAGATGGTAACATCACACAGTAGAAAAAAAAAAACGAGTTAAGCTTAGGATTCATTATCTGGCCAATCCATTTTCAATTACTCTACATCTTCAAAGTGATTACATGCATGTATTACTGTTGTCAAAAATATCAGATCGGTTGTCTTAACGCTAACTACAGCTTGCCTGAGGGGGGGGGGAAGGGATGTGTATAAAGGGTCACATGCTGATCGATACATTTACATTGTATTCTTTACATTCTGTACTGTGGTTGTGGTAGGAACACCGTACACAGTTTAGCACTGAGACATAAAGGCTGTCGTTCCATAAAACTTGTGACATATATATTTATATATATATATATATATATATATATATATATATATATATATATATATATATAAAATCATTTTTACTAAAAATCGTAATGAAAGTAAAAAAAAGCAACAACGATTTAATACATAAATTGTTCACAAAAGTATACAAATGTTGTTTAGTGAGCAGGTGCTTCTAAAGCCTATATTATATTTCTTGTGACAATATTCTACAAAGTCATAAAATAGATAAATAATCATCCTTATATTAAGGTATAAACAAATTAATGTCAAGAAAAGCGTTCATTAAACGTTCATTAAACTGTATGTAAGAGTGAATACATTGCATTTATAAACCGATATTATCAGACGTCAGTGCAGTGTTCCTGCACACACTCATACAGGTCAATACATTCAATGATATATTCATACAATTAATTTGGCACGCAGTCAGTCAACAATTTTTTTTTAATTATTAATAATGTACCAATGGAACTAAAAATCTAATATATGAAATTTGTTTTTATCTAAGGGCGTTATTATTAATTTTTAAATGTAACCTAAAGTCTTAAATGTAAACTTATATCCTTAAAAGTAAATAGGGAAAAAAAATCTTCATTGGTAATAAGTTGAACCGAAGTCAATACTCATAGTGGTTTTAAAAAATGAAAAACAGAATTCTTTGTTATGTGGTTTGGCTGCAAATGTAACCAGAAAAATAAAAGGTGAGACAATGGGTGTGAAAAGTTTGAGTTATACATGTATTTGAATTAAACACATAGATATGTACATGTATTTGAATTAAACACATAGATATGTACATGTATTTGAATTAAACACATAGATATGTACATGTATTTGAATTAAACACATAGATATGTACATGTATTTGAATTAAACACATAACTATGTACATGTATTTGAATTAAACACATAGATATGTACATGTATTTGAATTAAACACATAGATATGTACATGTATTTGAATTAAACACATAGATATGTACATGTATTTGAATTATACACATAGATATGTACATGTATTTGAATTATACACATAGCTATGTACATGTATTTGAATTATACACATAGCTATGTACATGTATTTGAATTAAACACATAGCTATGTGCATGTATTTGAATTAAACACATAGCTATGTACATGTATTTGAATTAAAAACATAGATATGTACATGTATTTGAATTATACACATAGCTATGTACATGTATTTGAATTAAACACATAGATATGTACATGTATTTGAATTAAACACATAGATATGTACATGTATTTGAATTAAACACATAGATATGTACCATATGTACATGTATTTGAATTAAACACATAGATATGTACATGTATTTGAATTAAACACATAGATATGTACATGTATTTGAATTAAACACATAGATATGTACATGTATTTGAATTAAACACATAGATATGTACATGTATTTGAATTAAACACATAGATATGTACATGTATTTGAATTATACACATAGATATGTACATGTATTTGAATTAAACACATAGATATGTACATGTATTTGAATTAAACACATAGATATGTACATGTATTTGAATTATACACATAGATATGTACATGTATTTGAATTATACACATAGCTATGTACATGTATTTGAATTAACCTACGCGCAGCATCGAATAAAAATGAAAACTTATATTTCTTTTTTAAATTTATCTCTAAAACGTGACCTGCCTCACAACGGCCATGTTGAAATTTTATTTTTTTGTGCGTTTTAAGACACAATTTTGAACTTTTCCTAACATTAGCCAATTTAGAAAAAGAAAAGTAAATTAAGACTAAGTCTCGATTACATTTCAATTTCCGTTTAGCAATGTTGGAAGTTTTCTTGATTGTGGATCTTTTTACCCTCCGAGATTTTTTCAAATAACTTTCTGTGGCCAACTTCTCTCTTGAAATTTGTTCAAATCTACGAGAATGAACAAGTTGGTGTTAAAATCGTATCGGCGATACTGTTATAGGGGTCCGTCCATATGTCATGAAGTAAGGGGTATCATTATTAGTGTTGTTTTCGTTGACGAAAACTAAAACTAAAACCTTCATTGACGAAAATGTTGACTTTTCTTCAACGAGAACTAAAACTAAAACTAAAATTAGAAGCAAGACTAAAACTAGACGAAAACTGAAATTATTACAGAAAAAACGAAATAAAAACTGAAACTAAAATATGGTGTTGCTTTCGTTAACGAAAACTAAAACTAAAACCTTCGTTAACGAAAATGTTGACTTTTCGTCAACGAGAACTAAAACTAAAACTAAAATTAGAAGCAAGACTAAAACTAGACGAAAACTAAAATTATTACAGAAAAAAACGAAATAAAAACTGAAATTAAAATATGACCTGGGACTAAAACAACGCTAATCATTATGAGATTCACATGGTTTCGTGAATCACATTGGATTTTAGTCATTCGTGGAAGGCAGGGTCAGTCTGGGGGTCTGGGATGGCAGGGTCAATCTGGATGTCGGGGATGGTAGGTCAGTCTGGGGGTCGGGGATGGCAGGGTCAGTCTGGTGGTATGGGGATGGCAGGGTCAGTCTGGGGGTCTGGGATGGCAGGGTCAGTCTGGATGTCGGGGATGGCAGGGTCAGTCTGGGGGTTCGGGGATGGCAGGGTCAGTCCAGGTGGTCAGGGATGGCAGGGTCAGTCCTGGTGTCGGAGACAGCAGGGTCAGTCTGGGGGGTCGGTGATAGCAGGGTCAGTCCTGGTGTCGGGGATGGCAGGGTCAGTCCTGGTGTCGGGGACGGCAGGGTCAGTCTGGTGGTATGGGGATGGCAGGGTCAGTCTGGGGGGTCGGGGATGGCAGGGTCAGTCTGGTGGTATGGGGATGGCAGGGTCAGTCTGGTGGTATGGGGATGGCAGGGTCAGTTGGTGGTATGGGGATGGCAGGGTCAGTCTGGTGGTATGGGGATGGCAGGGTCAGTCTGGTGATCGGGGATGGCAGGGTCAGTTGGTGGGTCGGGGATGGCAGGGTCAGTCAGTGGGTCGGGGATGGCAGGGTCAGTCTGGGGAGCGGGGACCTCTGCACGGATCAACTGATCGATGACTTCTGGCATAATCTTAGCCTTTGGCCTCAACAGAATTGTGAGTGAATGAGACCGCGATTTTTTTTTCCATTCTATGGTGTACATGTAGCAAGGTGAGCAGTAAAAAATGTTAACCTTGGTTAAGAAGTCCATCATTTTGCGTAGTTTCAGATGAAATACACGACTGATAATAATGTCGTAGCGATCTTGAGGAATTTGATTCGGATGGAGAGCTTAAGTGATGCCATTTCCTGTTGGACTGTAATTAGATGTAAGAATAGGTCATGGCAGCCATAATGGCGTTCTAGGTCAATACAAATACAGATGTCCTCCAGTGAACGGCATTGGTCATTTCACTGCTTGACTTAATTCCGTAAAATTGGTGTCAATTAGTCGATTGCATATTTTTTCAAGTAGAAGGAGGCTATCCACAATGTGCTATTGTGATGTAACTTACGGAAACAAAGTTTGTACCATTGTTGTGACAGTCAACTTGGTTTACGCTTTGATCCACACTTGGCCGAATTTCACTTTTCAGCATCACGGCTGTAGAGGAGAGTTGTTTAAATCATTGGATATTGATCCAGCCAATTAAAGTTTCGCTTTCGACGTCCAAATCATTAAAATCTAACAGTATAAAGAAAGTTAAACTATATAATCTTCGAGGATAAAGTTTGTATTACTGGTGCGCCAGTATTGTACAGCAAATATTGTGTACCTCATTGGATAATTACACCTTGGACATTAGGGTTAGTACTTTTTACATTTTTTTCAGAATCTTATTTTCATGGCATTATTTAATGAACAATTGTGAACAAAATATGAAAATAATATTAATTTATTTGTCACTCAAAAAAACCTTCCCCACCAACGCCATCTTGTGTTTACAAATAAGAAGCGTTTGTCAATAAAATTACTTCTTTATGGATTGCGCATTAACAAATATTTTATTACATTAATTACATCCAGGAACTTTATAGGGTATTTTTTACCTCCATGTCTGAAACAAAATAAATCAAAAAAGTTTATTTTAAATTTGAAGTGCACTGTTTGAATGTATTATGCGTATACTGCAACTGTACCAAAAATAACACAGCCCAACAAAAAAAATTTGTTTGCGAGTTGCCAAGAATGTTTGAATGAATTTATAGCAATTCATGGGTGCTGATTTCAAAACTGCCATTGCTTTTGCTGAATTGGCTCTAGTTTCTGAGATATTGGACACCCTTAAAAATATGATTGAACCTATTGTGTAAAACAAATGCAATAAGTTTGGTGTCTTTTGTTTAATTTAAATATACCAAGTAATAACTTGGTTTATTTTTTTCTATTTTATCTCTGTTTTCTAAAGACATCATGAGTTCATCACGAAGATGCTACAAAAATAATCCGAATGTATTCTGTTACATCTGTGGAGAATACTTGATTGAAAAGCAAAGAAGAAATATAACCGACTTTGTGCAGCAGGCATATTTTGGCTTATTTCGGTGTGAAGCTGGGAAACCAAGACAAGTCTTGGGCTCCCCATAAGGTCTGAAAAAACTGTGTGGAGAACCTACAGCAGTGGACAAATGGTGAGAAGAAAAGTCTAGGTTTGGGTGTACCAATGGTATGGCGAGAGCCGAAAGACCATTTTGGTGATTTTTATTTTTGTATTGTGAATGTTAAGAGGCTTCAATCGCCACAAGAAATCTAAGTGGGATTATCCTGATCTTGAATCTGCAAGGAGACCAATTCCACATAGCAGTGAAGTTCCTATACCAGTGTTTACTGGATTATTAGAGCTTTTACCATCAGACTCCGACGAAGGGCAAGATCTGGAGTTTTTGGCAGGTGAAAACAGTGGAAGCGATTATGAAGGAAGTTCTTCAACACCTCAACCATTCAGCCAAGAAGAACCCAATGACCTAATACGAGACCTAAATCTGTCCAAGCAAGCATCTGAGTTGTTAGCGTCCAGGCTCAATGAAAGAAATTTTCTCAAACCAGAAGTTAAAATAACATTTTATCGGAAAAGAGAAGAGTTTCTTCTTCCATATTTCAGCCAAGAGGAAGATCTTGTTAACTGTACTGACATCCCTGGACTTCTGCTCCGAATGGGACAGTGCCATCAGAAGCTTGAAATGTGTTCTGTTACACAATGGTAACCGTTATTCATCTCTTCCCATTGCTCATTCAACAACACTTAAAGAAGAGTATGAGAATATCAAAACAGTATTGCAGAAAGTCCGTTATTATGAGCATCAGTGGTCAATTTTTGTGGATCTAAAAATAGTAAACTTCTTGCTTGGACAGCAGTCAGGATACCCATGCTTCATGTGCCTTTGGGATAGCAGGGCAAGGCAAGATCTTTGTACAAGAGTGACATGGCCTGCAAGGGAAACCATGAATGTAGGTAAAGAAAATAAGATCATTCTCCCACCGCTTCATATCAAATGAGTTTTAATGAAACAATTTGTTAAGGTTTTGGACAAATCTGGCAATTGCTTCAGGTATATTTGCAGATCGTTCCCCGGACTGAGCATGGAGAAGCTGAAACCTGGGATTTTTGACGGTCCTCAGATTCGAAAACTCATCAATGATCAAAATTTTACTAATTTCATGGATCACATTGAAGCTTCTTCATGGAACAATTTTGTTTCAGTTGTCAGGAACTTCTTAGGTAATAACAGAACAGAGAATTACGAAGAACTGGTGCAAGATATGCTCGCTAACTTCAGAAACATTGGAACAAATATGAGCATCAAGGTACATTAGCTGCACAGTCATTTAGACAAATTTCCAGGTAACCTTGGGGACTTCAGTGCGGAACAAGGCGAGAGGTTCCATCAGGATATGAGGGTGATGGAGGAGAGATATCAAGGAAGATGGGACATACATATGATGTCTGACTACTGTTGGAGCCTCCAACGCAATTGCACCAATGACACATACAAAAGGAAGTCGAGCAAACAGCGATTTGCTAATGCATTACCATAGACAATTAACAAATTAATTAATTAGACATAATTAGTTTTTCAAATGAAAATGTTTTCTTCTATAACATAAATATTACACATATTTTTGAACAAATTTCTGAGTGACTATTAACATTTTCACTACTATTTGTTAGTATACTATTATACTTCATGCAATTCTTGATAAATTCCAAATACGGTGCATACATTTTTAAATTAATTTTAATTATCTCGTAAAATAGAGCCAATCTAGCAAAAGCACTTACATATTCTAAATCAGCATCGTTGACTTTGTATAAAATGATTCAAATATCACTGGCAACGAATTCACTGTTTACCAGTGTAATCAAATCTTATGATACCTTTGCTTGGTAATTGTCACGAGTGGTCTGCTTGGAATTCAGAAAATCTGCTTGGAGAATATTGTATTCTTTTATTTCAATTTCATTTAACTGTAATCGTCTGTTTGTAATTGATTTTGTAGGAAAGCAAATATGTCAACAAATAAAGTTTGTAAAGTTTTAAAAATAATAAGCGAACACTCTCCCAATATTGAAGCTCCTTCGCAGTCAGGAGTGTATAAGTCAACCTATGAAGAAGCAGATTTGTTGAAGTTGCAGTTTATAAAAACAGCTTACAAAATTTTGAATGGTGCATACATTTTAACAGAAAAAGAATAGAAGGAGAAAAACAAGTTGTTTTACTGAAAAACGTTGAAAAAGAAATTCGATTAGCCGTATTGTCTCTGACAAATGGAAAAGCAGAGACAATATTTACAGCGAATAGGGCTGTTCTAGCTGAATACGAACAATATTCATGTATTCGAGTAATACAAGGAATACAAATTCTGGCAGCAAAAATGGTGTGGTACGAAAGCTGCAAAATTACTGTCAACAGAACAGTGGACAAATCCCTAAGTAAATAGGCTGCCAGCTTCATGTTTTAGGCCTAGTACTCAAGCATGCTATGGATTCTGTTTTCGGCGGGGAAACGTCTAATCCAAACATTTCTTATCCATTTGTTGCTGAAATTAGCGCAAATTACGAGTCACTTAAAGATTCACTTGATTCTCAAGATAGTAGTTCAGAAATCATGTGAGAAAACAATGGATGGAAAGACGTCATGAAGTTCTTACATCATTTGACGCAAGTATTTCACTATTACGAATGAAATAAAACCTTTCCAGTAATTCACTTTCAGAGACTGACGGCTTTAAGTAATGCTCGTTGGAATTCGAGTGCAATTCAACTTCTGGCATTCTGGAAAATAGAAACGAGAAATTTGAACTTGTGTGCACATTCATAGCGAGGACATGCATGGTCTGAAGTATGGTTTTCAGATCAAAGGGACTGGAAAATAGGAAAACAGATTTTAGCACCTGCTTTGCATAGATCCACTGAAGCAGAAAGATGCTTCTTGAGGCACTGGGTCTGTGAAGATTAAGAAATAGCTGATATAGAACGAAGTGACTGCTATGCAGAAAAAGCTATACAAATAATGCAAGATATTGTTCCACGTTGTGAGACTTCAAAGACACTATTAACAGTTTTATTCTCACTAATGATGAAGCATAAAACTTAATTTATGTTTCCTATGCTGTCCTTTATTATCATTCCATATTTTGGACATCTCTATATTCATGCTTACATGCATTGCACTTGTTGTTCTTATGTAACTTTCCATTACAGTGTTGTGTTATATATATTAATATATAATATTCGTTTTATGGTTTGGTGGGGAAGGTTTTTCAAATATTTTCAGAAAAGGTTATATGTGTCATAATACACTCATTAAAAGTCACCTTTTCTTGCCATGTAAATATGAGGTTACAAAAAAGTCATAACCCTATTGGACATATATTTTTGAGTGTCCACTACTGGACGAAATTTTTAAAATTTAATAATACTTTTTTTTTCAGTTCACACACACAATAGACATCACATCACTATTTTGAACTGTTTAGACTATGTGACTGAATGACATAATCTAGTTGGCTTGACTCTAGCTCTTGACAGATCAGATATTGACGTACTCTTTATTTTGACTGAGTAATTTTACTTATAATGGTATTAATTGATTCAGACTTTTGTCGTTGAAAAAGATGAACTGTTGATTAAGACTAGCTAATGACAGAGACTAGCTATTGACTAATTTTATTTTGACTGATGACTGCTGGCATAATCTTACCCTTTGATTAAAACTGAGACATTGAGACTAGAAATTTAAATGTAGGGTTTAAGTACACAAGTACTTAAACTAAGGCAATAATTTTCAGCAAAGACAAAAATCTGATCAACAATCATGTACAATTACCTTCATACACCCGACCAATATATATATATATATATATATATATATATATATATATATATATGTGTGTGTGAGTGTGTGTGTGTGTGAGTGTTTATGTGTGTGCGTATGTATAGATGTACACACTTACTGAACAAGTTGATATTAACTTGAAACATTTCATCACTTGACTAAACTCACCAAGACATCACCTCTAGAGTCACCACAAACTGACCTGTGAGCTCTGTACTAAATCACACACACACACACACACACACACATGCACACTTTACACACACTCAGGCTCACCGGTCAAACTTCTAATAATCGAACTTGTAAATCCGTCTTTCTTCTCCTCCATCCGCCCTCCTCCCCCCCCCCCCCACCAGCCAAGACCAGATGAAAGACAACTGGTGTCAGTGCCAGGAGCCACTACGTCACTGGCTTAGGTTGAAATTGTCTGATTTCAAATTTCCATAGAAATTCGTCTGGGAAAGTGCGGGGAGCTCATCACCTTCAGAGATTGATGGTCAGGTCACCGACACCACCTAAGTCCCACGGAATAGATTTTTGCCAACCTTAACACTTTTGCCCCCCCCCTCAACCCCTTTCTCTCTTTTTCTCAAAGATTTTTTTTTTAAGTCTGAATTGATTTCATCGAGAACTAAATTTCATTTTCTCCAAAAATATATTAAAATTGTTAAGTCTGTAAACATTCTTTGAATAATAATCTCTTACCCTTTGAACAAATTAAAATTAGAAAGTAAAATGTTTCATAAGATTATCCCCTCTAAGTAGAACATCTGTAGAGGTTCATGTGACAATATTCAAAGTTACACTTCCTTTAAAAGAATAATAATTGACTATTACAATAGTAATTATTCATTTGAAATAAAGTAAAAATAAATAAACTACGAATTCACAGTTACCCATGAATGTTCCTGCATCTGAGTGTGCTTACATAAAATAACTTTTTGATACGATGTACAATAGACGGGAGTTGATATTTAAACTACTTGTATGTAGGCCTGCTTCATTTCACACATGCTACATAACAAACGTGTTTGTATTCAAACTAAGCTCAAAGATCGAAGTTCATAAAAAATCGAGACGGGGAAAAAAAATCTGAAAAAGTAAGAGAAAGATAAGTTGGGTGAAGATTTGCTTAATGAGCGAATTCTACGCATTCGTTGCTGTGTCGATTGTGAAGCTGATTTGAAGACCCGAACATTCTGTGTGATTACTTCCGGGCCAGCCTGTAATGAGTCACGAGACGATCCAATCGAACTTTTCTGGCCCCCCCCCCGCGACAACAGGGTCGGGCTAGACGTGCCGGGAACAGAGCCATCACACACACACACACACACACACACACGATATGGACTCTGTCCACTATAAGCTGACTTGATTATGGATATAGTCACTGATTTGTGACCGACGTGTTGCCAATTAGCTTTCTCAGGAGCGTGGCCAAAAAAAAAAAAGGCTTACCAAAATAACAAAGTAATAAAACACTCTGAAGTACATAGACAGACATATGTTGTAAACTAAATAAAAGTAGCGGGATAAATTCACTGTATGAACTTTGAACTCAGGGGCGAACTTGTAAATAGAAGTAGCGGGGTAAATTCACTGTATGAACTTTGAACTCAGGGGCGAACTTGTAAATAGAAGTAGCGGGGTAAATTCACTGTATGAACTTTGAACTCAGGGGCGAACTTGTAAATAGAAGTAGCGGGGTAAATTCACTGTATGAACTTTGAACTCAGGGACGAACTTGTAAATAGAAGTAGCGGGGTAAATTCACTGTATGAACTTTGAACTCAGGGTCGGACTTGTTGAATTAAATGCTATGCCAATTGTGTGAGCTCAATGTGATTAAAGTCATTTGTCTGCACATTTTACAATTATATATTCTATGCAGTAATCATAAGACATGCATTGAACAAGAACTGGTACAGCATTAAAATAGTTTCATATCAAATATACTTTAATGTATAATGTTTATTCTTGTTTAATCTTGTGTTTAAGGTTTATTATCACGCTGGTGATTATATAATTTTGAAATAGTAATTTCCTATAGCAATATCTGACAGGAAAAAAAAACTAGTCCTGTGAAAAATAGTATGCTACATTTAACAATGAATGTGGAATACACAGTATATAGACCGTACAAGGCATACTCGCACCATTCTGAGTAAGTTATTTGTTCCTTATTATGTAATTGTTTCAAGAGGTAATAAATGAGTTAATTTCACAAAGCAGTGAGTAAGTCATTGTTTTTAATGGTTTTGAGTGAATTGATACTTTAATAAGTTTTGAGTGAATTGATACTTTAATAGGTTCGGTGTGAATTATTATTGAAAGAGGCTCTGATTGATTCGTTAATTCAAGAAGTTCTGAGTGAGCTATTGTATCATAAAAGTGTTAGTGAGTCATTGTTTGTCAAGAAGTTCTGAGTCATTGTATGTCAAGAAGTTATGAGTCATTGTATGTCAAGAAGCTCTGAGTCATTGTTTGTCAAGAAGTTATGAGTCATTGTTTGTCAAGAAGTTCTGAGTCATTGTTTGTCAAGAAGTTATAAGTCATTCTTTGTCAAGAAGTTCTGAGTCATTATTTGTCAAGAAGTTATGAGTCATTGTTTGTCAAGAAGTTATGAGTCATTGTTTGTCAAGAAGCTCTGAGTCATTATTTGTCAAGAACTTCTAAGTCATTGTTTGTCAAGAAGTTATGAGTCATTGTTTGTCAAGAAGTTCTGAGTCATTGTTTGTCAAGAACTTCTAAGTCATTGTTTGTCAAGAAGTTCTGAGTCATTGTGTGTCAAGAAGTTATGAGTCATTGTTTGTCAAGAACTTCTAAGTCATTGTTTGTCAAGAAGTTATGAGTCATTGTTTGTCAAGAAGTTCTGAGTCATTGTTTGTCAAGAAGTTATGAGTCATTGTTTGTCAAGAAGTTATGAGTCATTGTTTGTCAAGAACTTCTAAGTCATTGTTTGTCAAGAAGTTCTGAGTCATTGTTTGTCAAGAAGTTCTGAGTCATTGTTTGTCAAGAAGTTATGAGTCATTGTTTGTCAAGAAGTTATGAGCCATTGTTTGTCAAGAAGTTATGAGTCATTGTTTGTCAAGAAGTTATGAGTCATTATTTGTCAAGAACTTCTAAGTCATTGTTTGTCAAGAAGTTATTAGTCATTGTTTGTCAAGAAGTTATTAGTCATTGTTAGTCAAGAAGCTCTGAGTTATTGTTTGTCAAGAAGTTCTGAGTGGGTCATTGTTTCAAAAGTTTTTTGGATGAGTGTCTTGAGAAGCTCACTCTGGCTGTGATATCCTTTTTTTTTATAAAAAAAAAACAGACTTTTAGAAATCAGTAAATAATACTGTTTACCTGCCTACCTATAAAGCCTTTTTTTTAGTGTAATGATGTCTAGAAAACAGTCCATATCTAGTGCTATAATTGCACGTAAACAGTCCATATCTAGTGCTATAATTGCACGTAAACAGTCTATATCTTCTGTTTTATTGACTCGTCTATTGAGTGAAGAAATATGAATGTGCTTGAAAAGTTTGCTATTATGTTCAGTTAAAATTGATCAGACCAAGCGAGAATTTTTTTTTAACTGAAAGAACAAGTTTACTGTTTTAATAAAGACATTTTTGATCATTAAAATAATAAACATTGAAACTATGTATACCTGTCACTATAGTGTTTCTTACTATTGACCGATTGTATCAAATTCTGTATCGACCTCAGGTGTCTATATTCTGTATAGATTTTTTTTCATATTGGACAACCAGCTCATGCAACCTGTACAATCTTATAATTAGACGAACATTGATTCATGTTTTTTTTAAAGATTTCGTTCTCCTAATGAAATGAAAGAGCCAGTTCTTAATAAGATTTTTTTTGATAACGTAATACAACCATTATCACTGTTCACATTTTATCTTTAAAACAGTTTTCATGTTATAAATAGACTTAAATTATTACTAAATGCGTCACAGACAATTATTTTAGGTTTAACTATCGATTTCGTTTCTTATTATGCTAAAGTCCTCCTGTTGACAACTCATACAATTAAGAGTTTAATATTATATTTATAAATCATTTCGAGTGACAAAATGAACAGATAAACTCACGTACTTATGTTTTTAATTTGTCTTCCAGCTAATGGTTGAAAATGTCTTCCAGCTAGTGGTTGACAATGTCTTCGAGCTAATGGTTGAAAATGTATTCAAGCTAACGGTTGACAATGTCTTCGAGCTAATGGTTGATAGTGTCTTCCAGCTAGTAGTTGACAATGTCTTCGAGCTAATGGTTGAAAATGTATTCAAGCTAACGGTTGACAATGTCTTCGAGCTAATGGTTGATAGTGTCTTCCAGCTAGTAGTTGACAATGTCTTCGAGCTAATGGTTGGAAATGTATTCAAGCTAACGGTTGACAATGTCTTCGAGCTAACGGTTGATAGTGTCTTCGTGCTAACGGTTGACAATGTCTTCCAGCTAATGGTTGATAATGTCTTCCAGCTAGTTGACAATGTCTTCCAGCTAGTGGTTGACAATGTCTTCCAGCTAGTGGTTGACAATGTCTTCCAGCTAGTGGTTGACAATGTCTTCCAGTTAATGGTTGAAAATGTCTTCCAGCTGAAGGTTGAATATGTCTTCCGTATTTGATTCGTCTAAATTCAAGTAAATTGTAATGTGTGACATTTTAGTTAATTTTTTTACAAGTCTCTGACAGAATGAGATGTTTCTCTTAGACCCTAAAACCCACTATTGGGGCGGGTCTCGCTGTGTCCTTCTTTCATTCACAGCATGGCCTAAAGTGCACTGGCCATGGATGCACGACGGGAGGCATGTGTGGTGACTTGAACCCATGACACATCATTTGCAGTTCAAGCTGCAGCTTGACGATCCGGCTGGCTACCAAAGCGACAACCGACCCCCTGCTCTTTATATCAGCTATTGATGAATTTCAAATACGCATACAACACTTTAAAAACAAAAATGTCAGTTGTTTCAAAAACATTGCACCATAACAAGCACCAACGCTCTTACAATTTTAGAATTGCAAACATCGTCTTTTTTTTTTAAACCGTGAATTTATAAATCATTAATCCGAGTTTATTTTCTTATTTACACTCAATGTCGTAAGACATATTTATACATAATATGATTTTTTTTTTTTTTTAAAACTCACTAAACGTGTTCCCAAATGGACTCGAAACAAATCAAACATTCACCGACATCAACTGAGACATTTAATTTTACTTTTTTTTTTCATCTGACACAATCTGTTGATCCAGAATGAGTAATCGAATCCAGATATCGATGCAGTCAAATGAGCCGCACCACGTAACGATCCCGAGTTCACCAGATATCCCTATCGGAACTGCCTTTTTGGGCAATCATTGCCATTAAACCTCCTACTTTCATGGGATTCGGGATTTAGGAGGGGGTGGGGTAAATGGGGGGAGGGGATCAAATAGAGGTCATGTTTTAGAAAAATGTTTAGTTGTTGTTGTTGTTGTTGTTTTAAGTTGACTAAAGAGGAAGTAGGAGTGGTATGGTGTAGAGGTCAGGGGAGTGTCATGGTGTGTAGGAAGTAGGAGTGGTATAGTGTAGAGGTCTGGGGAGTGTCATGGTGTGTAGGAAGTAGGAGTGGTATAGTGCAGAGGTCTGGGGAGTGTCATGGTGTGTAGGAAGTAGGAGTAGTATAGTGTAGAGGTCTGGGGTGTGTCATGGTGTGTAGGAAGTAGGAGTAGTATAGTGTAGAGGTCAGGGGAGTGTCATGGTGTGTAGGAAGTAGGAGTAGTATAGTGTAGAGGTCTGGGGAGTGTCATGGTGTGTAGGAAGTAGGAGTAGTATAGTGTAGAGGTCTGGGGAGTGTCATGGTGTGTAGGAAGTAGGAGTAGTATAGTGTAGAGGTCAGGGGAGTGTCATGGTGTGTAGGAAGTAGGAGTAGTACAGTGTAGATGTCTGGGGAGTGTCATGGTGTTTTTGTTTAGGGGAAAGAATAGAAACACAGAGACTGATTGAATATAAATGAACTGAACTTACAGAGTACTTAAACACATAGGCAGAATACAAGTTGATAAGTAGGTAAACAGACAGAGACATATAGATAGATAGATAGATAGATAGATAGATAGATAGATAGATAGATAGATAGATAGATAGATAGATAGATAGATAGATAGATAGATAGATAGATAGATAGATAGATAGATAGATAGATAGATAGATAGATAGATAGATAGATAGATAGATAGATAGATAGATAGATAGATAGATAGATAGATAGATAGATAGATAGATAGATAGATAGATAGATAGATAGATAGATAGATAGATAGATAGATAGATAGATAGATAGATAGATGCTGAAGTGGTTGCACTTTGAGGAAGATACTTGCTGTCAATCAATCATCTCATGCAATGATTATCGAACTCAGTACTCGTCACGGTGAAATCAAATGTCTGTAGAAGGCCACCAAATCGATTGTGTGATATGGAATTTGTTTAAACTTATTTGTCATCAGCATTATTTGAAGTGTGCATGTTACATGCACAACAAAAAAAAATATACAATTATAACATTCTAAATGATTCTGAATATGTCTTAAGTTGGCCAAGTACGTAATACAAATATCCATTGATTTCTTTATTATATTTTTAAAATAAATGATTGTATGAAAAATGTGGTCAATTTAAACACCGTTTAATTTTATTGTCACAAGTGGAGTTCGGGCAAAAATAAAAGTTTTATTTCAGTTAGAAACTATGTTCTGAAAAGTATCCTTACCAAAAGGTGTGAAATAAACATACGATGATTGTCCTTGAAAATTGTATTTGCTGAACTCTAGCAAGTAATGAGATCGTCTGATTGATTTCTCTTTGTTAATGAATAGGCATAAGATCCCTGTGTGTGTGTGTGTGTGTGTGTGTGTGTGTGAGTGTGAGTAGATCCCTGTGTGTGTGTCTGTTTGTGAGAGTGAGTATGTGTATACAGGCAACTGTAATTGTAAATAGATTCTTTTCTTTCAATACTATGTTTAGGTGAGCGAGTGACATGCTTTGAATTAATAGTCAGTCTTGTGCATCATTTTGGTGTTTTCATCAGAAAGACGTGAGTCTAATGCATCGGCCTCATAACTTACATATATAAACTCTTCATCTTAGGTTTTTTTTGCTCAGTTGAGATCAAATAACAATAAAAGACGTTTTGTGAAAGTGTATGGAATCAAATCCAACTTTAAAAAATCAATTTTTAACAAACTGATTCAACTACAATTCAAAGGCTTATTAACAAGCTAGGTCCTCTCAGATGTAGGTCTTAACATTGATAAACATATGTATCAATGCGTTTATGGAAATATGCAAAATGATTGTTTTAATTTTACAATTGTTTTAGGCTATCAAATTTTATTGTACGGCGAGTTTAAGGCATATACTTACTAAATGAAGGTTATGTGAATCATTTATACATTAGTTGGCAATGCATCCGACTAATTTAAACTGCAACCCAATTCGTCTTCTGAAATTACGAAATAAATAGATATACAGGATAAAATTAGAAGGTCTGTGAATGAATTATGGTGAGTGTTGTATGTCTGTGCAATAGAGAAATTTGTACAGGGAGCATACTGACTCCTCTCACATTCTACAGGGCCGCAGCCATGATTTTTGAGGGCCCCTGATAAACTATGATTTCGGGGCCCCTCTGACCCCCTCACCCCTTTCTCGTATTCGACGAAAAATAAATAAATAGAAATACATTTAGAAATCAATTGAACACCAAACGGCTGGGGGGCCCTGGTAAGAGTTCGGATGGCCGCCCCCACCCCCTCGCCCTGCAAACTATTCATTTCCAAAATGTTCTCTTTATTTTATGTTTACTGGCTTTAAAAAAGAATGAAGCAATACAAGATTACTGTAAAACGTTCAAAACGCATGCTTAAGATTTGTCATGTACAGCTACATAGTTCATTGAATGTGACGGATGGTCCCTTTGATGCCCTTAGCTCTGACTAAAATTTTGCTAACACCCCCCTCCCCCCCAATAATGTTCCACAGTATTTTATCAGAAGTTTAAAATCAACGTTCTAAATCTGCTTTTTTGGTTCAGCTCTATACACAATAAAGCATTCAGCTTGCCTTGTTCTATACTTGTTCTGGAAAATGTTCATTGGTCTTATAAGTGTAATTAACGCTTTATAAACTGAAATTATTTATTTTGAAAAATGGCTCAACATTTAATTCAATTTAAAAGATAAAATTTGGCTCTTTTAATTTTTTTCTTATGTCCCCTTACCACCCTCTCTGAGCACCTGATTATTTGGCTTATATCAAGTACTGGTCATGGTACTTATATGTACACACCCCTCACAAACTTTCTGTTCTCTGGCAACAGCCGTTTCATAAAATGAACAATACATCGTAGACAGACTCTGTATATTGCGTCATATCAAGGCAGGCCAGTGTACGGTGCATAGCTCAGCATTTGTCTAGAGCTCTGCAAATCGAGTTTGTCCACTTCCAATGTTTGTATAAGAAGCGGACCGGGCCTCCAACGATTTCTCCTTTTCTCATCACATAGCTTCTTTCCGACCCCTCCTCCTCTCCCCACCTCCTCCCCTCCCCCCCCCCCACCCATGGTCTTCAAAGAAGATGGGGCTCTGTTTGGCTCAGTAGAGCAAATCAAATCGACGTGGGTTGAAGAGTCCGTCCAGGCTTGTGTTCCATTTGGGCCACTCTCTTCCCCCCCCCCCTTCCTTCCATGAGCCCAGAATTGTTGACCAAGGCCGCAGGCGTCCCAGTGTTAGGAAGGGGAAAGAAATGGAGTGAAATAAGAAATGGAGTGAAATAAGAAATGGAGTGAAATAAGAAATGGAGAATGTAAATATATATATATATATATATATATATATATATATATATATATATATATATATATATATATATAAATGAAAGAAGCATCTGAAATACTGAGATGTGACATCTGACATGCTGAGATGTGACACCTGCCATACTAAGATTTGATATCTGGCGTGGTGAGATGCGATGTAAGATGTGACATCGGACATCAAGACAGACAAGAAAATGACAATAAAAATATAATGTTTGGTTTATAGTAATATTTTACTTTTGTGGAATTACAGATTATCGTGTACCAACCATGTATGTTCTTTGACTCAATAAAAGAAATAGATGTTGAAAATTGTGTGGCTCTTAGAGTGAGCATCAGCGTAGATGAGCCATAGGAAAGTGGGCATCAGCGTAGATGGGCCATTGGATTGTGTGTATAAATGTAAAAAAAAATAATTGTATGATGAAATATAATTGAATGTAAAAATCTGGATAGAAAGAAGATAGCAGTGAAATGTATTGCCCTCAGGCAGGGATTGAGGGGAAAGAATACTGAGCGAGGCAGTGGTACAACGTTAAATGGCACAAAGACATTTTTTTAAAACTCAGAATAAAGTCGACAAATTTACAAAATGAAATATACATTTTACATAATGTATTAAAATGGAGACAAAAAAAAAAGCTCCTGTATTATATTTTTCTCATTTCGTTATATTATTCTAATAGTGTGCACATATTGTGTAATATAATGACCTTTGATATGTTTTTCTCTAAATTTCTATTGCTGAGTTAGCATTTTATTTACATTAAATTAAAAGGGTCTCAAAATTACCCCCCCCCCCCACCATCAATTGTCAACTCAATTTTTTATTATTATTATTATTTTTCTTTTCTGTATCTCACAAGTGTGTCCACTTCACCAGTTGCTGGTCATACAAATAGATTTTTTATTTTTATTCAAACCCAAGGCGGAAAAAAAAAACCTACTAAAGAGAATAAAGGAAGTGAGGAAATGTTGTACAAATATGAATCTTCCATCATGACAAAGTAGGCACAAGTTCTCAGTTTTAAATTTTTGTTTGTCGATATTCACATCTTTCTTTCTGCCTCTTCATTGGATATTTCCTTTTTTCTATTTTTATATTGTAGAGTCTATATATGTAATTTTTTTTTTCTTTTGGGGAAGGGGGGGGGGAGCAGAAAACATGTTTCCGTGAAGTTATAACTTTCGATTGAGCCCTTTTTTTTCATCGGTTCCCTCCATTTATAAGTTCCCTTCATTTATAGGTTCCCTTCATTTATAGGGGTCATGTCCACCTTCTTCACAGGCAGCCATCGCGTCCAGTCTATTCTCAACATCACACAGACACACACACAGAAACACACACACACACAGACACACACACACGCAGACACACACACACACACACGCACACACACAATCTGAAGATATTTGAGCGGAGCAGAATTTTTTTTTTGTACAGGAAATAAAAAAAATCTTTAGAGGTTCTGAAAGGACCCGGGGAAATTGGCGCTGGTTTATACAAGACAGGAGATAAAAACAAGTGGATTGTGATGTCATCCACGTTTATGTCCAGAGCTCTAGGGGCTGGGGGGGGGCAGAAATATTGAGTCTCGCATAGATGCATGTGACAACTTTTTTTTTCGTAATAGAAACAAAACAATTACTGACAACCCTTCAATACAGAATTCAGTTACTGGCAACCCTTCAATACAGAATTCACTTACTGGCAACCCTTCAATACAGAATTCAGATGTTTATATTTGTATTGTCATCTCTTATCTGGGTACACGCCCTAGCTTTTGAAAAGTAACAGTGGTCACCAACAGAGACTAATTCTTGCTATAACTATCTGAGTCTATTCCAGAGGTGGCCAGTAGTCTCCACCATAAACTACTAATGCTATAAATATCTGAGTCTGTTCCACAGACGGCCTCCTATGACGTCGGTGTAAGCAGCCAATAAATATCTATGCCGGATGGTAAAAAATACTTTCAAGATCCGCATCAGGCCTCCATTGGTATACATAGCAGTGGTGCCCCTCACAACTCACAGAAGAGCCGCACCAGGCCTCCATAGCAGTGGTGCCCCTCACAACTCACAGAAGAGCCGCACCAGGCCCCTATAGCAGTGGTGCCCCTCACAACTCACAGAAGAGCCGCACCAGGCCTCCATAGCAGTGGTGCCCCTCACAACTCACAGAAGAGCCGCACCAGGCCTCCATAGCAGTGGTGCCCCTCACAACTCACAAAAAAGCTGCACCAGGCCTCCATAGCAGTGGTGCCCCTCACAACTCACAGAAGAGCCGCACCAGGCCTCCATAGCAGTGGTGCCCCTCACAACTCACAGAAGAGCCGCACCAGGCCTCCATAGCAGTGGTGCCCCTCACAACTCACAGAAGAGCCGCACCAGGCCTCCATAGCAGTGGTGCCCCTCACAACTCACAGAAGAGCCGCACCAGGCCTCCATAGCAGTGGTGCCCCTCACAACTCACAGAAAAGCCGCACCAGGCCTCCATAGCAGTGGTGCCCCTCACAACTCACAGAAGAGCCGCACCAGGCCTCCATAGCAGTGGTGCCCCTCACAACTCACAGAAGAGCCGCACCAGGCCTCCATAGCAGTGGTGCCCCTCACAACTCACAGAAGAGCCGCACCAGGCCTCCATAGCAGTGGTGCCCCTCACAACTCACAGAAGAGCTGCACCAGGCCTCCATAGCAGTGGTGCCCCTCTCAACTCACAGAAGAGCCGCACCAGGCCTCCATTGATCTATAGCAGTGGTTCTCAACCCTTAACCTTCGCGACCCACCAAGGCAAAAAAATAAAAAGTTTTTTTTTCGACCCAATAGTCAATACTTACTGTATAGTTGATACGTAATCAGTACTCGATTTAAGAAGAAAAACAGTGCCGGGGATGAAAAAAAATGTCTGCAGAGCCGGGAAAGACAGTTCTCAGTGCCGGTGATATCCCCGGCGGTAAATCGAGCCCTGTACGTAATGTACAGTCAATACCACTTTATAGTCAATACTTACTCTGCAGTTGATACGTATTGTACCAGTCGATTCAGCGGAAAGAAACTGGCAATGGTAGGCCTAAACGATTGGGCGTATTTAAGATTCCAGTCAGATGAAATTTAATATTAGCTCAATCACTTCCAATTTAAGCTATTCTACGTTTTAAATTCTGAAGCTACAGATATAAATGAAGTCATCTTATGCTTGTTCATTTAATATATAAACTCTCAACATTATTCTCTTTTTTTAATAAGACAATGGAGAATGTTTACAAAATCTGGTGGTTACTACCAGCTATGGAAGAAATAAAGCTGTAAACTGATGATCGACATGATATAATTATTTCAGTACCAGCTAGTCCACAGTGTTTGGTGCGATGATACATTTTTTAACCTGTATTATTTTGGTTTTTATTTAGACTGGCAAAACTGGAAAAAAAAATTAAGATCTGCTTAATGTAAAACGGGTCTTCAAGGGAAACAACTACATGCTAAACTATTGTTTTGTTTTTCAAGTACAGATACAGGTCTTACTAGCTCATTAGTAAAGTTGTTCACTCTGTATGCTGTTTCTAAACATAAACTTATGTATGGATGTCTGATTTTATATACTTATGTCTTTTATGCATGACTGATTTTATAAACTTATGTATGAATGTCTGATTTTATATACTTTTGTCTTTTATGCATGACTGATTTTATAAACTTATGTATGCATGACTGATTTTATAAACTTATGTATGAATGTCATATGTTATAAACTTAAGCTAGTAAGACTGATTTTCTGCCTGTCTAAAAATTACTCCGTATGTTAAGTGTGGATCATCAAATTTAGACACAATTATTGATCTTATGACATAAACAATATATATTTTACACATCTGCTATGTAAACAACCACAAGAATTATTCAAGAAAAACATAATATAATAATTACACATAATACACAAATAAACATGACTAAATATGATACATCGGACTGTGTCCACACTATACACCAAAATTTAGAAACAGTCCTCATTCTAAAAAACAGGCTATATACTTAAAACATTGTTTTCGATTTTAACAAAAAATAACTTCATCCCGAATGAGTTATCAGTGTTGATAGATAAATTGTAATCTTTAATGGATAAAATGTGGATTGTTAATACACACTTTAGTTGGCATGTACAAGCCCTGTCCCTTTGAAGGTGTTGGGTATAAGCTTTTAAAATGTTTTAAGTGTCACAGGACAGTCCATCTTCCAGGGCTAAGTAAAAGAATGAAGTTGCTAGTAAAAATTTCAGTTTTGAAAGTTTTTTTAATAAAATAAATGAAAAAAAAAATGTGGTAAAGTTAGATTTATTTATGATTAACAAAATGCAACTTAACTTTAAAAATGTTCTACAGACAGAATTTATTTTAATATTTGCTTTTATTAAGGTTTTAAAATTTAAAGTCAACCAACTGTTATAAAAAATGTAGACACATTTATTCTCTTCTCTGTAAAACCATAAATAGTTTATTATCATTTTTTTGTACAATACATTAAACAAATACCTAAATCCAAAGACATTTATTAAAAGCAATATTCCTCATTAATAAATAAACAAATATATACATGTATAAAGAGTATGTAATCATGTTATAAAAAAAACTCACATTTTAAATAATACAAAACTTTTATATAAATAATATAATGTCTAAATCCCAACTAAATAAACAACCATAAATACCATCAGAGAAAACTTTATAAATTTTTTTTCCACAGTATTTTACATAAATTCTGAAATACAAACAGCTTGTTAAAATAATAATAAAAGGTTTCAGGAATAGTTAGGTTTAAAATTACTTGTTTCTTGCTAGAAATGAAAAAAAATAATCAAAAAAAATAACAAGTAAATAGTGTTAAACATTAATTATTTTTTGGATCTTAGTAATCCCCATATAAATGTTATTAATTATATTAAATAATCAACATAATAAGCTAATTCTGTAATTAAGCTAAATTTATATCTGTCAATTACTGAAACATAGAAAATGAGCACATTATTATTTTTGTTAAGTTATTTAGATTCAGAAAGTCTATTGTATATTTATGTTAACCATGTCTGTCCATTGTTAAATATTTTTTGAAATTTCATTAACATTATCATTTGTTCATGGATATTTTTTTTTTTTTAAATTAATGTATTTGTAATTAAAATAAATTCACTTGATGTTTTTTTTAGTATTTAATTATTTAACTAATGAATCAATTAATAAATCTAATCTATATTTTCTGGAAAAAAAAAATTTATGGACATAAAATGTTAAGTAATAAAGTTCTCTTAGCCATTAAGTCAGTGCCATCGAGGCAGATGAAGTGCAGAAATCATGTATTTCTATAGCCATGACATATTAAGGAATCATGTACATAGCACAATGCTCAGCTGCCTTTACTGGCCCAATTCAAATCAATCACCCATTTAAAGCTGGGTGGACCTTCAGCCAACTTTCACCATGACCTGAAATAGTTCCCAGATATTGAAACCGTGACCCTCAGTCCAACAGTCAAGCACCTACACCACTGTTAAATACTGCAATTTATATAAAATCTATAAGCAATATAAGCAAGTATATCAAAGGAAAAGGGCGTACCACAAAAAAGAATTACTTCGCTAAATGTATCTATTAAATAATGAATGCGCCTGCAATTAGGAAACTTTACAAAAATACTGCATTTTATATAAAATAAACAAAAAAAAAACAACATTTGAAACAAACTATTATTTGACACTGATGTAACTATCTAGTTTTAAATATCTAAAATATCTTGGCCACTAAACCTTATCTGATAATTTACAGAGATTCTAAATGCTAAGCACACAAATTTAGCTGATTTACTGACTAGAATAGTTGTTAACATCAACCCAACAATGTTTTTCTTTAAAAGAAACTAGCCTGAACAAAATATGCTATCTAAATGACAGATTTACTATGTACACATACATAAATAATATTCTAGAACAGACACATATTGAATGACATAAGTCAGAAAAATAAAACATGTACATGTACTATGCATTTTTGACATTGTCATACACACTAATAAAAAAAGATATTTTTTTTTGTTTTGCATACTGAGGTATATGGTAATAAATCTATTATAACAATTGTAATAAATGTTGAAATCTACAAGAATTTTTTTTTTTTTATAATTTCAAAACTATGAAATATATTTTAAGAATAAAAAAAGCAAACAATAGTAATGCTGACTATGGATAAATACCACTGAATGGTGAAATCAATTAAATTTAAAAACAAAAATCTATAAGACTACAAAATTCTAATGTCAAAATGGCTTTATGTTATAACATTTAAATGTTTTAATCTACTTAAATGGTCAGATAAATAAAGTTTAAAAACTAGCTAAATCAATATTTCCCCAACAGAATTATCAATAAAAAAAATAGCTGCTTGATAATAAAATAGTGTAAGAGCTGACAATGTAAACAGTAAAGCTTGATAAATCCATCTGTCTATACAAAATGCCAGGAATGATAATTTTTTAAATTAACAAATCTAAAGCATTATTTTTTCTAATGATTTTTTTAAATAATTTTTCTTATAGACATTGAAGATAATGTGAACAACTTAATGAAGATAATGTGAACAACTTAATGAAGATAATGTGAACAACTTAATGAAGATAATGTGAACAACTTAATGAAGATAATGTGAACAACTTAATTTAAATTTCATCAAAATAATCAATGTGAGCTCCATTGTCAAATGTATTTTTCTGTAAAATGGACACAAGTTTCTGGGCAGAAGATTCACACTCTACTAAAGCATTCTTTCGCATTTGTTCTGCAGAAATAATATCAGGAATAATGGTTAAGTTTAAATACATAACAAAAAAAAAAGGTTAACTTTGGGAAAATGATACATGTATAATCTGAGTGTAACCATTTTTTTTTCTTTTTCACTGCATTTATATAAACCAAAATTAATTACCATCTTTTAGAAAATGACATATATCCTTAAGAAGTACAGATCATTTTAAAATTTAAAAAAAAAGCCTCCAAGATAATATAGTCTACAGTCTACAGTGGTATGCCTCCTAACATTAAAAGCAAAATTGCTTCCTTAGATTAAGAAAACCAAGGGTGTTGTTTGTGTGTTTGCCCGCTAGGTTTTGTTGTTAGGAAATTGGGATTTTAGCCACAATTTTTAAGCTCAAGATAAATTTTGTTCTTTTAGTGTATTTGTCATAGGTCATAAGTGAGGGGAAAGTAAATAGAAAGCTAATAAAGCTACAATTTGTGTTTAAAATTATCTTGTAGTCGGGCAAGAGAGTGATGCATGTGTGGCTGATTTCACTAATACTATATTGAGTATATCTATATCAAGGATATGCATAGCAAAAACTTGTCTAAGCAGATAAAGTGGATTAAAGAGGTAAGAAATACAGCTTTCTACTATTTATATAACTTCCACATGCACCATCAACATATCATTTGAAATAAAAGTTTATATTTTTATTTTATCAATTCATTTTTCTTACTCAAATATTTTTATGAATCACCATAAAATGTAATTGAACAAAAAAAAAATGATTTGAATAAGTCAAATTCATGGACGACAGAAGGAATCGTCTTAGAATGTGACTGTTTTTGAAACCATGAGTATTTGGGACGTATGTTAGTTTGAATTAGGAAAAGCCACTACATTTATGATGAAGTTTTTGCAATGAGAGACATTTAATTAATATAGATCAATACAAAGCAATCCAAAAATGTCCCTCTAAGATTGAGATGCTATCTAGTGGTCCAATATTGTAGCCATAATTATAAATGGGATACTTCTGTAATCAACTTTGTACATTTCTACCATTGCTAAGTCTACAATAACACAGTGGCAGCCAAGGTCATAGGTGACATTGCTAGGTTTGAACATCCATCATGCCCATCAGACTCACAAACTCATTACCTACTGGTCGCCCTGCATCTTAAAATAAACTTAATAATCATTCACCCAATATCCCTTTGCACTGCTAAGGCCCTGAATCACAAAGAGTTAAAACAATTTTATAATGGGCATTTTACTTAAATATTTTGTTATGAAAGATGAGTACCCTCAAACCAGTTTCGTAGCTCTACATCTTTTGTATTCTCACAAGCAATGTTTGTCATGTCTGTAACAAGTGGACCTGGTGCATAATTTAATGTTCTAATGTTTTCCTCTTCCTCTGCAATGACTTTGGACATCATATCACGAGCTGATTTGGCTGGAAATATTTTTTAAAATATTTATTAGCTATACATCAATCTAATTAGAAGTTTTAAGCCTAAGCAACTTTTTTATTTAGACAATACAAGTACATGCACTTATATGCATAATTTTTTTTTATTCTTTACTTTAAAAACATCAGTTAAATACATTTTTTTTTTCTGTCAAATCAATTTACACCTGAAAACTAAATTGTTTTAAGTATATTTAAAGCGTATTTCAGTCAAAAGTAACTGTATTATCTAAAAGTCCATACTATAATGTAAAAAGTTCCCTTTAGCCCCTAAGGGCTCACTGGGGAAGAAGAAGTGTAGAATTCATCTGTTATAGTAACCTCGGTGTATGAAGGGATTGTGTGGTTAGCAAAACGCCCAGCTGCCTTGACTCTTACAACTTGAAGTCAGGTACCCATATGGGTAAACTTGGGGGACTAAAACCGGACATGAAAATAGCGCAAGGTTCTCACTGAGATTCAAGCCTGGGACCCCTCAAGTTGACAGTCAATTGCTCCATACTGCAGGACTACCCATGCTCAATATTATAATGTAGTTTAGTGCTAATAGCCTAGATAAGTCATGAACCAAAAATTTATGATATGATGAAATAATCTGAGAGGCTATCAATTTTAAGAACAGCTGATTAATTTTAAAAGAAACTGAACACTTAAGTAATTACAGCAGAGAAAGCACAATAGTGATTGCTCCTTAACATGTAAAAAGTATCTGTTACAAACTGCTCAGCTGAGCCTAAATTTTCTCAGTGGTGACACAGAAAATACAAAATATCAAACAAGAATCATTATCTCTATTTTGTAAAGGAACATATGTATAAAGTAATGTTGATTATGAATATCTAATAGCATACCTTGTAATAAAATAGCCAGTGTAGAAAGGGAGGGTGGGGGTGGGGGGGGGACCAAAATTAGTGCGTAGGGTATCCCATTACTTATAGGTAATATTTATATGAGTTGCAGAAAATACATTCTAGAAATTAATCAAAAGAGTGCTAAAAAAACATACAAGCTTATAAATGTTAAGTGTTTACAATCCAAAAAAAGAAAAATTGTTTAAAATTATAAAAATTGTGAAACATGTTATAGCTACTAGAGAGTAGAGCAGATTAAGAGATGCTGAGGAAAAGGGTACCATGAAGACAATGTGACTAAACACTCAATCTTTGACATGGTACTACAGCAATCTGCTATAAATGACAGGGCTTTTTTGTTGGGGTGGGGGGAGGGGGCTAGGCTGTTCCATTACTCAGATTTTCTGGCACGTAAAGGGCCCCAGATTGTCAGGTACACTGGTTACTACCAACAAATCTAACATAACTTAATTTGAGATATTTTTTCACTTTACCCATGCAATATAAGAGCCAACTTTTCATTGGCTGTATTGCTGCTAAAGACGAAATATTGACGACGACTCTTGACTTTATCAATTGAAACACCTGTAAAAACTTAGCAGTTAGTGCTACACAGCCTGATAAATTTGTGTTAAAATAAGTTGCGATTGCATTAACATTATCAAGTCCTCTAACAAATTCTAGAGGCTCAAGGATTCCAGAATTATTTATTAGAATTGCCTGTGCAAACTGTGAAATGTCAGCAGCGGCGTGCTTTAAACACTCTTCTATAATGTTGTCATACATATTTTGATCACAACTACTTTGATCGAAAATGCCGGTAACAGCTTTAATGCCTTCATTTAAAAGGACCAAATCAGAGATACTGTCAAGCAAAGGCTGGTTTCTTGAAAGTAAAATAAAAAGTGATCCTTTTGGTAAAGATTTGGAAAGCTGATGTGCTATACTTCTTCCCAGGCCTCTTGTTGGGCCTGTAATAACACACACACTAATCTTGTCTAAGAGAGAAACTGCCATTTTTGTTTATTAATTCATAAAAAGAAAGTAAATTTTTTATCTTTGGTGTATGAAGATCAAGGCTGCCAACTCAGAATATTCGTTATACTAATAATATAATATACTAATATTTTCAAATTATCAAAGTGGCAGCATAAAAAATATACGATTTTTCTACAATGCGGTGAAGATGTACTGTTTCCTATTTATTTTACATTACACTTCATTATGATGTTTATATTCACAATGCAGTATGGGAAAGGGAAAGGGGGGGGGGGGACACTTTTCTGTTTCTATTGTATTGGCAACATGTTCTCTTTACTTTTAAATCTCATTCTTAGTTTTTGTCTCGAGTCAGACACCTTTTTAAACATTTTAATTTGGTTTAATGTTGGATACGTATGTGTTGTGTGATGTTAGTATTTTTGTTTAGTGATGGCACCTCCATGATAACTGAAGCGACCTCTACCATATTTATTAATGATTAATTATATCTCCTATTGTGTTCAATTTTATTTTAATTCGAGCAATTTCTCAATTGAGAATAATAGGCATATTAATTACTCAATTATATTTGCAATTTAGCAAAGAAATAATTTTGTTATATAAAACTTATTTTCTTTGTTAATAATTTTAATAACATTATCTATCAATACTATCATTTAAACATGAGAAGTAATCGGATCATGGCTTTCATCATGACTTTAATTTAATAGTCTTCATTCGCATTTGAAAATTAAAAACCATAGTTGGGCATAGTTTGAAGAACATCTATCAATAATAATATCTAATGAATTAGTGGATCGATAAGTTTTCTCTTCTTAGTAACATTTATTCCTCCCCGCAATTGGCCTGGCCCCTGCTGTAGAATTTTCACGCTACTGGGTGCATGCGTGCGTCTCTCCCTTAATCTAATGGTCCATACACTGAATATGTGTAGTGTCTCCCTTGGTATCCGGACAAAACCCCCACTGAACCTATCACCTATTTTTATTATAAAACCTGTTATTTGGCCCTCATTTTTATTAAAAAAATGTAATATATAATACATGGATGAATATATATATATATATAAAATACTTATTTTTAAGGGAATTTTTTTCAAAGTACCCCAATAAGCTGCATTAGCTCGTCGAGTCACAGTGATCAAAAGTAAATCCCTCGTTAACTTTACATTATCTTACAAGGTAAAAAACAAACAAAAATAATCTTCGTATAGGCCTATATAGAACTATTAATCATATTGACTTACATTCAATCTTAATATTTTGGGGTTTTTGTCCTACACTCGTCTCCCTCAGAATAATAGAAATATCTACGAGTCAGTGTGAGGAAATCTATGATATGTATTGTGTTCATGGCAATAAAAGATAAATGTTCTTTTCTATTGCAGTATATTTCTTTGTTATTTCTTCTGTCTGATTTCGTTCAGTCAGCTTTTCCACTAGTAATATTCTAATACTTATATGTGAATGTTCTTTTTGAGAGATAACTATTATAGTATAACTAGGTTTGGTTGTAATGAAGAATTATAATAAAGAAGTGGTTTTATATACGACTTCTTTTACACTTTATTGTCTTATAATAAATGAACATTGTATTTCTTACATACTATTTATTATGTATCATTTCTTTATCATGTCGGTTCTATTGTGAAAGTTTTGAATTATAATCAAGAGTACTTTTTCCTGTATACCTAAAGTTAACATTTAATGGATTAGAGTTTTGTGTTTTAAATAGTCAAGCCGTGTATTGTATAAATTTGTTTTTTTTTAATATCTTAAAGAATGTCATTAAACTTTCAATAGTATTCATTTTGTAACCTGTACTTGTAATTAGAGCAGTGAAAAAGTTATGTAACACAATGTAAGCACATTTATGACGGGAAGTCATTAATATTTTCTGAAGATACTTTTAACGCAATTTATTTATAATGTCCGTATAAGTATTTATGCACAGCTACCCAAATGATCTCCCACAAAGGAGGTCAAAGTGAGAAAAGACACCATCCTAATCCAACCTGATAATGTGATATTAGCAGCTACCATCACTAGATGATCCATTTCTGTAATATTTTTTAATGTCACACTGTTGAGAAAATCTTATGGATGAGAATTCTACAACCAGGTTTAATCGTAGCTAAAGATAGGTTCTCATTTCTACCTAGCTTTCAAGGGGTATTTGACATAGTACCAGTAACCTATTTCCCATTGTGCCTATGGCCATTGCACTATCAGTTATTGTGGGGTGAAAGAAGGGTGCTACAATATCTGTGATATTAATGGTTTATAGAATCGAAGATTATATAATTATTTTGTAACTAGGTCAGATAGAAATATCTGTTATAAAAATATGTTAGTAACAGTTCTGCTGTACATAAATTCACACTAAAAGTAACAATTATGTAGGTTTAAAAGAGACAGCTCATAATCTTGGACTAGCAAGTCCAATTCTTTAAAGAAATACCTAAACATACTAAAAGCAAACAGTGACATAGAAAGTTTAAGCTTTCTCTAATATATAAAGAAGAAACCAATCAATGAGAACCGAGGTGTTATAGTTATTTATCAAAAATATAAGTAGATTTAAAATGTACTGTTAGCTTTACACACAACGAGTATATTATATAAGAAGTTATTTAGAAGACAGTATAATGTTATGGGTGAATAGATAGTCCAAAAAAAGTTTTTAGTAAACACTACTTATTTAACGGTACGGGTGATAGAGTAGTGTTGACACTCGACTGTTAACCTGAGAGTCCTGGGTTCAATCCTCAGTGAGAAGTATGGGAATTTTTCCAGGTGAAATGTGTTCCAAAGTCATCCCACAAGTCTACCCAGCTTTAAATGGGTACCTGACTTTAAGTTGGGGAAGTAAAGGCAGCTGGGCATTGTGCAATCCCTCAATAAGCAGAGGTTATAGAAACAGATGAATTTAATTTCCTTTTTTATTTATTTAAGACTGCAAATAGATATTTTTTTGTTTCAAAAAAATTGTTAGCAGGGTAGTTTGATTCATTGAACTAAATTTAAATTAAGTCAATAAAATTAATTCAGCACATATGGTAAAAAAAAAGATTATCCTAAGCAGTATAAACTTGATAATTTTTTTAATGGATGTTAAGTCTTGGAGAAGTGACTTGCAATTTATAGCCTGCTTTGAAAAAGAAGTATTAAAGACAATCACATGTAAATTTATTTTATGTTTTATTGGCAGGCCACCACTGTTTTTTTTTATAAACAGTTATATTCCAATGTGCAATCAAACCGAGCTGTCATATTCTGCAAACATACACTAAGCATGTAAAAATGTCTGTCTATCTTGTCATTTCAGCAGCTTCATTCCATAGTGAAAATCATTTCGACATTCTATCAGCATAGTAAATTGTGCAGTAATAGAAATTAAATCGCACTGAGCAGATCTTGTTAACTTCAAATGAACTTGTCAACAACTCACTGTAACAAAATACATGTATAAATAATGTACATCTTAGTTTGCAAGGCATATGCACAACTTTCAAAACAAAGATATTTTAAATAATTATATTTAAACATAATTTTTTATGAAACCACATTTTGAAACGAAACTGAAGATAATTATTAGACTGCTTCTGAAATTAATTTGCTAAGTAAAACTTAACTGATGTACTTTTTATGAGTAAACATGAAGTAAATATTCAAACATCCAGTCTGTGAGGCATCAGCAAACTATCAACATCTATATATATATAAAAAAAAAGCATACGGCTGTGAAATTGAATTTAGCACACCACACAATAGTATATATGTTGTACAAATAGTGATTGAAATAAATGAAATTTCTAAAATATATTGTTATCTAATACATGTATAATTAATACAAAGAATATCACAGATTTAAAAAATAACTTACTGAGTTTATTTGTCACAAATAAATGTGTAGCATTAAAGCTTTTCATCTCAAAATGTTCCTGTAAAAAATATTTTGAAAAACTATAAGAAATGATACTTTTGCATATCATAAGAATAATACTTGATGAAAAAAAAAAGGTTTATTAAAAAATTCAGGAAGAAAATTACTTTATATAAAAAAGGGCACATATATTAATGTACATAAAATGAGTTGATAGTCTTACCTCTGTCTTAAGTCTGAGTCTGGTCACGTAACAGGTCTAGGCAGAAGTGGGGACCAATTCATGTCAACACTTCAGTCTTCAGTGTTAGTCGCATTAGATGACTTTTGTCTTTTTTATTTTTTAAACAGTTATGGTGTTAAATTTCATGCCATCAAGCAAATGTAAAATTATTATTACTGAGGCGAAGAATAAGTATCTTTTAATAATTAAAGTAGAAATTCTGAGTGAAATATTTGAGTTACATACTGTGCTCTAGAAATACACATGTGCAAAGGTATGTTTTGTATCCCTATATGTATAACATACTTACCCCAGAAAGCATTCCGAGTAGTTAAAAAAGTAGATAGCTAAATTTTTTAATGATGTTATGATAATCATATTTTACAATAATTTCATGCTTTTTTTTAAAAAACTAAATGTCTCTGTTGAAGTATTAAAACATAAAAACTTTTAAAATGTTACAGCACTCTGTATATTTTTTAAAATGGAAAGTGGACAGTTATCTCTGTGTTATATATTTAACAGACAAGTAAAAAACCTGAGTTGATTTTAATTTTTTTTATTACAACTAAAACAATGTAAAATATAATTTTACAACATTCAACTGGAAAGTAAAAATCTAGTAAAAAAAAAAACACATTAAAATAGAATGAGTTCCAAAAAGTGAGATTTAAAGGTGCTATCTAAAAAATATCTCATTACAGCTTAGAATAAATTAAATTTACAATATAGAGAGCTCTTTAAAATGCTTTTGAGTCATTACACACTAACAATGAACCAATTATAATTTAAAAGAAACCGACAGAAGTTTTTCCCCCATAAAAATCACTAACAGATAAACAAGTCTGAAATCAAAAGAAAATTAAATGCAAGTGCATGTAATTTGAAAGTAAGAAGCACACAATTTGAAAAATAGACAACAGAATTTATTTATTTGGAGTCTGCTGTCTGTGACAAAAGTCTTTCCAGAAGTGAATGAATGAACAGCCAGTAAATACTTAGTCTTTATGGCTGTCAAGTTGCAGGTCTTTGTAACGTCTGCTTTGGTCGGTTCATATTGTCCTGTAAAAATATTTTTTGTCTTCTTTGTCTGTCACCTGTGTTTTGAAGGAAAGAGTAAACCGACAGGTCATCATGAAAAAATACTCATTTTAGGTAAACAAAAGTCAATATAAAGTAAAAGCAGGCTTTTTTTGTATTGTTCAGGCAGCTTTTAAAAAAAAATAATAAAACGTCAAACACTGCCTTCATGATGTAAATTTTTCATATACAAGATGTAAAATACACATTAGAATTAATAATTTTGCTAAAAAAAGTAACCCCATCAATACCAATACATGTATGGCCTTGAAAGTGCTTTATTGATGAATGACTGAATTTTTATTGTCTTAACAATATTGTCTTAACAAAAAGAATAATTTAAGAACCACTGTCGAGTTTAAATAATACAACTACAATTCTCAATTAAATTCTTAAATATTCAACTTTTCATTCAATTCATAACTCAATAGAATGTTTGTTTTGTGAGAAAGGTTGAGTTATATTTATAAAGTGATTACATTTTTTTGGGCCTTAAATTGGCTGATGAAAGAATAAAAACTGTTAATTTAGTCTTTAGGACATTTTTTTGCCATTAAAATGATCTAAAATATGACAATGAGAAAATAACTTTCATAAGCAAAAAGCATTCTAAGCATGAACTATCAAAGCAAAATTTTCTTTAAACTGTATAAACTAAATAAAAAAATGTTTGTGCTTCCCACATTTCTGTATATAAATGGTATAAAAGAATAACTACCAGTTAATTTTTTTAATTTTATAGATACAAATAGTAAGACTTTGTGAAGGCAGCTTTCTTATAGGTCTCATAAATGAAAAAAAAAAATATTTTGAAATAATAAGGAATATAAATTAACTTTTAATAAAAAATATTGAAAAAACAATCACACTAAATTTTAGTAGTGCAGTGCATCAACTGTTATGCTTAGACTGAACACAGGATATCACAAAGAAAATTACCTTCACAAAAATAAAGGAGAGGAAAAGCAAAAAATATAAAAAAATACATGAGCCCAAAAAATCAATAAAACAGACTAAAATGATATGTAAAAAAGATATTAAATAAATAGGTAAGAAAATCAATTTACCTTAAAGCCTCTGTTTCTTAGATGGGCCTTCATCTCCTTGTACTCCTGTATGCACTGGGTGAGTTTTAGGAGGCTCAGCCTCAAGCACCTTTAGCTTCTGACCAGCAAGAGTCTGACCATGAAGAGTCTCTATTGCTTTCATAGCACACTCTTTGGAAGCAAATTTAGCATACCCATAGTTACGACCTGCAATAATAGATCCATATGATTGTAAAAAAATAAATAAATACAAATTTGTGCAAGATATTAATTTTAATGATCTAAAAAAATATTTACAAGGAAAGTGTCGTTTTTACCAGATAATAAATAAACATCAATAAGGTTTCCAAATCGACAGAATGCATCTTTTAAAACCCTTTCAGAAACCCCTGATGGCTGACAGACAATAAACAATCTTTGAGCTAGATTTCTACCATCTTCTGCTACAGTTGGCTGTGGAGGAGGCAGGGGGATATTGCAGTAAGGAACTCGCTCCTTACGACCATCTCCAACTGAACCCACACCAGCAGTTCCAAAGCTGAACAGGTTGTGAGGATTAATACCAGCTTTTTCTAATATCATAGCTGCCTAGAAAAAACAATAAATACAATTTTATAAAAACATATTTAAATAGAAAAAAAATCCATCATTAGGCAGTATGTTGTGTAATGAGAACAGAAGTGATATAAATATATATTAAAAATACAAGGATTTAGAAATTTTGTGCAACAATGATATAAATTACTTTTTGTCTTATGTCCATTGCTTCCATTGGGTTAGCCACAGGAACAGGAAAAGATCCAAAATGACTGAAAAGACAACACATAGTACATGTATTAAATCTTGCCAAATGACATTTAAATAGGAAGACTATTTTTCACTAGTATTATTTCCAAGTTACACATACAGAAAATAAATTCTTAACATTTTTTTTAAAGGGAAAAAAAATCTCTTTTTGCATACTTTCCAAACTGTGAAAATCCACTATTATCAACATTCATTGGAAACTCTTGTCTCATTGAATCATCAGCCAGCTGCACATGTAAAGGACTACCAAGAGGATATTCAAAGCCATTTAACTTATCCCTCGCATAGGCAGCACATTGTGGACTACTGTATCGTGCGTAAGCAACCCCTAGTGTTAAAAAATAATTAGAAAAGTCATTGAAAGATGTCTTGAGAAACCACATGATAAAATTTAAACCTTTAACACGATCAATCATACTTCAAATTACCTGTAGTTTCATTAAGGTCACAATATTCCATGCCAGGAATAAGATTAAAGAGCTTATTTAAATAGCCTTGAGTTAAGCCAATAGGAGCCTGAATAATTAAACGAGAACCTGTGGATGTTGTTGGATAATCTGCCAGCATTTCCATAGGTGCCGTACCTGAATGAAAACCTGTTAAAATGTAAAAGGCTACATTTTTAACAATAATCATTTATTTCTAGAACACTGGTACATGTTATCTTATAAGCATTAAACAAAAAAAAAAAAAAAAAAAAAAAAAAAAACACAAAAAACCAGCATATTTCAACGTTACCTCTTGTTTGCTGGAATCCTACAATTTCTGGATTGAAATAACCAGTGGGATGCAATTCATCTTCATACATACGTTTCTGTCCTAATATTGTTAAAATTAACAATAATAAAATAAGTAAAAAAAATTTGAAACCCTTTCAAAATTTAATGCACTTTTACAGACCTACTTTAATGCTATTTCAACAATAACTTATACAGCATGAGACAATTTAAACATAAAGAATTATACTAATTAACCTTTTTAATGCCTTAGTCAAAAATGCTTTTTATTAGGCAGTATACATACAAGACATCTGAGATATATAAAACTCTAACTTAAAATAAATATTCAGGAGTATGCTGTGTTCAATAAGAAAAATAGCCAAACTAGGCTATAAAAATATAACATCATAATATTTTTTTCTAGATGTAAACAATTTTTAGTAAAAAAAAAAAAAAAATAATAATGTTGGTTTAGTCAGAAGTTGAAAAAAATTTTGTGGACAAAATAATTGATATAGCAAAACAGCCTGACTGAAATTTGGGACAGTCAACAGCAAAATGCTTGATTTAAGAAAAAAAATTTTTTTTTTGAGACAATAAATTGTATTCTTTATGGATTTCCAATGATTTTTCAAAATGTAAAGGTAATTTAAAAGATTCAACTGGGATTTTATAAGAAATCAAACAGAAAGGGACTACAACTTCGAACATTCTGAACATTAACTTTCAAAATTAATACAACCATAACTGAGTAATACGGCACATCTATTTTCAGAATAAAAATTGTAAGTATGTGAATGGTTCATCAGCAAAGCCCTTATTGTGTGAGAGTGTTTTATTTTTCAATTAATTCCCTAGGTGGCGAAATTTGTATTTTAAATGGCATCACTAACCAATAACATTGAAAAATTTACAAACTAATCAACTTTTTTCACTACACATATAGCCCATTATTAAGAGCTTTACAAAGCTTTATGACTTTTGGCTGGATCATATACAGGGATATATATTGAAGAATTATTTTGCGAACTTTGCTTGTATCTTATTTAATTCAGTTGAGATGTTTTAATTATATTTTGTGAATGATTTATCATTACAACTAAGATTAACATGGAGATTTACTTAAAATATCCCTAAAATTATTGTTTTCAAAACTTTCTTGTAAATCATTATTTAATATGACATCCGTTCTGAAAATATTTTTAATAAAATTTTAATAAAGAGTATGCTGACAGATGGCCGAATGGTGCAGATACTCAACTGTCAACCAGATAGTCCTGGGTTCAATCCACAGTGAGAACCATAGGAATTTTTCACGGTGAAATTTGTTTCAAAGTCGTTTCACAAGTCCACCCAGCTTTAAATGGGTACCTGACTTAAGTTGGGGAGGTAAAGGCGGCTGGGTGTTATGCTAACCACACAATCCCTTCACATGCAGAGGTTACAGGCCCTGATGGTCCATTTGAGCAAAGGGGAACTTTACTTTTTTTTATGTTGAGAGTCGATTAACAAATAAAAATAAACCAGAATTTAGTTAGCTAAAAAACTCACTGACTTGAAATTCACATTTTGGCAAAGGGTTAGGTTAAATGTCACTGGTCATAGGTATGATTACTAGTGAGTCTTCAATTTAGAATTATTTAGGAGAAGACCAAGGCTATCAACAAAAAGCCATTTTTGGCTATACTAAGGCATTATGTATGAGTTTCAAGTAAGAGTCACGAGATTACATGGTGGAGATTAGAAATAAATGACAAAAAGCACAATGCATAAAAAAAAATTCACCTGCTCCAGAATGATGAGAAAAACCATGGTTTTCAATTTCATCTCTTTCATCCCTTGAACGTTGTGGCTCAGCAAACTTTGGTCTAAATGCTGAAATATATAGCAAACATTTTTTTTTTAAATTTATAAAGGTCAACAACTCCAAGAGATTTAAATGACATTAATTTAAGACTTTTAAAACTAGCAGTACCTTGAAAAACCAATACCAATTGTCTTTGTTATTTTAAAAATAAGTGTTACATATAATAAAACAAGTTCTATCTTTAATTTGTTATTACTAAATACTACTTTGTATCTCACTAACCCAGTCTATGAATTAAAAACATTTTCTTTAGATCTCAAATTTCATTTATCCATGATACATAAAATCCTTCCCTGCTCTGGCGACATTCCCATGTCTATCATTGAGATCGTGACTGTCACGCAAGATGGTGGCAACATTTAATGTATATTGTATGCATGATTGTATGTGTTTTGAACTGAAAGAGTTTAATTTAAATGTCATGCTAACATTTCTTTAATTTCTTTATGAATAATACTTTAGTGCGCTGACCAGGTTCCCGAAGTTCTAAACATAGAACCTGGGACTTTCGGTTAATAACACACTTTAACACACATTTGTATGTTAATAAAAATAGTTTTATTCCTCCGCAATTATTTTTATTTCTGTGACAGTTCAATTGCAGGCATGAGCAATCGTAAATTTCTATTTTGTTATTTTGGATTTTCCTAAACACTGATATGAGGTTTATGATTCACTTTTGACAGGAAACAGAATTCACTTTCAATACACCCTGAAGTTTTTATTTATATGGAAAGATTGTTCAAATGAATTCTTAAAAAATAAAAATAAATGTCAGTAATATTTGAACAAAAATTGGTTCAAAAGGTAAAAAATTATGATTTGAACTAAAAAAAAACAGCACTCATACAAAACAGGAATAAAATGTAAAGCTGACAAAAAAATCCCCATTCAGCAAAGATAAAAATGTAATACTAAACATAAATGCTATATGGATAATCCAAAACAAGGAAAATACTATTACTTACAAGTGTCACAATTTTCATATGCCATAGCTGCATGTAATGGTTTAAAGTAACGAACATAGCCAAAGCCTTTGCTCTCTCCAGTATTACGATCCTTAAGAACAGTGACAGATTCAACATCCCCAAATTTCTAGCAAAATAAAAGTGCAGGATTGTTTATTGAACGGGAGTAAGATGTGATTATTATTGTGATTTTTTATAGGAAGGATATTATAAAAGAATTAGATATACATAAATTAAAGAGTTATTGATTTTTTACTTTTTAATCTGTCCTTAAATATTTATTTCCTGTCACTTACTGAAAATTCTTCCCGTAAATTTTGTTCAGAAAAATGTTTAGGAATTATTACAAATAATCGTACAAGTCTTTCATCCTCTCTTGGATCTCGGGTAGAACCATCACGTTTGCTATTTGCCACAACTACCTGCCAATAGAAAAGTGAATGCTACATGCATAACTGAAAATTATTTAATTTTATATTCAAACAAATAATTTTTTTATGTAAATAATGATCTTTAGTAATACACAACACAAAATTCATTTATTTAAAAATATAAAACGAAGATAGCATTTATCATTTTCAAAACACGTATTAATAAAATTGAAGCTTTTCTTTCTTTTTTGTTACAAAAAATAAATCAATATATACTTTAAGTCCTTTATTAGTTCCTGGTAAAGCTCTGCCATTCATTTCTTCCATTGCCTGCATTGCCTCTGAAGTCTTAGAAAACTTGATGTAAACAATTCCTTTTAAAATAATAAAAACATTTTAAAAAATCATATAAAGAAAAACAACAAAATAAAAAACTTTAATAATGCATTTAGGCACAAAGCTAAAAAAAAAAAAAGTTGTAATGATTCAGCAAAAGCTGTCAACTTGTGATTATTTATGATTTGTTTTTAACTAAATTAAGGATTGAATGCTTCAAAGAGTATAAAAATCTGTATCTTGAATAAAGAAAGTAAAAGCTATGCTGCTATGGACCTAACTAGTAAATTCGATTACTAAAAAAAATTGTTTTAGAAAATAATGCTTCTTACTTTTCTTCATCTGAAATTTATTATTGTTAAAAAGATATGCAAATATTAAAAATGATAAAGTAAAAGTCAACAGTAACCAAATGATTTATTTGTTGTGAAAGGTGCAGGTCCAATTTAAATGTTAATTGAATTTTTTTTGCTATTTCAGAACTTTTTCTTATGGATCTTGCAAACATAGGCAAGACTCTTAATAGTTTAAAAAAAGACAACCACCCAAGAATGTGGCTCTCTTGAGCTCATGCATGACCACCGCTTGAATGATATTAAACATTAAAAAAGTCACATAAAGTCATTACACATTAAAAAAGTCACATAAAGTCAAACCCCAGTAAAACAAGAGGATATGCTCTAAGAATTTACCGTAAAATAATATTTAGATAACAGGAATATATGGAACGCTACAAAATATACATATATAATGTACATTGTTATTGAAAAACGTCTTATTGCAATGATTACTGACATATTTAATATTAATATTTTAAAATAAATCATTTATGAAAATTACCAATATTGGATTTATTATAATGGTGTAGATTCATTGATATAGTTAATCTTTGTAAAGAAATTCACTAACATTATTTGCCTCTTTTTTAATATATGCAACTGCGTTTTTGTTATTATCTTTACAGCTTTTTGTTTTGTAAGGAAATTATACGTCGTTAAAAACCATTTTTTCACTAAATTCCTAACAAAATAAAATGATTCATAGCACTGTACTAACCCTATTTTACGTTGAATATATAATTTGTAAAATGAAAATTCTTAAAAGAAACATCTCCCAACAGTGCTATTTTAAAAAGAAAATGGCAATATATGAATAAACATAGAATAAGATATAAACATCATTTAAGTCTTTTTTCAATAAGTATTAAAAACTTTTTAATACAAATTAGTCATGAAAAATTAAAATTTTTCAGTTATTATGTTTTTTTTTGTAACAGTTGACTTGTGGGATCCTAACAATATTAGACTATAAATAATTCTATATAAGGCTGAGCCATTTGCATTTTTGTTTATATTTTCAGCAAACAAATTTCAACCTTTATTCAATGACAAAATGTGTGCATGGAATTGAAAATGCCGAATAGGTTCTGTCTTATGATCATACATGGTTGTCTTGATGGAAAAATGCATATAATGAATAAGATTGAAAATGGTAGCATATAAAAAACGTCAAAAACTACGGCTAATGTAAAAGACAAAGAGTGAAGACTAGGTACTTCAGTGAAAAAAGTGAAATTCAAAATTCATTAAAATGACTGATACCATATTAGAGCTCACTAAACCATTTCCAAAACAGCAAAGATTATCTCTCTGGCTCAAATAGAAGCGAAGTTATGACATTTTTAGTGTTGGAAAAAACATGGGGGAAAATGGTCAAAATTAGTGACCAAAATTTTCAATTTTTGCACTAAAAAGCTAATAACTTTTGAACTGTTTGAGATATTGAGATGAAATTTGAGTATGTTATAGATTAATATGTTTTTTATTTATTAAATAAATACAAGACTCTTTCTTTTAAAAATAAAGTGGGCGTTGGACTTATGGTTTATTGGGGGGTGCTTCTAAATTTTACTTTTAACCAACTAAAAAGATGATAACTGTATAATAAAGTAAAATTCTTATGTATTTTTATGAATTTATGTAATATCTTGATATTTATTATTATTTTAGAGACAAAAAGCTATATCTAATAAAGAAATCTTTACTAAAACAAGATATCTTTGAAGTGGACTCGACTCTTACAAATTGCTATTTTCAATTTTTCCTCTAAAATGCTTAGTATAATTATATTATTTTCTGCATCCTTTTGAAACATAGAGAATTATATATTGTTTAATTATATATATGATTAATTTTAGCTTTTAAAAAATCATGCATTGAAAAAATTAGCTGAATAGAATGTGTGTGTGGAGGAGTAGTTGTTGGTGGCCCTTTCGATAAAGCAACTTCCAGCAAATATAATTTAATTTCATGAATATTTAATGCTTAAGTGTTTTATTTATTATTATTTATATTTTTCATTTATTTTTTCCTTTTATTTTATTTTTATTTATATTTAAATAACTTTTATCAGATATTCTAGGTCTATTTACAAACTTATTTCAACAAACACAAAAAAATTATTGAATATAAAAATGATGGTTTTCAACTGAGTTTTTATTATAATTAAATACATTTAATTTAACAATATGAAAATCTAAAAGTAAGCTTCAACAAAAATAGGGAAATATTAATGCGCCTTTTACCCACATGGTTGCCTCATCAGTGAGCACTATAGAATTAGCTGACCCCACCACACAACTAACCCATCCTGCTCTCTGAGACTATCACCTGTTTTTAATAGGACAGCCTCCTAAGAAATAAATCTGATAAAGCCCATGAGGCAATCAGAATACAATTCTTACAAAGTAATAAAGGTTTCATCAAACTTCTCTTTATAGGTAACAATAACTTCATTTTTTTGTATATCCAGTTATTATACCTTCAAAAGTTATATCGTGCCCATCAATTTCCCAAATATGCCAAATCTGTTTTCCAATTATAGCAGGATTTTTAGCTATAACACACAGACACAACTCTTTTATTTCAGTAGTTAGTGTTACAAACAGATCTTGGCATTCTTTAGTTTTCATGCATGCTCTGATATTTTTCTCAACAACCCCTCTTTTAACTTTCTCTCTTTTCTGGCTGACTTTAATTCTGTACTGTCTGGATGTTTTGTTTACCTCCTCATTCCTTAGTTTACATTTTTTTCTATAAATCCTACCTTGGACTACTGCATAAGATATAATATTTTCTTGTTTTTCTGGACCCTGCTTAGCAAGTCATTCCATTGTGTTGTCACATGTGGCATTATATAAAAAATAGACTTAAGTTATACAAACTCTTGAACATAACATGGTAATCTTTTCTCTCAAGGACATTTAACAATTGGTGAGTTACTTTGACAAGGTTCTTTTTTCCTTGTTAATAACATATCTAACATATCCATCTGTAAATGAGGTACCTAAAGATAAAGTAGAAGACTTATTAAAAGTAGGCTTAACCCCTTAAAAAATAAATGTACATGCTTTAAATTAGCTTGTAAAACTACAAATTCTAAAAATAAAAAAAATTAAAATACAACTTACCAGGAGGGGGCAGGGGGGGGCTCATAATTTACATTATAAAGTTACAAAAAGACTGTCAAACTGTCTTTTTTCACTATGTGAGCCCCCCCCCAGCACTTTTTGCTGGTTGTGCCACTGATCATCAGAATCCAAAGACATAATAAAATGATTATAATCAGCAAGTATGTAGGTCTTAGGCTGGTCCGAGGAGCACATTTCCTGAGATAAATTATTCTCAGCTGAAAAGATAAATTAAGAAAAACAAGCAGAATCTTTTTTCTTAGATAAAAGAAAAAAAAGTGACAGAAGAAGAGATGTAACTATCATAAACAAATGGGGCCGGTTATTATCCAAAATATACAAATAATTTAAATTTTTATAAAATGACTAAAATATAGCATGGATGCAACAGATTATCATCTTAAAAATAACCATAACAATAGACACTGCTTACCCTTATTTATATGCAAATCAGCTTCCGGTACGGACAAATCGCTTCTGGTCCGGACAAATCGTTAAAAAAAAAAACATGCTGAAAACCTGATATGGTCACATTTCTGCGCAAAAAAATTAACATCGTGTTACATGCCAAAAAAGCTTCAAATTTGAAATACTTATGTTAAAATGGATAAAGAACTTTAGCGAAGATATGAGAATTAAAAGACAAATGTCTAACACATTTTTTTTTATCATTAAAGTGACGTATTTTTTCTTCAATGTCCAACTGTTTTACTAAACACCATATGACGTTAAAAAATGTATCAATTCACTCCAAAATCATTTTTCTAACCCATTTTTAATGAATTTTATACAAATTCTCTGTAAAATAGACAACTTTAATTAAAAATGAACACCGCCATTTAGTTTTTCCAAAAAACGAAAACTGAAAATGTAGGTCATTTTATGCTCGGCACAACATAGCTGCTGAAGTACCTAGTGAAGACTACTACATTTGAAGCATTGTTCACTTTTGATAACCATTGCAACTTGAACAAATGGTTTAATGCCAATACTGTTTAGGTGGAATCTGAAAATTATGAATACAAATTCCATTTGGACTAGCGATCGCCAACCTTTTGGATTGTTGGCCACTAAATTTGATAGTGTTAGTATGTAAGATCTATCAGCAGACCAATAAATTTGAAAAAAAAAATCATAAATTTTATTCTAATAAACCACTAAAATATAGAAAAAAATCACGAACCAAGACTAAATTTTGTCTGATCGGACCCGCAGCCAAACCACTGTTTTTTTTATTTACTTTATAAAATGGCAGTGGCTACGGTTCGGTCCGACCGAACCCGTATTTTTTTTACTTCGGGTACCAGCCATACTTATTGCATGCAGCATAGCGGCCGAGTCGCTGCACTGAGAATTAGGCCTGACCCTGTGCATGTTTGAAATATTTAGCTAAATAAGATATTATACATGTTAAATTTTATAACAAGCGAGATTGATAGAGGGTAACAATTAAATAAATATAAAAAAAAGACATTTTAATTTGTTATTAGGTACTTAAAATTTTATATATACGAGTCAAATTCTATCTAAAATTCTTAATTTATCAGAGCTTACCCCTGTCTTCATTGGTTTTCTTGTCTTTAATAATCCAAATATCTTCTATTATTCCAAATTTGTCAAAAGCATCTCTAAATTCTTGCTCTGTTGTTCCTTTTTGACATAAGATAAACAACCGGCTATTAGGTGGATCATCAAGACCACGACCATCACGTCCATCCCTGTTGTCCCTGCCTGCCATTTTGTTAAAAAATGTATGTCTACGATTTCGATTTTCCGGTAGCAAACATTAACATTTTTTAAACCGATTACAGAATGGTGTATTCGATTCTAGAACGGTAAACGCAAATGTGTTTGTCTGTGGAGACTAGAGAGAGAGAGAAGAGAGAGAGAGAGAGAGAGAGAGAGAGAGAGAGAGACGAGAGAGAGAGAGAGAGATATTAGTCTAGCCTATCGTATACACTCCTCTCCAATGATTGCCTTACGACGAATGGAGGCAAATTTAACCATTATCACACTGGCCAAAAAATTTAGCCGATTGTTTGTATCATTAAAAAACTATACAAATTGCAACAGTGAAAAATAACCATGGGTTCCCGTGTAATATTTCAGTTTTCTGAGGCCCTTTAGAATTCGGGGCTCTAGGCGCGTATCCCACCTGCCTTATCCGGACTCCTCAACATTGGTAAGAATTCCCATGAGCGGCCCTGAATGAAAAACAATTGTTTCCAAAAATAATCATAATTAATAGATGCCGAAAGCATTTCAATTTTAGTGATATTTTATCTTCAACAATATCCTTTGAGCTTCAGCTGTCAATATGAGTTAGGGACATGGTGGCTCAAAAAAGTCCATGACGGAAGGGCCAAAAGTGTATCAATGTAGGAGGTTTTCCAACCGATTCGGACTGCTTTCATTGGAACTCGGTGGGGTTCGGCTTGTTTTTATAGTTTGTGTAATTATTTAAGATAAAGGTTAAATAATATGTAATAAATTACTTGAATAGTGTTATATTTCAAATATAATTGCAGTTAATAACCCTTTCTTCTATTGATTAAGCCTTTTGAAATTGATTTCACTTTCTTATTTAATAAACTTTTCTGTTACTTATGTTATTTTTTTCTAACTTAAAGGACCTATGACGAATGGTGGTCGTAGGCCAGCAATTCCCGGCTCAGATACATTTATCCATACATAATTGATATATACCAATGGTTACAGTTCTCTTTTTCAGTAATCAGTTGATATAAACGGCTATTTGCAGCGAACGCTTCGATAATGAAATCTCTAATCGAATCTGAAAATTTTAGGTATCGAAAAACCAGTAGCGTCTTCATGCGTAGTTTTATTGTTTTAGCTCATATACCGCTAAGCTACCAGTTTACGTTATTATATAGGCCAGTGAAAATATTACCAAAAAGTAAATATCTTTAAAATCAAAATATCAAATCGCTGAAAAGTAAAAATCTTTGTAACATGCTGTTTAGTAGACACTTTACTCAATATAAAGAAAAGAAACTTTGTGTCTTTTTCATATCAATCGTTTGAAAAACATTAATTAGTAATAATATTAGTGGAAATAGTCTGTATTCGAAGTTACACTGCTGACTGTACCTAGACCTAGTCCTAGTACCAGTGTAACATACAAACTGTCGTATAGTGGTATAGTAAGTATATATACAGTTTATAAATAAATATATATATATATATATATAAATATACATACATATTTTACAGTCAGCCTTAGTGTTATGCCAGTTATGGTCCAATGTGTGGGGTTAAAAGCGAGTGTCCAATATATATATATGTATCGAAGTGGTTATGGGGCCAGGGAACGGGATTCCGAATTATTTTTTTTCCTGGTCCAGCGATAGATGCATATTTTTTGTTTTCGGGGCTAGGGTTTGGGTGTGGAGCAATATCTATAGCTGGTCCCCGAAAAAAAAAATACGGAGTCCCACTCCCTGGTCCTGTAACCACCCAGTATATATATTTACATACATATATATATACATACACATAAATACATACATAATTTAGTAATAGTACAATGGTTAGATCTTTTATATATATATATATATATATATATATATATATATATATATATATATATATATGTATCAAGTGTCAAATAATAACTACTAAAATGCTCTTATAAAGGGACACTACTTAGTTCGGGGCAGTTACCCTAGCCGCTATCCCTAAGGCTGCTACTGATATATAGATATAGGCCTGTCTCTATATTTATATATGTGTGTGCTTCATATGCCATACATATGTGCAAAACTTAGACCCTCTATTCAAACACACACACCAATCGCCAGTTCATTTTTTTCATGATGAGTTTGATGGCACTATCATGCAGGGACCCAGCATAATAAACACCCTTTTTTGTATATATATGTTTTGCCTTATATATAGGTAGAGGTGGTTTGAGGGACTAGGCACAGATTAAAAAAAATCTAGGCCCCTTTATCAAGAGAGACAGGAATTTGGTCTTTAGATATTGAGGCTCAATGCCTATGCACTTGCCATTAATTAAATCTGCCACTGCATTTAGGCCTATATATATTTTAAATTATTTTTTATTTTTTAAACTTTGTCATTTCAGGTTTCTGTAAGAGTAATGGAAAATTTTGCTGAGCAGCTTAAACAAGTAAAACTTAAGAAAAGTTCAGTACCAGTTAAAGATTTCTCAGATCCGAAGTTAGGTGGTTTTCTGAAACAAGAAGATATTGATGATTATCAAAACAGTGTCTTGGATGTCAACACTGAGGTTTGGTATGACTGTATTAAAGATTACAGTTTTCCAAGTACTTACCTACCTATATCTGTTCAGGAAGCACAATTATTTGTGAAAATCTATGAACGCCACTATGCAAATCTTGATCCAGAAGCTATTGCTAATATTAAATGGCAAGATTTTTTGACTTCTGATGAACAGAATTTTATTCAGAATTTATCTAAGATACTTCAGGATGAAATTGATAATTTTATTGAAAACGAAGGTGGCTTTATATTTGTGAAATTGTCAAGCCGAAGTCCGAAAGATGCACCATTGATGTTGAGTCGGTTCAGATCTCTATACCAAAATCATTTAATGAAAGAGAGCCTTGAAGATAGGAGAAAAGAAAATACACAAATAAAATGTTTACTTCAAGCCAACTTTGATTCTCTTCGAATGTCCTCATCGCATGAGGTGCTGGACATATGTTTAAAAAGTGAACGAGTTTATCAAGACATGCTTCTGGCATTAGCCGTTCCTGAGCGCTTCAGAGAAAATTTTATAGTGAGGAAATTTGTTGACATTGAGATTGATATGGAATTTAGAGGATTTGTGTTTAATCACAGACTGACGGCTTTATCTCAATACAATTATCTGATCTTTTCTGAAAGACTGAAGAGAGATAAAGAATTCTATCTCAGAATCATTAAAGAATTTTTTTCAAACTCTATAGCACCTAGACTAGAAAAATGTCTATCAAACTACATTATTGATTTTGCGGTGTGCAACAATGGTAAGTAAAATGTAATGAAATTAGACAATTTAATTCTGAAACTAATGATAATATAATTTATGTTAAGGCTTACTTTAGTAATATTTTTCATTTTTGTTAAATTGTGAGTTTGACAGACATGGGTTACAGCTATCATGAAACTACCCCATTTAAAAGGACAAATAAAACATATTTTATTCAATACATTAACTACATGTATTCAGTGACATCTGTTTTTTTTTATAAATTTGTCCATTATATGGGTCACAAAGTATATCAATAAACTAGAATCAATTTAACATCTACAATAAACAAATAAAAAAATTTATTATTATTGTCATCAATAATTGATAAACAAAATTTTAAAAAATTAATGCATAAAAACGTAGATAGACTTAAAAATTCTAGACCTTTTGGACAGGCCCGTAGCCAGGTCAAAGTAAGCAGGGAGGCACCAATACCCAGCAAGGGGGCACCTTTACTTTTTCTTTATTTTTTCTCTTTTTCTTCTTTTTTAAGCGGGGGAGGGGGGGAAGCACTCCACACCTATCGGGAGGGGGTGCAGGGACACGCCCCCCCCCCAGTACTCCCCCTTAGCTATAGGGCTGCTTTTGGAACTGAATGGAATAATTATTAAATCGACTTTATAGGACATATTTCTGTTCAGGAATATGAGTTTGAAGCTAATTTAAGATTTGTGTGTTTAAATATGGCATTATGGGATTGAATACTTAATAATTTAGTGTTGACTTCATTCAAAATCGGTACAGATGGTCGAGTGGGACGGATATCGAGTTTTGTAGATACTCGAATGCTGACTTGAGAGTCCTAGGTTCAATCCTCAGTAAGATCCATGGAAACTTTTCCTTGTGAAATTTTTTGTTAAGTTCCACAAGTCCACCTAGCTTTAAATGGGCACCTAACTTTTCTATGCCCCTTCAACTCTACATTTTATCTGCCCAGATGGTCATAGAGGCTCAGGGAACTTTACTTTTTTTTTTTTAACTTTGAAACCTAAAAACTAGAAATAATAAATGAAGATTTGTGAAGAAAAAAAAGTATGTAATGAACCATATTAGTATTATATGTACATTAGTTGATAGTAAGGTTCCACTAGTTCTAGAATGAATGGGTCTACCCTTCCACTGCCATAGGTGGGCAACGCCTATCAATTAATAAAATGCATTCTGTTTTAGTTATTGTGGTGTGAAAAAAGTCCCCCCCCCCCCCACCAAACCAAAAAATAAAAAAAAAAGCCGTTCCAGTTATTCTTCAAGATACCCTTACATTGTTATATAAGTTTAATGACTTACATTACAGTAGCAGTATATCAGTATCCCTACAAAACAGATAGGCCTAGTCTTATGTTCCAAGTTTTAACTATGACCCGTGGACCAGAAATTTTTTTGTTTCGTACTTTGTCGTCGCACATAAGATTTTCGTCCATCTTGAATTTTGACCGTCGATTATTAGGCTACATATTTTTTTTGTCAAATACTTAACATTATGGCTGTAGAAAATATTTAAAAAAAAAAGGAATTTCTTTGTTCTTGGATGCAGTGGATCACATTTTACAAATGCAAATAGAACACAGATCTCTGTAAATAATCCCTCCCATCCAGGCCCGTAGCGTGCGGGCTATTGCCTGGCCCCTGCTGTAGAATTTTCACGCTACGGGGCTGTTCCCATCTCCCCCCCCCCCACCCATCCACAGTCCAGCAAAAAAACAACAACTGCAACACATCAACATCAACTTGTTTTCCTCAACCAATTTTGTAGCCCTTATAAAACATTAAAATTTGTCTTCCCTGGACCATTGGATCTGGTTTTAAAATATATGCATACAAAGTATTCATTGTTGTAGCGTTATAAATATACCAAAACGTTTTTAAAAAAAATAACGTTGATTTTACTGTTAGACAGGAGAGGGAACTGTTAACATATTACTAACATTATTACTAAGTACACGTATTTACCCGAATTCACCCATTTACCGTTCATTGTATACGTTTTGAGCCATCCTTACCTCCCCTTTTCACTCGCTTCTCATTAGCCTAAAGAATTTCGTGTTTAACCTCATTTTGAAGTAACCTACCCCAGTTAGCCGACCTCTGCATTAACATATCTTTAAACTAAAAACAAGGCTGCATTCTAATTGCAAATAACCAGAGAGCACAATTAGGCCCATGTAGACATTTTCTTCAATGTTCCTACACCGGGCCGTTCTTTAAGATAGGCGAACTTGGCGTCTGACACTGATAAATCCCCGCCACCTAACGGACTTGTATTTTTTTTTTTGTATTCTAAAACATTTCTGGAAGGGTCAATGAGGGCCCTAGCTTGACAAGTAGCTATCTTTATAGCGTTGTTGCCTCCCCCCATTTCCCCCGAAAACCTAAAAACGACTCCTAGACCATGACAAAAGAAAATGTAAATGTTTTATACGAGAAATCCGTATAAATAATTTAAAATTTCACTGTTTAAAAAACTGTTCGCTGCATACAGCATATTCAAACTATTGAACTAAATTGATAAGCTTTTCTACATTCGCCTATGTTTATTTGTATTGTGTTGTTGGCATATTTGCACATTTAACACAAGGGACGTATGTGTGTGTATTCTGGTCTGACTTTACATCACTTTACGTTTGGTCTATTCAAAGGGTATATAACGAGATCAGCTTCTTTATGCTTTGGGTCTATTCAAATATTAATAGATTGGGGGAAAGCATGAGTTGAACAACGGAATGGCTGACACCCAAATAATTAATGTGGCCATTTCACGATCGAATTCTTTGTCAAGTCTTGTTGTGGTTGGTCTTACTGGTTGTAGTTGTTCTTACTGGTTGTGGTTGTTCTTACTGGTTGTGGTTGTTCTTACTGGTTGTGGTTGTTCTTACTGGTTGTAGTTGTTCTTACTGGTTGTGGTTGTTCTTACTGGTTGTGGTTGTTCTTACTGGTTGTAGTTGTTCTTACTGGTTGTGGTTGTTCTTACTGGTTGTGGTTGTTCTTACTGGTTGTGGTTGTTCTTACTGGTTGTGGTTACTGGTTGTGGTTGTTCTTACTGGTTGTGGTTGTTCTTACTGGTTGTGGTTGTTCTTACTGGTTGTGGCTGTTCTTACTGGTTGTGGTTGTTCTTACTGGTTGTAGTTGTTCTTACTGGTTGTGGTTGTTCTTACTGGTTGTGGTTGTTCTTACTGGTTGTAGTTGTTCTTACTGGTTGTGGTTGTGGTTACTGGTTGTGGTTGTTCTTACTGGTTGTGGTTGTTCTTACTGGTTGTGGTTGTTCTTACTAGTTGTGGTTACTGGTTGTGGTTGTTCTTACTGGTTGTGGTTACTGGTTGTGGTTGTTCTTACTGGTTGTGGTTGTTCTTACTGGTTGTGGTTACTGGTTGTGGTTGTTCTTACTGGTTGTGGTTACTGGTTGTGGTTGTTCTTACTGGTTGTGGTTGTTCTTACTGGTTGTGGTTGTTCTTACTGGTTGTGGTTGTAGTTACTGATTGTAGTTCTACTGGCTGCTAGTGTTCTTCCCTGGTTATTGTTCTGGTCCTCCACTGTAGGAATATTTGACTACAACTGTATATTTTTTTTAAATTTCCAATTTGTCATTGTAAAGATCCAGGCCTTATCTCGTATAGCAGTAAATCCCACTTTTGACTCGACACTGATCTAGAGCAGCGGCTCTTAACCTTTTTAGTGACTGTACCCCCAAAGGGTGTCAGTATGTACCCCTCAAACGTAAGTGCTGACTTAAATGTACTTATTTTCATAATAAATGTTCCTACCTTTCAAATGTTATACTTTGGTCTTGACAGGCTTTTGTATTTACATGGGGGCCCTTGATAGGCTTTTTGTATATACAAGGGGGCCATAGGCAGAGGCTTTTGTAGATACATGGGGGCCCAGGATATGCTTTTATACACATGGTTATATATCCGTTCAGGGCAGTGGCGTCACTAGGGGAGTGCGGGGGGTGCGGACCGCACCGGGGGACACCCTCACAAGGGGTGACACCAAAATGCAAAATATCTAGTTTTAGGCCTATATTCTTATTTCGTAATTTAAAATGATTCCAAGCCGTATTTAATTTTTAAAAATATATAAAAATATCTCCGATTATTAACAGCAAATGACTTTATAAGTCTTCGAAAAAAATTAATGCCAAATATAAAAATATCTCCGATTATTAACAGACACTGCGTACTTTTTATTATTAATTTTAATGAAATTATTCGTATACTTGCACTGACCTATAGATATCAATTATTTATTCTTCTATTGTCGTTGTAAATTTATTTATAAATTTTGCTAAGAATGCTGTATGTCTATGGGGGTGTCATGAGAGGGGTGACACCACGAGTTACCGCACCGGGTGACACCAACCCTAGTGACGCCACTGGTTCAGGGCCCTATATGAAATACCTCTCGGAGGGTATAGCATGTTGAATAGTAATACGTACCGGAAGTGACCCATTGACAGTGGAGGCTCTTGGTGATCCATGAGAACGGTTCTGATACTCTAGCACTTGCGATGACCCATTGACTATGTTGCTGTTGTTGTTTAAATGTTTTATCGATAACTATTCTTTTGGCATGATCTCACAGGTGCAAAAATCTGGGTGATAGAAATCAACCCATTTCTGACGACAACCGATGCTGCCCTTTTCAGCTGGGAACACGAAAGACAGTTGCTGGAGAGCGCTGAAGAAACCGTATTTAGGGTGACAGAAAAACCAAAGCCAGGCGCTAAGGCGATGCTTCCATTGGGGCTGAAACTTCTTATCAAGAGCGTAGATGCAGATGTGACCGTAGATGCAGATGTGACCGTAGATGCAGATGTGACCGTAGTAGATACAGATGTGACCGTAGTAGATACAGATGTGACCGCCTGATTTTTGTGAAAGTTTAATATTAAATTGAAAGCTGAGGTTGTGAATGGGTCTTTATTGTGTTGTTTAACTACATGTGTGTGTCTCTACTACTGGATGTTGTTTATTTCAACTGTGTATATTGAAAGTTTAACTTATCAATGCCACTAAAACTAATTTATCATATAGACAACATGTACATTTATTTTGTTCATATATATTGGCTGTTATTTTGTTTTTAATTTTAACTTACATATTTTTTTACATTACAAATAAAAGAATCCTGCTTTGTAAATTTTGTTTTGAATTGTTTTACAGAGGTAACAGCTGCTCTGAATATTTCATTGCATGTATAATTTGAGTCCTGTAAACAAAATAGTTTATACAGTGTTATAAAAATGTTTATCTTCTTTTCAATGTGAGACCATTACATGGAGACTAGGGCCTTATTCAGAGGTGGATTTAACAGTGGGACCCCCGGGGGAGGAGGGCCAGCAAAGCCCCAACTTTCAACTTTTTTATTTTATTTGATTTGTTGTTGTGTGCTATTAAAACATTCTGTATTTAATTACCTGGTATATGTTTTTTAGGGGCTCACATTTTCCCCGACCGGGGCCCAAACCGACCCTAATCTGACTTGTATATAGAGGCCTTTAAATGTGTATTATCTTACATTACATGGAGGCACAGTGTCCCCCCCTCCCCCTCCATCCGGCTTTAGAGCTCATGTAGGATCTGGTCAACACTCAGTGTACTATCCTCCCACGGACCACGTGTGTGTGTGTACTGTTGGGTCACGTGTGTGTGTACTGTTGGGTCACAGCACCACTAGAGTGCAGGCATTAAGGGCGGCGACGGCCCAACACTCTGCACCGGCGGGGGTGGGGGTGAGGCTACAGGAGTTTCTACGGTGACCTATATCTGCAACACAGATACACTCTCAGCCCCCGATCTTATGATTTCAAGCAGTGCCGTCCTTTTCATTAGACGCAGTTGTCATTGTGTACCTAGGTCCCAGCTAACTACAGTTGTCATTGTGTACCTAGGTCCCAGCTAACTACAGTTGTCATTGTGTACCTAGGTCCCAGCTAACTACAGTTGTCATTGTGTACCTAGGTCCCAGCTAACTACAGTTGTCATTGTGTACCTAGGTCCCAGCTAACTACAGTTGTCATTGTGTACCTAGGTCACAGCTAACTACAGTTGCCATTGTGTACCTAGGTCCCAGCTAACTACAGTTGCCATTGTGTACCTAGGTCCCAGCTAACTACAGTTGTCATTGTGTACCTAGGTCCCAGCTAACTACAGTTGCCATTGTGTACCTAGGTTCCAGCTAACTACAGTTGTCATTGTGTACCTAGGTCACAGCTAACTACAGTTGCCATTGTGTACCTAGGTCCCAGCTAACTACAGGCGCTACAGACAATTTAAAAATAAAAATAGCAGTGTATTTTAATTTAATATATATATATATATTAATATATATATATTTATATATATATATATATATATACACACACACAAACACACACACTATCAGTGTACCCGGCGCTGCCCGGTAAGTCGGGAGTTCAAACGTGACACTACAAACATTTCTAACACACCATTAGGGTGCTAATTTATGCCATCTACCTAGTGTGCAGAAATGACCTACATTTCAAATTACGTTTTGCCTGTCAACGCTAATAACTTAGGATTATTTGTTTAAACAGAAATTAATTCACTCAATGTTAAAATCATAGCTACGCATTAAAAAAATAAGCTTTTTATAATAATGCACTGATAGCGTAAAAAATAAATAATTCATTATGCCATTTTGCAGCACCGAGGCAAGTTGGTGCGGCACGATGCAGCACCCGCGCGCAAGTTCGATTCGATTTCTAACTATCTTTCTTAATTCCTTACATCCACGCTGCCCTCCTTATATATAGTGATATCATCATTATAATTATAATATTCCGACGCTATGATTCGACTTGTGACACGTTTGTTCAGCAAGAACAACACAACATGCGATATACTTCCCCATCAACGGTATTGCATAACGTAAGGGGGGGGGGCAATGGAATGTGACAAACACGCGAATTAAATAATTTCTATTCATACGCTGGCACAGATTTAATAGCTATTTTTTTTTTGGCATTGTGCACGTACCCAGTATATGCCTACAGCTCGGTGTTTTTTTTAATATATATTTAACTGTTCAACTTGACGCTATTCTCAGTCGTAAAAAGATACTAATTATTAAATGGTTAGCGTGTGATTAAACTCATAGACAATTTGGGTGTTAAAATCAACAGAGATCCATTACAAAAAAATAACGCATTTGACACGATATTGTCAAAGGTAGCCAAAATAAAAACTTCATCTCATTCAAATTATAACAATTTAACAATAATTATTGTTTCAATCATGCCATTGTTGAATTTTGATCAGAAACTACTATTGCACATGAGTGTCGTACAAATTGCAAATAATTTCCTAAAAATTGTTTAGTGAGACCTTTTGTTAACTTATATAAATATAGTGCACATAATGAACTATAATGGTACAACTAAATTTTCTGATAACCTGGATTCATTATCTATCTATCTATCTATCTATCTATCTATCTATCTATCTATCTATCTATCTATCTATCTATCTATCTATCTATCTATCTATCTATCTATCTATCTATCTATCTATCTATCTATCTATCTATCTATCTATCTATCTGTCTGTCTGTCTGTCTGTCTGTCTGTCTGCCTGTCTGTCTATCTAATCTATTTAATCTATCTATCTAATCTATTTGTCTCTCTGACAGACAACTTATCTTTTTGTGCTCATAATTTATCTATAACGGCCAGCATGTCTTTCCATCTGCATCTCTCTCTCTCTCTCTCTCTCTCTCTCTCTCTCTCTCTCACTTTCTGGTTCACAATTTGGTCCTTTCGTCCATCTCATTTATTCTCTGGACTCTATTTACTTCCCTTAGATGTCTATTCGCCCAACCGATCTATTAAACAATTCAGACCAGGCAATTTTCACCTGACATGCACTCAGGTAAAGCTTTCTGTGCCCAACATCAATCGATTATCCACAACCTTGGGACCACTGACAAAGTCATTCAATGAGTTACAGCACCTACAGTCATGTTTGACCTACATTCTTCAATTCTTTTTGAAGTTTTATTGTACGGACAAGCAGACACAGCATTGACCGTTTGGGCTAGTGCATGAGTGGGCAAACTTTTTCGAACCGCGGAACCAGGGCTCGATTTACCCGCCGGGGATGAGAACTGGCATCCCCGGCTCTGCTCTAGCTAATATATCCCTGCCGGGGATGAAACCATAGACATTTATCCCCGGCTCTGCTTTAGCTAACATATCCCTGCCGGGGATGAAACCATAGACATTTATCCCCGGCTCCGCTTTAGCTAATGTATCCCTGCCGGGGATGAAACCATAGACATTTATCCCCGGCTCTGCTTTAGCTAATATATCCCTGCCGGGGATGAAACCATAGACATTTATCCCCGGCTCTGCAGACATTTTTTTTTCTCACTCCCCGGCACTGTTTTTTTTTCTTAAACCGAGCACTGCGCGGGACACGCTGGATTCTTAAATTTGACAGAAGGGTCAGGCCAGGAGTCGATGGATGAAGTTTTTATATTTAATAATGAATGTAAACGTCATTGAGGTGAACTACTAGCGGGCATTTCACGGGCCGGATGAAACAGACCCAAGGAAGGGACTTGACCCACGGGCCATAGTTTTACCCAATGTCTGGGCTAGTGACATGAGAATGGCATAAGTCCAGCATAGTTTTATAACGAGCTCAAATCGAGAAAAGTAGTATTTGAACATGGGGCACCGCCAGAAGCGGCTTCTGGGCTGGTTGCCCTAGTCTCACCCCCATTAGTGGCCACTGGATGAGGAACAACTAATACTGAATTATTTGTTCATAGAATTATTAGTTCTTGCCTATGGATACATACATTATCTATTTCCTATCTAGACAGAACTGGATACACAATATCTATTTCCTATCTAGACAGAACTGGGTACATACATTATCTATTTCATATCTAGACAGAACTGGGTACATACAATATCTATTTCCTATCTAGACAGAACTGGGTACATACAATATCTATTTCCTATCTAGACAGAACTGGGTACATACAATATCTATTTCCTATCTAGACAGAACTGGGTACATACAATATCTATTTCCTATCTCGACAGAACTGGGTACATACAATATCTATTTCCTATCTAGACAGAACTGGGTACATACATTATCTATTTCATATCTAGACAGAACTGGGTACATACAATATCTATTTCCTATCTCGACAGAACTGGGTACATACAATATCTATTTCCTATCTAGACAGAACTGGGTACATACAATATCTATTTCCTATCTAGACAGAACTGGATACACAATATCTATTTCATATCTAGACAGAACTGGGTACATACAATATCTTTCCTATCTAGACAGAACTGGGTACATACATTATCTATTTCATATCTAGACAGAACTGGATACATACAATATCTATTTCCTATCTAGACAGAACTGGGTACATACAATATCTATTTCCTATCTAGACAGAACTGGGTACATACAATATCTATTTCCTATCTAGACAGAACTGGGTACATACAATATCTATTTCCTATCTAGACAGAACTGGGTACATACAATATCTATTTCCTATCTAGACAGAACTGGGTACATACAATATCTATTTCCTATCTAGAAAGAACTGGGTACATACAATATCTATTTCCTATCTAGACAGAACTGGATACACAATATCTATTTCATATCTAGACAGAACTGAGTACATACAATATCTTTCCTATCTAGACAGAACTGGGTACATACATTATCTATTTCATATCTAGACAGAACTGGATACATACATTATCTATTTCCTATCTAGACAGAACTGGGTACATACAATATCTATTTCCTATCTAGAAAGAACTGGGTACATACAATATCTATTTCCTATCTAGACAGAACTGGGTACATACAATATCTATTTCCTATCTAGACAGAACTGGGTACATACAATATCTATTTCCTATCTAGACAGAACTGGATACACAATATCTATTTCATATCTAGACAGAACTGGGTACATACAATATCTTTCCTATCTAGACAGAACTGGGTACATACATTATCTATTTCATATCTAGACAGAACTGGATACATACATTATCTATTTCCTATCTAGACAGAACTGGGTACATACAATATCTATTTCCTATCTAGACAGAACTGGGTACATACAATATCTATTTCATATCTAGACAGAACTGGGTACATACAATATCTATTTCCTATCTAGACAGAACTGGGTACATACAATATCTATTTCCTATCTAGACAGAACTGGGTACATACAATATCTATTTCCTATCTAGACAGAACTGGGTACATACAATATCTATTTCCTATCTCGACATAACTGGGTACATACAATATCTATTTCCTATCTAGACAGAACTGGGTACATACAATATCTATTTCCTATCTAGACAGAACTGGATACACAATATCTATTTCATATCTAGACAGAACTGGGTACATACAATATCTTTCCTATCTAGACAGAACTGGGTACATACATTATCTATTTCATATCTAGACAGAACTGGATACATACAATATCTATTTCCTATCTAGACAGAACTGGGTACATACAATATCTATTTCCTATCTAGACAGAACTGGGTACATACAATATCTATTTCCTATCTAGACAGAACTGGGTACATACAATATCTATTTCCTATCTAGACAGAACTGGGTACATACAATATCTATTTCCTATCTAGACAGAACTGGGTACATACAATATCTATTTCCTATCTAGACAGAACTGGGTACATACAATATCTATTTCCTATCTAGACAGAACTGGATACACAATATCTATTTCATATCTAGACAGAACTGAGTACATACAATATCTTTCCTATCTAGACAGAACTGGGTACATACATTATCTATTTCATATCTAGACAGAACTGGATACATACATTATCTATTTCCTATCTAGACAGAACTGGGTACATACAATATCTATTTCCTATCTAGAAAGAACTGGGTACATACAATATCTATTTCCTATCTAGACAGAACTGGGTACATACAATATCTATTTCCTATCTAGACAGAACTGGGTACATACAATATCTATTTCCTATCTAGACAGAACTGGATACACAATATCTATTTCATATCTAGACAGAACTGGGTACATACAATATCTTTCCTATCTAGACAGAACTGGGTACATACATTATCTATTTCATATCTAGACAGAACTGGATACATACATTATCTATTTCCTATCTAGACAGAACTGGGTACATACAATATCTATTTCCTATCTAGAAAGAACTGGGTACATACAATATCTATTTCCTATCTAGACAGAACTGGGTACATACAATATCTATTTCATATCTAGACAGAACTGGGTACATACAATATCTATTTCCTATCTAGAAAGAACTGGGTACATACAATATCTATTTCCTATCTAGACAGAACTGGGTACATACATTATCTATTTCATATCTAGACAGAACTGGGTACATACAATATCTATTTCCTATCTAGACAGAACTAATATCATGGAGACAACACATACCATAGATACAGTACACAATATAGAGTTAATATTGCTAACCAGTCAGTGGCGTACCTAGAGGGGGGGGCGGTGGGTGCGGTCCGCACGGGGCGGCACTTTTTATTACTTTTTTTTTAGGAGGGGGGGGCGAAAATGTATAGATTAAATTGAAATACCTAAATGAGAGGGCGGCAAAATCGTCTTCCGCCCTGGGCGGCCGATACCCACGCTACGCCGCTGTAACCAGTTAAATGTCACCCTACCAGAGGCGGATTTAATTTCGGGCGGTCGCCCAGGGCCCTGCGAAAATCTAACTTTACACTTGTAGCTTGATATTCCCAGCCTTTTTCTTTATATAAGGGTCAACTTTTTATTTATTTTAGTCATATTCTGCACCCTATCAAGTTATTCCTCCAACATGGATATATTGTTGTATTACATATGTGGTTTATGTCTCAACTAAATCCATACTGATGCACTGACCTAATTTGACAGGTCGACTATTAGCACTATAGATCAATCAGTTTCTCAAGTCTGGTAATGAGTGTTTAGTATAGACTTGTGATACATTTACTGAAAGGTTTGTTGGAAATGAGCTAGGTCATCAACACTCAAGATTACACAAACTTAAGTTTGTGGTAGAATAATGAAACCAGAACAATGAAGGCCTATGGTCTTTTGTAAAAGCGTCCGCTAACATGTGAAATATTTTAAGCCTTAGGTTCATATAGCTAAAATATGAATCATTCGGAAGTTGTGCTAGCCGTACATCCCCGTATTATACCATGGCTATGAACAGGGCCGGCTTTAGCACTAGGCATACTGGGCATTTGCCCAGGGCCGCCAAATTCAAAGGGGCCGCCAATTTTGTAAAAATTATGGAAAAAATTAAAATATCACAAATTATTTACAATGTTTTAAAAAATTAAAAACACGATTTTTATTTTATTTTCGTTCAATAGAGGGAGCAAACTAACGATCACAATAATATAATTGTTATTAACCCTTTACCCCTCATAGCCGCCCATTGCCGCCTCTACCGGTTAACCCTCGTAGCCGCCGATTGCCGCTTTTTGGATTGTTCCGCTGCTCAGGCCATTCTTGTTTTAATTAACTTATTTAAGCAATAAACATTGTGGATTCGTGTAAAGCGGAAAACGAACTTTCTGATCGTGTTTACATTATTGAAATCCAACGTGTGGTTATTTTTTTGGTCTGTTTTTGAAATTGTGTAATTTTTTCAAGATTTTACGAATATTTAGGGATGTTTGGGAATTATAATCAATTGGATGATAATAATGTGGAAAGTGATTTAGATGTCTTTATAGTGGAAATCCACTTTTCATAAGCTAATGTTTTTTAATAAGCACAACACTGATAATTTGCTTTTAATCTTTTTTACTATTAAAAATTTCAGCCATGAAGGGTACTAAATCGGATTCCGGAGCACAAAAACGAAAACGAAAAAAGTCGAAATGGAACTATTGAAATCACAAGAGGGTGCTATTTATAAACACTTGAAGATGAAGGATAAAAATACAGACGTTGTTTTAGAGTCCTCCTCCGAGTTACTTTGTGAAGCGTCCGAAGTTGAAGACAATGAGCAAGAACATATAGCTATAACCTATCATGACATATTGAAAAAAAGATAGCATTGCCGACAAAACAGAAGAAACAACATCGGAAAAAAAAAGATCAAAATCAAACAGAAATAGACGTAAAAGATGTATCCAAAAAACTAATGGTCTCAGAGCTTGAGATGACGAATCCAGACAACGCAGTCGACTGGACTGACATTAGTTGTTGGCCATCATCTCTCAACAATCAGCAGCGTGTTTTTGTTGTTAAGTGGGGTCCAATACGTATTGAAAATTTTAATTTTCCAGGAACAGATGGGAGACGATTTTTAACAGCATACTACAAAAGGAAACTCTGCAATCAGGAACCACTTGACAGACGTCAACGTGTTGATGGATCAAACTATAATGTCTTTTAATGAACGATTGGAACATTGAACCCAATTTATTAATAATTTCGGATTCCTCTTTAAAATTTCAGACTTGAAAAATCGTGACGACGCAATGCTAAAAAAACAATGCAAAAACTTACATGAAGTATACTCTGATGTTAGCAATTCTGCCTCTGCGCATTTACCAATCACGGAAATCGATAGTGACATCGAGGAACTCTATTTATTTACTGAACTAAAAACTTTAACTTTTGCCATACCTGAAGGTACATCTCCACTTGACGTGTTAAAGTATATTAATGCACACCGATTAAATGAGGTCTTTCCAAATGTTACAAATGCTTTACGCATTTTGTTAACAATACCTGCTACTGTTGCATCAGCAGAACGCAGTTTTTCAAAATTAAAGTTAATGAAAACTTATTTGCGCTCCACAATGACGCAAGATAGGCTGGTAGACCTTGCCCTGATTTCCATTGAGAATGATATAGCATCATCGTTGGATTATGCAAGTTTAATTGACGAATTTGCAAGCATAAAGTGTAGAAAAATTGTCCTGTAAATAAACCTAACTATTAAATTTCATAATTCTGAACACAATATTCTTTCGTCTATTAATTAATTATTATTAATAAAAAATTGTTTACTAGTGTCACTATCTAGTCCAACTTTGCTGTTCATGATTTCTATATAAAATTAATATGTAGAGGGGCCGCCATTTTTACTTTTGCCTAGGGCCGCCAAATATCTAAGGCCGGCTCTGGCTATGAAAATATTTAATCTTCCTGTATAGGCACAAAGGGATAAAGTAACTTTACTTATTTTACTTTAGTGACATAGTAGTAAGCTAGTCTGGATTAAAACGCGCCATATAATTATGAAGATTTATTACAATTTTATTTCCAACTATCGTGTAGATTTCACTATATATTAAGTATGCAAGGATACGATTCATGTCAAAATGTATTGGGCTCCCTGGGCCCCATTGGGTTCCCTGGGCCCCCTTGGGCTCCATGAAACTCGGTGAATAATACTAACTACAACCCTCCCCTTCTTTCATCAGACCGGACTATAAAACAAATCGATGATCGATTATGTTAATTTCATTGAATGATGAATTATATTGAGCATCAACAGTATGAATTTTCAAAAATATAATTTTAATTTAATTCAGCTTTATTTTAATTATATAATTGAACAGTCGACAACTCATTTCTGTTGTTTGATATTAGATCAAAACTAAACATTTATTTTAATTTTGAAAGTATTGTAGAGGAAATGTTCTAACTTTGATGCCGCTAGCATATTGCAACAAACATTTATATACAAACTCCTTTGCATAGTACACCATTGCAGGATTTTCAGCGTACCTTACAAAAAGTCAAATCAACAAACAAATAAATAGATCCATACTGCTGTTATTGGAAATAACTCTAGTCCAACTCACAATGTATATTTTAATTCAAGAGTGACACCCCTTGAGTACTCACTCTGTGGTGAGTCGTTCACTTGGCCGCCCGCCCACGTGAGTCGCTCCGAAGCGCGGGCTTTTCGCGTTATCTCGACACAATAGTCTTGTCACATGCCAATAGCATCCCATGAAGTCTGCTTGGATACTTTTACTCTTTTCCTCTTTTTTTTCAAAAAAAGGAAATAAATCGAAAAGATCATCACATTTTGTGCACGTGGTCAGTTCATCGCATTAGTGTGTTTGTGTGAGTGTTTATTTTACAGCCTAATGGTGTCTTTGCTGTTTATTAAAGTGTTTTATTTTGAAAAATAACAGGTAGATAAACACAGCTAATTATAGATGCCATTTATGTGGAATCTTATCCAACTGCAATGTGTTGAATTCCTTCTAGGTGGATTATGGAGCATATATTTTACTCGTGTGTATATTGCAATTTAATAGTCTTGATTAGAAAAATATTTTGCTTTTAAAAAGGTAAAAAAAAAAATAGTGTTTTTTTTTTCTTTGTGAATTATTTATTTTCTTCCTGATAATTGACCTCCTTATTTAGCACTACGCACAAATTGCACATTTGTGAATGACTATAGCTTGGTTGATGATTACACTTTTAGATATTAGTTAAATCCTTCTGATATAGCTATTATTGCAGTACTCATTAAACAGTTAATCATTGCACAGCATTCTTCACGAGTTCATTTTTTCCGGATTAATTAATCATCGTACACAGTGGCGGGTCGGTCATGTGGGCCGCTTGATCAGTAGCTTTGGTGGGCTCCTACTGTTGCTTTCATTGATTAACAAAGTCATGTTTTAGCATTATAGAGTGGACCCCCTGTAGCACGCTGGCGACCAATATTTTCAAACCCAGCAGGCCAATGATTGCACGCGTGTTTTTCAAGAGCCCATCGTTACAAATTAAAACTTTGAAAAGCATTACACATTTAATAATCATTAAACTATAGTTATTTACGAAACATTAATTTCTCGTTCTTGTTTAGCTGACCATTACTAAATAGATACTTATAATGGCTCATATTCATACACTGTATACATTTTATGTATCAATAGGCTACTTATGAAATAATCATTACAACATACTTAATCATTATACCATGTTTCGTGATTACATTTTCGCTTATCAATAAGTACATTATCCAACCACCACACGTCAATCATACTTGTTTGCTGACCCAATAAAGAAAATGATATCTCTAAAAATTAATATGTTAACCTGTAAAACATAATACAGTGATTTCAATCTTTTTTTTTTCTCTATTGATTGGTTTTAGAGGCATGAAAAGTATGTATAGTAGACGATGCCATGCTAAATGAGTGATGGAAATTATTTTCTATGATGAATTTGTTGTGTTTGAGATAAACAAACTGACTGTGGAGTTTTGCTTTTGTTACAAATTGTGGTATCATTAATTCTAATTTTTTTTTTTTAATTTAGATTACGACAAAATTAATTCAAGTGAATTAAATTTCATCGTTATCACCAGTTGTTAACCATTTGTCAATGTTTGTAATTCTAAGTTGTTAAATAAACAATATTTTTGTCTCTTTGAAAACAATCTCCATATTCAAATCAAATCTCTTACTTTCAACAATTTCTACGTACGTTAGTATTTCACTAACTAGCTGATACATCTCTTAGTACTCGTGAGTTTAGACTCGCTGTGTCCCTCAGCATCTGGGGACTACCATCTAAACCAAAGGTCAGCAAGCTACCCTACTGGTCCACCCTATGGTCAGCCATCCGGGACAATAAAAAAGACAGGTGATCGACTGCCTCCCTGATATCGCACCAGCAGCTGCCCCATGGGTTGAGTTGGGCCGCAGTCGTCCAAAATTGGCTCTCAGAGGACCATGTTCCTTATGGCACTGGGCAACTAGAGCCCAATTAGGTGTTAATCATATGAGGTGGAGGGGGTTATACTAGGGATACACACACTGTGTACACATCTATCATTATGTACACGTCTCATTCTAGGATTCAGTTGTAGTTGTCAAGGTAACATGTTGGTTGTTGTGGTTTTATATTCCATGTGCGCACCGCTGGACACAGATAAGCTCTAATGGACTCGCCGCTTTACTTTCTTGGGACTTATTTATATCGGTTCGCTAACGTCTGAGAAACAAAGAAATAGATAGAAGTCTTACATAATATTCGTCAGGCAATAATAACTAACTTAATCAATAGAAACAAACATATATTAAAAGAATGGGAGAAAATAAATCCACATTATAATGATTCAAGACTCGTCTGGCCGGATACAACCACATTATAATGATTCAAGACTCGTCTGGCCGGATACAACCACATTATAATGATTCAAGACTCGTCTGGCCGGATACAACCACATTATAATGATTCAAGACTCGTCTGGCCGGATACAACCACATTATAATGATTCAAGACTCGTCTGGCCGGATACAACCACATTATAATGTTTTTTTTCGGAGAGGCAAGAATGCTATATAACGGCTGTCGTTTAGCCAGAAGAAAGTGGTGGCAGCAGCGTTCGTTATGTGAAACGTTTGTTGTACGGGGTTACAAAAAGTGTATCTCAGCTTATTTAGTACTGGCTGCTTATCAATATACATTGTAGTAGATTAATTCTCATTGCACGATTCAATTTCAACCTTGTCATTGGTTTTTAAAACTTAAATACTACAATCCATTTTTTTGCAGACGGATTAAGAAAACACACACACACGCACGCACACACATACACACACACACACACACACACACATATATATATATATATATATATATATATGTATATAAAAGAACAACAACCATATAAATAATATCACGTCTAAGAATTAGCAAAGGTAATATTTAGCGAAACAAATTTTATAGGCTACTAAACTCTCGTGTTAACCTGATAATGGCTTACAAACAGCTCAATACATAAAATACACATTAAGTCGAATGTTTTTTTTGTGTGAAGGACGGTAGCAGAAATAAAACAAATCACTGACCTATATTATATGAAGTGGCAATCACGTGACTTTATAAGAAACCATAGAAACGAGAATAAATACAAACAACAGTCTGTCGGTGTTAACTTATATGAGTCCAACATACAAAAGACACACTACAAAAGATCCTAGCTAGTAAATATTTTAGTACAGCTATCTTCAGATTATATTTAGCGTGACAATGCATATCGTTTTATAGATCAGTGCCTTTTTGGCTGATTTCTTCACAACAATTAGGCCTACATATTTTATAGTGAAAGAAACAGAGTGGAAAAAAAAACAGTGCGGTTCGAAGTATTGATTAATGTCAGGTGTAAATAAACTGCACACTTACCACTTCAAATATTTTCGCTGTATTAAAAATAAACAAATAAAGACTTATACATAACCAAATTAAAAATTTCATAAAACATTTTGCTTACATTTATATTTGAATCTAAAATCTACCTATTTATCTCACAGATTAATCACATTTAAATCAGCTGGTTATGTGTGTGTGTGTGTGCGTGAATGTGTGTGGGTATTCGTGTGGGTTTTGCGTCAGTTGAACCTATTAGACATGGGGGGGGGGAGGGGGTGTCACGCATGAATTCATATGAGAACCGGAATCAGATTTTGTATGCATTAAAAAAAATACTACAAAGAACCGAACCATTTATTAAGACATGAAGACCCTTTGGGAAAGGGGAAGGGGTGAATAACCCCCAAGTGGTCTAAAAATGAAATTCTTTTTCAGTGATAGGAGCTCAACGCTATCACAGTTGGCATTAAGTATGAGTGGTCCAGGAGCTGATCTATTGATCTGGACACAGCTGGTCACGTGTTAATAAAGACGTATCTACTGTAACAAGAGGTCTAATTATTTGGAACGTTCCGGGCATTACTCTATTGTCACATGTGGAAGTTGAAGAAATCATCCCCAGTCCCTTCTCAACAACACTTACATTTATTTTATTAATAATAAGCACATTCGCATAGCAGTTGTATTGTTTCAATCCATTTCACAAATCCATGTATCTTCATTGACAGGTGAAGATTTATTTTCCAATCTAAAAAAAAAAAAAAAAAACCATAAAGAATAAACTGATGTTTTGGTCCACCAAGTCGTCTGACCCCTGAAACTGATGTTTTGGTCCACCAAGTCGTCTGACCCCTGAAACGGATGTTTTGGTCCACCTTGGTCATAAATTGTCCTCTGAATATTTCTCTTTCCTTGTTTCATAAGAACACATTATTTTTGTTTTAAATGGACAGTAAGTTTTTTTTCCCGTTTGTTTTAAAATTCCAGAAATATCTTGTGCCGACACATCAAATAATACTGGGCTTGATTATTGTAATGGTATACGTTTGATCTTTCGATCTCTCAGGACAGAATCAAACATGGCTGCGTTCCCCTAGGAGCAAGAGAAATAATAAATAAAGATATTTAAAACAACTACAACAACAGGTCTGGAATATATTCTAGCAAGTCCATCACCATCTACAATAGACATGAACTTTTCAATGTCCATCAAGATTCACTGTCACGTCCCATTTCACTTGCAAGCCACTTATCACACTTCACATGAAATTTTTGGATAATTATCAAGTATTCATGCAGCTACATACTGGACTGTAGTAAGTAAGTACTTATGTTATTATTATGTTTATTAATTTGTTAAAAATTCTTTTTGGTGTGTGTGTGTGTGTGGAGCCAACGGTTTGGGCACAATCAGGGCCGACACCAAGAAGTCTTCGATCTCATGACTGCACCATGACTTTCAATGAGAAGATCTTTTATCTCATAACTACCCAATGACTTTCAGTGAGAAAGTCTTTAACCCCTTGACACAGTGCCGTAGCGAACTTAACTCACGCCCGGGGCACAATACCTTTTTAATACTTTTTAGCGACCCAACATTTTGAAAACTATATAAAATTATATGTAAAATATACCATTTGGCGCTCTTTTGTGAGTAGCGCCCAGGGCATGATGCCCCTTGCCCACCCTTCCCTACGCCTCTGCCTTGATTGCCCCATGATATTCAATGAGAAAGTCTTCGATCATATAACTGCTCCATGACATTCAATGAAAATCCGTTTCTCCGCCATCAGCTGCCAATTAATTTTACATCAAATTTACGAAAGAGTGTGCAAGAAAGAGTGTGCAAGAAAGAGTGTGGAAGAAAGAGTGTGCAAGAAAGAGTTTGCAAGAAAGAGTTTTGTGCGGCTCAAGGTCTCTAGCAGTTGAGGGTGGCAACTAGGGCGTATGCCCCTGACCCGCGCTTAAGGGGGCCCAGCGTTAGGATTTTCTTTTTCAACAGTGTAAATACAGCTTAATTGTAGGCCCCGCACATGATTCCTGCATTGGGCCCCGTGCAGCCCCGTAGCGTGAAAATTTTACAGCAGGGGCCAGACCAATAGCGGGGGGGGGGCAGACAAAATGTTACTAAGTAGAGCAAAAAAGCAGAAGGGGGAGCCAGACAAAACGCGGTGTGGGGGGTCCGGACCCCAGGCCCCCGCACGCTAGGGTGGGCCTCGTGCAGTAGTTCCCCTCGTAAGGTCACCTCTGTCTGAGGGACCGAAGTCTTGTACATGACACGTTTTCGGGTTGACGCTTGCTGCCCCCTCCCCACCCGTTACTACGCCCCTGCTTTCTAGAACATTATTTAGACATTAAGTCCTATTACTACTATCCACTGATACATTACAATAACGCTGTTGATATTTGTTGTGTGATAAAGTAATATTAGAGAACAATAAATATTTCAGGAACAAGTTAGTCATATTATTCAATGAAATTATTTGTAAGTTACAGTTCAAGAAAGTATTTCTTAATATGATTCTGTCTCTCTATCACTCTCTATTCAAGTACAGCCTTACCATTGTCTCTTTCTCTTTCTCTCTCTCTCTCTCTCTCTCTCTCTCTCTCTCTCGATACATATTATATATATATATATATATATATATATATATATATATATATATATATATATAATTCGTCTGCTACAGCGTTTTCGTGTTATGGGTTTATCTGTGTATGTGTACGTGTATGCTACAGTTTGCTTTAAACATAAAGAGTGACGCAGTTTTAATATATCTTCTTGTTCAATACGTTTTCCTCCCAGTTATAGAATATGTTTATTAATTTGCTTTGTCTGAGATACAAACATGAAATGCGACCTCACTGATAGCAAGCGTTGGGTAAACTGAGAAGAAAAAAACAAACTCTCTAGGTGTAGGAGTCATAGTGCTGAGATGGAGTCAGTAGATGACGCCCCCACATGTCCGTGTGTAACAGACATCATTAGTGTGGTCATTGTTGGTCAGAGTAGAGGGAGTACACTCTAACCTGCACGGCCATCTTAACTATTGACCTCTGACACTTGGCCTTGCGCCCCAGCCAGAGCAGGGAGAGGGGGGGTCACCATAATATATATATTTCATTCTTAAGTGTGGCCGTTAAATGGGCCCAAGCGCACTATGTGGTCCATAATTCCGTTCAGACGGGTCAGTCCAACTAGCACCCATAAAATAACGACGGGTCCACGCCCATGGCAATTCCTAGCTATATTCGTAATTTGTGTGAACATTAATTATAAATTATATTTTATTCACATTATTATTTTTGGTCCACCAAGTCCTCGCAAACTTATACGAAAAATTTTATTTGTCTCGTGACTTTCTATAGCGTATATATTTTAATTTAACCCCAAGTAAAGTGCTACAAAGGTAAGGGGAGGGGGACCTCCATTTCCACTCAATCACCCCGGTAGTGGCTTAAGGGTCGGCGACTAGGGCAACCGACCCAGGCCACGCACCTAAGGGAAGGCCCCCATGCGATTGAAGCGTTTTGGTACTTTATACATCCCCCCCCCATAGCTACACTCATTTTTAGGCCACCTCTAACCATGAAAGTATGTCAGTGGATAATTAAATGACGTTGGGAATATCCCTATACATTCTTAATGAAATATATAACTACATTGACTGGAGGAGATGATAAGCCGCTGGTCGTGATGTCGCGTCACTCACTGACAAGGATGTTGACGATGTAAGAAGCTCACTTCCTGTTTGAACATTATGATAGACATCAATTATTTTCTTAGACCAACAAGGGGAATGTGGAGCTGTCACTTAACTGTCCCAGCTAATGACAACACATGTCTTAGATTATTATTATTTTTTTTCGCTTATGTTTTTCTATCCTGCTCAAATGGAACACAGTTATTACATCCATAAATAAACCCCGATCAAAGATATTTATAGGTGACGTGAACTGAGCTGCCAACTAAAAGTGGAAAGTGAAACAAAAAATAATACACATAACTGAAACAAAAAAAATACTTAGATTAAAAAAAAGTGTTAATTTTGGCCACAAACTAATAGACTAGTACCTTAATACATAAAGGCTAATAAAATAGTAAAGTTATCTTTAAGCCTCTAGCGGTTAATTAGGGTAGATAAAGTGTAGAAATCACTCTTCTAAGCAGCCACGGTATATTGAAGGTATATGTGGCTAACCACGGTATATTGAAGGAATATGTGGCTAACCACTGCATATTGAAGGTATATGTGGCTAACCACGGCATATTGAAGGTATATGTGGCTAACCACTGCATATTGAAGGAATATGTGGCTAACCACGATATATTGAAGGTATATGTGGCTAACCACGACATATTGAAGGAATATGTGGCTAACCACGGTATATTGAAGGTATATGTGGCTAACCACGACATATTGAAGGTGTATGTGGCTAACCACGGTATATTGAAGGTATATGTGGCTAACCACGGTGTATTGAAGGTATATGTGGCTAACCACGGCGTATTGAAGGTACATGTGGCTAATCACGGCATATTGAAGGTATATGTGGCTAACCACGGCGTATTGAAGGTATATGTGGCTAGCACAACGTCCAGGGTAAATCTCCAAATTTAAAGTCAGATCCCATTTAATGAAGGTTGGACCAGGGCCGGCTATGGGTTGGACTTGCGGACTTTAACCAGGACCTGAAAAAAAACCCTCAAAGTTCTCATTGAGGTTCGAATCCGGGACCCCCTCCGGTCGACATTCTAGGGCTCTACACCACCTGTCCGCATATAGGCTAATACATATTGTCTGATAGCATATATAACAGATAAGGTGTGATTTAATAATAAAATGCATTACTATAAGCAGTACGCATCACTTGTTAATTGAAACATGTTCCATACACATCGCCATACAAATAGCCACACACATAGCCACACACACTTGTCAATATACAGAGATCGTACGGCGATTTATTTCACCATTTAAATACAAAAAAAATATATCGATGTCCTACTGAACCCATTTCAACAGAACCGTTCTTAGGCAAAGGGGCCCCACAACGAGCACAAAGGCTTGTCAAATCTGATAATATAAAATTATGGTATCTTGAAAATCTATACATCACAAATTTTGTCTCATTTGTGCACAAGAAAAAAAAATAAAACTATACATTGTAATAATAAGTTTGTCATGTATTGATATAAGGACATCAGGCTCCCGGCAAGCCTTTTTTTTGCCTAGATCCCATAATTATTTACATTGGGCCCCCGGGCCACATCGGGCTCTTAAATTTGACAGGTGGGCCTGACCAGAAATAGATGGAGCGCGGGTCGGATAAAAAGAGCGTATTTCACCTACTGGACGTATTGTGTCCTTGTTATCCCTGGGCCCCCCAACAACGGCTCAGGAAATGGTGCAGTGTTGCTTCTTTGGATCATCAACCAAGGAGATAGTGCACAACAAGTTTTATCCAGCCTGCTATGCTGGACGTTCAAAAATGAATAATATCACTACATCGGCTCATTAAATGCTTTCACGGTATTAGAAAAAAAATCTCAAACCATTAATGACTTTTTTTTTGTTTTGTTTTTCTACCGTAGAAAGACTCTAGAGGCATGATGTAATGCAGTGGTTCTCAAATTTCAGCAATTCGATATCCACCAAGAGGCTTTTGTTCGGTTTTCGCGACCCCTTTGTTAAGAAAGATGAACATATATTTAGACGAAAGTAAACCTGAAAAAAAAAATGAATTAAGGTAAATTCTCGATCCGGTATTTGTTTTAAAATTTTTGGGGACTCAGTTCAAATTAACTCGCGATCCACACTTTGAGAATCACTGGTGTAAATGCACGAAGAAACCTTTTAGTAGGTTTTGTGCGCAATGACATTCTTAAATTAGAATTTAAAAAAGATGCACAACTCTGATGTTATTTCATTCTTTTCTGAGCCCTTGTTTAGCTCTACTACTTGTAAGAAGCTCATACAAATTGTATTACGTTAAAAAAACTTGTTAGAAAATTTCTAATTAAAAATAAACATACTGGATATTGCTCATGTTATTAACGAAACAAAAAAAAAATAGTTACATTAGACAAAATAAAAAAAATCGTTCGAGATTTATTTGTGGAAGATTTTTATTGCAAGTTGTTGTCGTTTTTTTAGAGGCTCTTCATCTCTTTTTGACATTCTTTATTTGTCGATTACTTTATTATTTCATCTGGTTTTAAATTGAATTTAAATGAATTTTTGATTAAAGAAAAAAAAAGATATTGCATGAACTTTGAGCATGAAAAGAAATGAAATAACGACAAGTGAAAGAGTTATGGAGTTGGGCTTTCTTTTTTTTTTTTTTTTGAATAAACAATTAACGTCAATGATTGAAAAAAGCAACATATTAGCTGATGATAAAAAAAAATAAATACATAAAGCTACATTTTAATACGTTATTTATTTCATAAATGAATCGCATCTCATACAATTTTATTCATTGGAAACTTGGAATAAAGACTAGATAAAACACGAACAAACAGAAGTAAACACCAAAAAAAACAATATTTGTATTTTTTTGAGTCAATTGTTTACTTGTGTAAGGGTTATCCCTTATTATACTTTATGTTATGGTCCACAAGTATGAGGCTGGTATACTTTGGTTAAATACGTGTCATGGTCTAAAATTAGGTGCTAGTTAGTATATACTTGTTATACTTGTGTAATAGTATAGAGTGGAGTATAGGGTGGAGTGTAGGGTGGAGTGTGTGGTGGAGTGTAGGGTACAGTGTAGGGTGGAGTGTAGGGTGGAGTGTAGGGTGGAGTGTAGGGTGGAGTGTGGGGCGGAGTGTAGGGTGCAGTGTAGGGTGCAGTGTAGGGTAGAGTGTAGGGTGGAGTGTAGGGTGGAGTGTAGGGTGGAGTGTAGGGTGGAGTGTAGGGTGGAGTGTAGGGTGCAGTGTAGGGTGCAGTGTAGGGTGGAGTGTTGGGTGGAGTGTAGGGTGGAGTGTAGGGTGGAGTGTAGGGTGCAGTGTAGGGTGGAGTGTAGGGTGGAGTGTAGGGTGGAGTGTAGGGTGGAGTGTAGGGTGCTGTGTAGGGTGCAGTGTAGGGTGGAGTGTAGGGTGGAGTGTAGGGTGGAGTGTAGGGTGCAGTGTAGGGTGGAGTGTAGGGTGGAGTGTAGGGTGGCCATATTTGCCCACGGGCTTAAGTTTCCCCATCATTGGTCTGGACACACTTTCCTATAAATAAAGTCTCACTCATTACAATGGCGCATCTTTTTAATAGTTTTTTTTATTGACAGGCTACATAATACGTAGTGACACACATACGAAAAATTCACGATCAGGGTTAGTGTCAGGGTTAGTGTTAGGGTTAGTGTTAAGGTTAGTGTGGTCAAATTGCAGGTTTACGTGCTAAAGACGGGGGGGGGGGTTAACCGTTTTTTACTAGTTTGTCTGCTAGATCTTTCTAAAGAAGTTGCGCTGTTCGGGGTCATTTCTGTGTGCAGAGCCCGTCACGCCCTGCGTATTCTGCAAAACGGCCCTGTCCATAGAGCTTAAATAATTCACCTGCCAGTTTTAAAGTTTCTGTTGACACGTTTTTTAGTTCTAAGACAAAAGACAGACAGGCAGACATTCTATTGTAGATAGCAGAGTATTTATAATATGCTACCCTCTTGATATTCAAGTTTATTAATATTATTCTGTGTTTAGACACCTGTGGTCAGTTCATGTATCAGTACATGTTTGTCTGTACGTTTTTAAATGTTTGTTTGTTCGTTTACATGCAACTCCACGAATCAGTTTGAAATGTTTGTACGCCATAATGAAAAGTTCACACCTGCCCAGAGCCTAAATAACAGTATTTCAGGCTGCTAACACCTGCCCGTAGCCTAAATAACATTCAGGCTGCTAACACCTGCCCAGAGCCTAAATAACATTCAGGTTGCTAACACTTGCCCGTAGCCTAAATAACATTCAGACTGCTAACACTTGCCCGTAGCCTAAATAGCATTCAGGCTGCCAACACCTGCCCAGAGCCTAAATAACATTCAGGCTGCTAACACCTGCCCAGAGCCTAAATAACATTCAGGCTGCTAACACCTGCCCAGAGCCTAAATAACAGTCATTCAGGCTGCCAACGAGCAACATTTCAATTGCAATTAAGATAAAACGAAAACAAATCTATTACTGAACAAATATTTATAATTTAAGGAATATCAACACTCCAGAAGATTCAAAACAAAGATACTGTCACCTGCACAGGCTGCTGGTGTGCTTATGAAATCACAGGGACTAGATCTGACCCTTCTGTCAGGTCCACATGAATTATTCCCCCCTAGGGCCCCTGCACATCGTAACGCAGGTCCTGCCTTTCACCAACTAAAAATTCTCACACGCATAAGAACATCATTTTTATTACGTCAATGCTTTTTTTTTTAGGTCATAACCTTACGACAGGTCGGATCGTTCACAGCTGAGTCGCTAAACACCTTTAGCAATAGCCCCCACACTGTCGGGACTCACACAGTCCCACCCAACCTCCTATAAAGGCGCCTAGTTTGACAAAAGAGGACATTTCTGAGACATTATAAAATATTACATTATAAACGTGTTTTTGAGTACCCCGGGTAAAGGTACACTTTAGGATCGTGAGCAATAATGCTGATAAGGCCACCGTATGTAAATATTCAGCTCCCCCACCTAGTAATCTTAGAAACGGTGAAATAATTTCAGCCCGGAGTTAGAGGTCTCAGACAGCCATTCTTCGAGGCTGGCTAAATAAAAGTCTTAAGAAGGGGGTGCCTCTGGGCAGAGGGGGGGGGCCCAGGCACCTTAAGTCCAAATGATTTTCTTAAGACTGTGCGGCGAATTATATTGTCAGTCTGCTACATACCGGTCTACTTAACGAAACAAGCGTGTGTTTCTGCGATCGCGCACACACTTTTCGTCAACTGTACGCTCACATGTTTTGGCGAGTTGTGTGCGCGCGCACAGCTTTGAAGGAATACTGCTAGGCATACAGCAGGTTTGCCGAGTTGTAAGAACGGCGCTGCGAATGTAAATAGATTTTTAACAAGGCCGGATTAAATATTAGGCTAATCAGGTAACAGCCTTTCTGGCTATAGTGACCTTAATCCGACCCAGTAAGTAGATAGGTAGCCAGGCAGGTATGTACAGGTGTACACAGTAGTGTACCTAGGTTGACGTGGAGGTATTCCTCCCAGAACGGCATCAGGCAATAATGGCATCTACTTTACCTTGATACTCTTTGATACTGTATTGGGGAGGCATGATCAGGTTCGCCCCGGGCGTTAAAAAAACGAAAGTTACCCAACTAGGTGCACAGTTGTATATTTACGTAATTTAAGGTGTACGACTATTGATTAGCATAGCGTAATTAACATTTTCAGCCGATGAAAAATTCTCACATTTTCAACATAACCGTCTTCTTTTGAAATTATCGGTATAGTTAACATCATATGATGTAATATTGCAGCTGCTATTTCATCCAACATCTTTCCTACCAGCTGTCTCGATTCTCCTGATATAACAGGCTGAGGGCGACCATAAGATGAATCAGATTTCAAATACAATACTTGGGATGAAAGGAAAAAAAAAGAAGATATCAAAAGTTTGGCTGTAATTCTGTCCAAAGACGACATTACACAAGCCAGAACGAGGTTAATGTGAAAGTAAATCAACTGAACCAAGATACGTCGTGAGCTGGGGGGGGATGTCTGGTAACTGTTGGGGGCGTCGGGGGGGGGGAGGGTAGGGCGGCACGCCCACTTAGATTGACGGATTACACTGACCCCGCGACGCTAACATTTGAGTGCATTTTAATTTAACTTCTTGGGTGTCTGTGAGGAAACTGTCCCAGACTGATCTACAAATGCTCGGTGAATCCTTGTGTATTTTCTTTCTGCTAGAGGTGTATTTATTTTGAGTTGTATTTATATCTGTGGCCAGTATTTATTTACTAGCTGTACCCTGCAAAACCTTTGTATAGAGTTATATCCCCTTAAGGCTTGATCGGTAGGCTAGGTTATTTTTGGTTTCGGGCAGATCCGATTTTTTTTTTGATGATTGTAATTTTAAACTGGAATACTGTTGTATTAATTCTTTACTTTCGATTTAACGCAGAGCCCAAATCGCTTATATATATATATATATATATATATATATATATATATATATATATATATTATAATTGTGGCCATTATTTATTTTTTATATTTGTGGTCATTATTTATTTTCTGTTACGCACTTATTTCACTTTATGTTGCAGCCGTAGCAAATATCCCCCCCCCCCACCCCAACTCCTCCAAGTTTGAACATTAACTCATAATGTTCTAGTCCCCCAGGAGAATGGTTCTGATAGGTAGACAAACATGGCAATTTAAATTCCTATTAAATCTAACGATTTGATGACCCCGAAAATCATGTTTAAGTATTGACATCAGACATCTCTAAAAGTCTCAAAGAGATTTATAAAAAAAATTTGAGAATGGATGTAGACCTGAGGAAACTACAAGTCGTCTTTGAGATTTCTTCTATGGAAGGTACCACCGTCAATGTGGTGGGTTGTTTCTAATATCGCATTTATTATTACTGGATGTACAATTCATATGTTTTTTATTTGTACCGGTAGTAAAAATAGGTTTTACATTATAAAAGATTGTATGCACACACACTGACAGACAGAATCAAAACCATTCTATTAGTGCCAGAACTCACTGTAACACTAGTGTGCAGTCTTGGGGCGGCTAGTGTGTGAGTGACACGAGGAAGGGGCCCGCACACGTCTTAGTGTGCAATTCTGTACGGATATTTAAACAAGAGGCCGGATAAATTCTACTGTTATTCGCTGCTTACAGTGTTCACCTATAGGAGTGTTAGTAAAACGGTCGTGAAATGTGAACTAATTTATAAAAAAAAATTGTAAAATTAGTGAATTTATTACTTTGGTTTATAAGGTTTGTTTCACTCTCCACTAATCAAGACAAAAATAATGCTCGTAATAGCACCAGTAGAGTTTTTAATTAAGGAACTATTTCAGGAATCATTTTCATCAGAAGGATATTTATGCACGAGGTTGGTTCTATTTCGGGCTCATTAGAGCAATATTGTCAGTCATACCTGCTGTACTAGTCCCCCTTTAATTGAATTTTGTCAGTCATACCTGTAATCGACTCACTTGTCCAGGGTGACCCCATGACAACGATCTTTCCCAACCCCTATCCTCCCTCTCACTTATTTTTGCAGCAAAAAGAAGAAAGTGCAAATCACCACAACATATTTAGACTGCAGTATTGACGACTGTATTAGCCTAGTCACTTAAAATAGACTCACTCGGGTATTAAAATATGTCAAAACGTGTTTTTTTGTCTAATTATTATTTTGAATATATGAAAATGGCCGCTAGGATTTAAAACATTATTCCACGTGTGTTGATAACTTAATTAAAGGAAACAATCGATTGATTTGAGAAAAAAAAAAACTTTTATCATTCTAGGAGGGTGGAGGGGGGGGAGGAGGGGCCTATTTGACGCAGTTTGGACCAGTTCCAATAACCTGTTTGTTGTTTATCTCTCTCTCTCCTTTCTCGGGACAATGATTCCTGTCTGTGAGGGAGTGTGTGTGAAAGTGTTCCTGTCTGTGAGGATATATTTGTGTACGTTTGTGTCTAAAATGCGCAAAAATATACTGGGGCGATGAACTGAAGTAATTCATTGTAAACCTCCACCCCCTTTCCCCCCTCCTCATCGATCTGATAATACTCATGTTATGTACTTAGCAGAATTATCAATAGTGGGGCTAGAAGGTAAGTAAAATAGAAATGTACTAGTTCGGCATTTGTTAAAAATAAGTTAAAAAAAAAGACAGACCCTCCCCCTCATCTGTAGTTAAATGGCTGCTATGCTGACTAGGGCCAACTTACCGTGTAGGCAAACAACGCGCCTGGCGCCCCCCGCCCCCATACTCAAATGGGCCCCTGAACCTAATCAGGTCCTCGGAGATCTAAAAAATGAAAAAAAATCTCATATTAATCTACCATTGTTACTCTTTATCATGGGCCCCCTTTAGATAGAAAACGATCACTAGACAGACCCTTGACTCAGCAGTTCGAATGTATCTGTTTTTTGATTATCATGGCCCGCAACTTCATTTAACCAGTGAGAGTTTCAGATTCTGGAGAGGTGGTGGTTGGTCGATTGGTGTAAACCACGCGACTTTCGACCTGAGGTGGTCCCGGGTTCGATCTCCAGCGTGAACCATGGGATTTGGTTTTTCGGGCCATTGAGAAAGTTTCCTCCTGAGGTGCCTCCATTGCCATTGCGCTCACGGGCTTGATAAGTTTGAACGAAGGGCACTAAAAAAAAAAAACTGCCACCATTGGCGTTATATAGTATCTAAGACATAAACATATCGGGACTTCACAGATCAGCCCTTCTAGTGCCACAGATTTTGCAATTTTCAACGTAATAATATTTTTAGAGAATGAAAGGTGCTATTATGAACGGCTTCTATGTAAATGTTTAGGCTAAACTAAAGAATCAATTTTATAAAATGTTCATACTTAAAGTGCATAATCTTATTATATTTGTATACATGGATCATTTGATTCTACTTATTATTTTTTTTAATATTTAGTATGTCAGCTCAGCTTTCTGTGTAAGACAGACTGAGATTTCGTTTAATCTTCTGTCAGGCAGACTGAGATTTTGTTTAACCTTCTGTCAGGCAGACTGAGATTTTGTTTAACCTTCTGTCTGGCAGACTGAGATTTTGTTTAACCTTCTGTCAGGCAGACTGAGATTTTGTTTAACCTTCTGTCAGGCAGACTGAGATTTTGTTTAACCTTCTGTCAGGCAGACTGAGATTTTGTTTAACTTTCTGTCTGGCAGACTGAGATTTCGTTTATCCTTCTGTCAGGCAGACTGAGATTTTGTTTAACCTTTTGTCTGGCAGACTGAGATTTCGTTTATCATTCTGTCAGGCAGACTGAGATTTTGTTTAACCTTCTGTCAGGCAGACTGAGATTTTGTTATTATTCCCCATTATGTAATGTCCATACATTCGATTATGGCAATTGGTGTTTTTTTTATATGTGTATTATCCTTACAGACGTGAGTTGAGAAACTGTAATGAAGTAACATTTAGCGGAAATTGAATATAATAGGTTGAAATTTAAAAAGGACAATTTAAATAATGCAATATTGCACAAATAAAGCTGTACTCTACATCTTCTATATTACATCTATAAGTTGGATTGGCTACTATAACACCACATTAAAAAGTAAAATTATTTTTTACTGTTGAGTTGATTTTAAGTTCGTTCATTCACCGGTCATTGTACTTCCCGTGGTTCAGGTGTGACTGTTAAGTCACATGCTCAAGACCTGGCAGTATCGCCATCAGAAGATTAGGACGTGCGTTTGGGTGGGTGGGTGGGTGGGTGAGTCATTGAAAAGCTGTCCTCTAGTTGACCTTTTTAGTGTGAGTGCAAGAAGTGACCTAACGTGGGGGGTGGGGGGGGGGAAAGCTTCGATCGCTAAGGCAGATGTAGCGATATCTCTGCAAACTAGTATTGTAATCGTGACTAGATCGATACAAGATCAGGAGATAAACAGTCTGATCTACACAGACACCTGGTGTGTCCTAAGCAGTCCACGACATGTCAGGTTTAACGCGAGCCTCTTCACATTTCTGTTTACTTTACTTTTCAATGTCCTCTTCAATTATGGACCCAGAGGTAAAGTTATCGACGTGTCTCACCCAGGAACTGCTAACACTTGTAATTATTTTATCAACTATACACTTGTAATTATTATTATTTAACATTTCTCAATTGGTCACTTTTTTTTTAAGGTGACCCAAAATTGTCTTGTGCGTCAGGGGCTTCCACCAGCTTAGTCCGCCTCTGGTTACAGAGTGTTTGCCCTTGAAAGAACGAACTTGTGATCAAATAAAAAGACAATTCTTTAAAATCTAGACATGTTGCTTTTAGGTTTTTTAAAACAACTGCCAATGAAGATTTCCTCGAATTAGTAGATATTACCTTCTGTATATGTCCTAGGTGATATTTATTTCATTCATTATAAGTACTAGCTGATATGTCCTTTTATATATGTTCTAGTTGATATTTCATTCTTTGTTATGTCCTACAAATATGTTCTTCTATGTATGTCTTTCTGATGTCTTTCTGTAGATGTCCCTGCTGATATTTCCTTTTGCATATGTCCTAGCTTATTTGTCATTCTGTAAATTTCCTAGCTTAAATGTCATTCTTTATATGTCCTAGTTGATATGTTATTCTGTATATGTCCTAGTTGATATGTCATACTGTAAATGGCCTAGTTGATATGTCATTCTGTATATGTCCTAGTCTGAATATCCTTCTGTATATGCCCTAGTTGATATGTCATTCTGTATATGCCCTAGTTGATATGTCATTCTGTGTATGTCCTAGTTGATATGCCATTCTGTAAATGGCCTAGTTGATATGTCATTCTGTATATGTCCTAGTCTGAATATCCTTCTGTATATGCCCTAGTTGATATGTCATTCTGTATATGCCCTAGTTGATATGTCATTCTGTGTATGTCCTAGTTGATATGCCATTCTGTATATGTCATAGTTGATATATCCTTCTGTATATGTCCTGGTCTGAATACCCTTCTGTATATGTCCTTGTTGATATGTCATTCTGTATATGTCTCACTTCACGAGAGCATTGTTCCGTACAAGTACATTGTAATGGCGCTGTAGTCGGTCCTGTCATGTCTCCCAGTATGATAGCCACCGAGATATTTCCAGGGACAGATAATGACATCGTCAATGAGTAAAATCTTCAACAACAAAAGAAAAAAAAAAGAGAAAGAAACCCAAGGACAAGGGTGAGGAAATGGGTAAGGGTCAGATGATGGGGTCATAGATTGGCCACCCATGTCCAGTAGTGGCGAGCCATGCAATAAATGTGCTAATGATGAGAGGATCTCAAATGACATTAGTTGGGGGCCTCTAAGAAGGGAAATGGAAGTAAAACACTTCTACAGCACTACAAAAGCACTACTTCAACACTACAACAACACTACTACAACACTACAACACTACAACAACACTACTACAAAAACACTACAACAACACCACTACAACACTCCTACAACACTACAACATCACTACTATAACACTACTACAACACTACAACAACACTACAAAAACACTACTACAACACTACAACAACACTACTACAACACTACTACAACACTACAACAACACTACAACAACACTACTACAACACTACAACAACACTACAACAACACTACAAAAACACCACTACAACACTACTACAACACTACAACATCACTACTACAACATTACAACACTACTACAACACTACATAAAATGTAAGCCATACTTTTTCGGTCCTAGAATATATTTTTCAGCACGTTTATACTATTTCCAATTAGAACCCCCCTCCCCCACCACAAGTCAACAACTTCACACTTTAAATAACTTTGCTGCAAGCTGGATGGAAGATAGGGGGCCGACATAAATTGTTCTCCAAAGGGCCCCGCGTATCGTAACGCCGATCCTGACTGACCCAACTGTTAATTCTCTCAAACACATGCACATCTATTTTATTACGTCAAACTTTATTCAGGTCTAAATACGTGGAGGCCCTCTCGCAAAAAGTTTAGGATTGGGGGGGGGGGCGGGGGGTGTTGGGGTGACGGTGTTGGTGGGGGCTACTAAAACAATAATCTACCTTGTCGGGGGGGGGACCCAATAGTCCACTCCCTCTACCACCTACTATAACAACGCCAGTGAGCCGTGCACGAAGAAAAGAGGGGATTTTATTTAACATCATAAAAATATTACAGTTTATAAAGCATAAAAGTGAGAGAAGCTTTGCAATGTATGTATTGATTGATCTACTGAGTTTTTCGGATTCATTTTTTTGTTGTTGTCGTTGTCTTTGTTTACAATGTTTAAAAAAAAGCAACAAAAAAAAATATTTTTCTGCAATATTACACAATGTATTGATTGAATATATTATACATATATTAAAACAAACAATAATCTCCCAAGTAAACACAGAGATGCGAATGTGTTAAAAGGAAGGGATGAAATCACCCAGAACACATCATACGGTGCCAAACATGATTCAACGCACACAAAGGGGTTAGGGGAGAGTAAAATAAATAAACAAAAGATTGTTGAGCTGTTGAAATGGAGGAAATAAAGTGATAGAATTTTTTTTTTTGGATAATGGTACAGTTGCCAACTCATTTAATCAATACCCTATTATTTCACCCCTCTTTTTATCATGAAAAATTCTATTTAATATTTAACCGCCTACAAATATCATAATTATATAGAAACTAACTGTACCCTGCAAAACCTTTGCATAGAGTTATATCCCCATAGGCTTGATCGGTAGGCTAGTTATTATTCGGTTTTGGGCAGATCCGATTTTTTCATGATTGCATTTGAAACTGGGATACTGTTGTATTAATTCTTTACTTTCGATTTAACACAGAACCCAAATCGCTTTTATTATATTATATGTTGTTTCAAATCTTACAACAAATAATAATAATAAAAAACTTAGCTTAAAAAAAATAACAACATCTCTAACAACATATAGGTCAGTGCGTTTGAAATTAAAAAAAAAAGATTGGCTTGTAAATAAGAGATGGGTGGGCTTCGGCCCGCGCGCCACGTTTGGTCCGTTTGTTTGTTTCATTGGGCTAGTGACTAAATTCATTAACATTATAAAATTTCATTTTCATTCAATTAATGTTTATTTATTTAAACACTCAACACATTAGCTCTTGAACCTGCCCATCTGTGAAATGATAGAACCCAATGTAGCCCAAGACTTAAAACGTTTGCCCACCCCTGAGCTAAATATTACTTAATGTCTTTCGCTTTGATATCTGATACAGCCAGCAAATTTTCCACATTCTCAAGAACACGTGACCGGTGCCCCAGTTTTCTCGTCAGTATCACACTTGTAGACTAGGCTATATATAGCACATTAATTCACTGACCAATATAATTGTCGAATGGAGAACACAATGCAAGGCTAATTTTTTTCTGAGAAAATGAGACCCTAAAGATAATAATAATGAAATAAACGACCAATAACGGACTAATTGTAAGTAGATTAAAGAGGACAAGAAAAATAACAACCATCAGGGGAGCCACCAGCTTATCTTGGGCTCCTGACCCAGTTTATATTAGGACCTCCTATTTAGCTTATCTTGGGCCCCTGACCAGCTTATATTAGGCCCTCCTATTTAGCTTATCTTGGGCCACCGACCAGCTTATATTAGGCCCCCATGATTAGCTTATCTTGGGCCCCTGACAGTCTCGAATTGGGACCGTACTGATTTACCGCACACCCAGAGATTGCTGAGATAGTTTAGAGCGAATTACAGCACCCGACGAACCCCTGTAGGTTCCTGACACCTTTTACGGTTTCACCCCATTGTGGCGGGCCTGCAACAATTAAAACGCCAATAGTGGACTGGTGAAGAGTACAGTAGAAACCGTAAATAGTGGATATGTGTAGAGTAGAATAGATAACGTAAATAGTGGATATGTGTAGAATACAGTACAGTAGATACCGTAAATAGTGGATATGTGTAGAGTACAGTAGATACCGTAAATAGTGGACACATGTAGAGTACAGTAGATAACGTAGTTTTCATATCATTTGGTCATTTATATTCTCTCGGATGTTTTGTTACAGTTAAAAATAGAAAATCAATTAAAACATCGAAGCCGGTGCATAATGAACGACATTGTTGTTGACCTGTTGGTGTTGACCAGGGACAATGGTAAAAAAATAACAACCTTATGGCCTAATTCCATGCAACTGACGAGTATTTTTTATTCTTGACCTATTTCACAACAGTATTTTGTGTATCGTATGTATCAATAGTGTACGTGTGCCATTAGTTCTTTATTTACCTAGACATCTCTGAGCTCGTAAATTCTATTTTAATATTTGGCTCTTCTCTTTCATAGTGTATAAGTTGAATTATCGTGAATAGAAGACCAGAAAGATAATTTTGTGATACACTAGTAAATAGTGATTCATTTGATAAAAAAAAAACGCAACATGGCTATTTTGGGGAAAAAAAACTATAAAACTGATACATTGACAGTGATACATTGACAGTGATACATTGACAGTGATACATTGACAGTGATGATACAAGGACAGTGATACATTGACAGTGATGATACAAGGAAAGTCATGATACAAGGACAGTGATACATTGACAGTGATACATTGACAGTGATACATTGACAGTGATACATTGACAGTGATGATACAAGGACAGTGATGATACAAGGACAGTGATACATTGACAGTGATGGTACAAGGACAGTGATGATACAAGGACAGTGATACATTGTCAGTGATGATAAAAGGACAGTGATACATTGACAGTGATGATACAAGGACAGTGATGATACAAGGACAGTGACACATTGACAGTGATGATACAAGGACAGTGATGATACAAGGACAGTGACACATTGACAGTGATGATACAATGACAGTGATACATTGACAGTGATGATACAAGGACAGTGATACATTGACAGTAATATATTGACAGTGATACATTGACAGTGATGATACAAGGGCAGTAATACATTAAAAGTAATACATTGACAGTGGTACATTGACAGTGATGATACAATGACAGTGAACATTGACAGTGATGATACATTAGCGGTGATGATACATTGACAGTGATAAATTGACAGTAATGCATTGACAGTGATAGCAATAAATTAGCACATTTCTTAATCTGACACATTGTGTCATGGTACTTTATAAAATGGGTTGTTTCACTGTCATGAAAATTGAATGTGAAATTTACTTCAACGCCAATAGTACTTTGATGTATAATTAATTAAGCATATCCACTCTGTAACACTCCCCCACTTTCACGACATACTTTTCATGGGTTTTTTCAAGGTCGTAATTGTAGAGAACCACAATATAGAGTGGTTACAGGTGAGTCAAATCTAAGTAACTCCACTCCAGTTTGTCCGACTTGGTATTTATAAACTTGCCCAAGAGATCAGTATATCAAATTATATTTGTCTCAAATTGAAGTCAAACATGTTTCTATTTATTAAAAATTTTACTGCATCAATTAAAAACAAGCAATTAAGCCTGTTCCATTCTGGACACAGGACGTGTTAGCGCATTTTCATCAGTACGTTTGTTATCTTTCAGTAAATATTTGTAAATTTTGGAAATGTTTATAAATTCAATTGTGTAATGCATATATCTGAAAAAAAGATATTAAAAGGACAAGTAAGTCATGTTGAATAACTGTTACAAAAATAAATAATGATTACGCCCCTTTGATTAGCTTTTATTATTTATATTTAAAATATAAGCAAAACGGTACATAACAAAGTCTTATATTTTGGCCCTGAGAGGTCTAATCGCGAAATGGACTTTTGATGTACACTTGGCAGGCCAAGACCTACACAATGATATATACATCATGGGTCTAGGACTTATGGTTGCTGAGATATAGGGCGGTCCATTATTAATATAGCTTATATAGTAAAAAACGGTACTTTATAAGGCCCCTTTTACGGCCCTGAGAGGTCAGATCGCGAAATGGAAAAAAATTCATTTCTTGGCAGCCAAGACCTACAAAATGATATATACATCATGGGTCTAGGACTTATGGTTGCTGAGATATAGGGCGGTCCATTATTAATATAGCTTATATAGTAAAAAACGGTACTTTATAAGGCCCATTTTACGGCCCTGAGAGGTCAGATCGCGAAATGGAAAAAAGTCATTTCTTGGCAGCCAAGACCTACAAAATGATATATACATCATGGGTCTAGGACTTATGGTTATTGAGATCTAGGGTGATGACAGACAGACAGACAGACAGACAGACAGACAAAACGGGGACAATAGAGCATTTTTTTTCGAAAATGCTCTAAAAATTCTCTTTGAGATATTGATGGTCAACAGATTTGGTACAAAATTTAATGTTCACTTTGTCAACAGATTTGGTACAAAATTTAATGTTCACCTTGTCCACAGATTTGGTACAAAATTTAATGTTCACTTTGTCAACAGATTTGGTACAAAATTTAATGTTCACTTTGTCCACAGATTTGGTACAAAATTTAATGTTCACTTTGTCCACAGATTTGGTACAAAATTTAATGTTCACTTTGTCAACAGATTTGGTACAAAATTTAATGTTCACTTTGTCCACAGATTTGGTACAAAATTTAATGTTCACTTTGTCAACAGATTTGGTACAAAATTTAATGTTCACTTTGTCCACAGATTTGGTACAAAATTTAATGTTCACTTCTTTGAAAAGAGATTAAAAGTATTTTTTTCAAGGCCAGTGCCAGATTATTTTCTGATTTTTTGGGGAAATTTGATCATATTTATTTTATTTTATTTTTTGTTTCGTAAAAAAAAAAAAGAAATAAAAAATAAAAGTACAGAATAGAAGAACAAAGTAGACCTAAACATATACAAAAAAAAAACTTAATAAAATAATTAATTATCAAAATATTACAAACATCAAAATATGCCAACTAGTCTCTCACGTTCTTATTTCTGTAGGTAGAGATAGGTGTGCTTTCAGGCCCGTAGCGTGCGGGGGGGGGGCAGGGGGGACCCCTGCGTTTTGTCTGGTCCCCTCTGCTTATTTGTTCTACTTAGTAAAATGTATTACCTGCCCCCCCTCCCCGCTATTGCCTGGACCCTGCTGTAGAATTTTTACGCTACGGGGCTGTGTGCTTTGAACCTTAACTGAATGGTGCAAAGCAAGGGATGTTAACTCTATAGACACCAGTTGTCGAGCTTTTGCTTCCTGTGGACACCGAGTAGAACCACTTCTCTCTGAACGGCCCTGTTGCGTTATAGAAACGTTGGCCATAAAGCGAAAAGTCGTATAACGAATCAATAATATTGATAAAAAACAAATACAAATTTAATTGGATCAGTTCCAAATTAATAATAATAATAATAATAATAATAATAACAATAATAATAATAGCCTTTAGTTCATCAAGCAATTTAATCTTTGTTTTTATTTCCTATGAAAATGCTTAACTTACTTCAGCATGAAATTACAGAACAACGGAACAATTAAACAGAAATATATAATGCATTGTTTCTCTTTAACAATGACTTCACATGAAAATTTACAAGTTTTAAAACTCTATGTTTATTTCTCTTGTATTCAATGTTTAACTGCCTCATCTTAAATATATTTCTTATCGCAATGTAGGTTTTCAGATCTTTTTGTTATTTTCTGTTGTACTCAATTTTTCTGGTCTAATCAAAATGAAACAGAACCATTGCTTGATGATCCGCTTCGTGGGGGGAGATAAGGTCATGGCCCTCCACATGGTCATCACACCCTCGGTCAAGGCTGTAAACTGTCCCGGCGGTGATGTCCGTGAGATCAAAGAGATAAATTCTCGTCATGTCAGGGGCTTCCGAGGAAAAAAAAATCACAGAAAGATAAAGTTAGGATTTTCTTATGACATTTTTTTTTGAAAAGTAATAATCGTAAAAACAGTAAAGCTAAAGTAACTAATGTGACAAAATTTGATACAGATACAGACTACTATAGGTCACTGCCATTCTACACTGACTCTGAATTACACGATGAAGTTTTTTCTGTAATGGCATCAAATGACTAAATGAGTGGACAGACGCCGGGGATGGCAGAGAACAAGGAAACACGCCACACACACTAAAATTATTTTGTAATCAATGTCCAGGTCCTGTTAATTCCCGAGTAACCCCCCCCCCCCCCCCAACCCCTTTCTCATTGTCATTAAACACGAATCTGAACAATTTGCTTCAAACTTGATATGACCAGAGGGTATAGCGTGGTGGTTGACAACCGGATTACACATCTTTTTTTTTTAATGTTTCAAACTCCGGCATAAAAGGAAGAGCTGGGAAGAAAAGATATAGTTTGAATGCAGTTTGAATGTACTTTGAATGTTCTTTGAATGTAGTTTGAATGTAGTTTGAATGTAGTTTGAATGTACTTTGAATGTAGTTTGAATGTACTTTGAATGTAGTTAGAATGTAATTTGAGTGTACTTTGAATGTAGTTTGAAAGTAGTTTGAATGTACTTTGAATGTAGTTTGAATGTAGTTTTAATGTAGTTTTAATGTAGTTAGAATGTAATTTGAGTGTTCTTTAAATGTAGTTTGAATGTAGTGTGAATGTACTTTGAATGTAGTTTGAATGTACTTTGAATGTAGTTTGAATGTAGTTTGAATGTACTTTGAATGTAGTTTGAATGTACTTTGAATGTAGTTTGAATGTAGTTTGAATGTAGTTTGAATGTACTTTGAATGTACTTTGAATGTACTTTGAATGTAGTTTGAATGTAGGTTGAATGTACTTTGAATATACATTGAATGTACTTTGAATGTAGTTTGAATGTAGTTTGAATGTACTTTGAATGTACTTTGAATGTAGTTTGAATGTACTTTGAATGTAGTTTGAATGTAGTTTGAATGTACTTTGAATATACATTGAATGTACTTTGAATGTACTTTGAATGTAGTTTGAATGTAGTTTGAATGTACTTTGAATGTACTTTGAATATAGTTTGAATGTAGTTTGAAAAAAAGAAGACAATAATGTTTCATTACTATTTTGGTCTATGAAGGACATTAAAAATGACAACAGTGTCAATGTTATTCAAGTATCTTTTGCGGTCATTATGTTATTGGTGTATGAAGAACATCAACTATAGCAGCATTGCCGATGATATTCAAGACCTTCAGCGGCCCGTACAAATGATAACCTTCGGCAATTGGTACCTGTTTGTTAGTTATTTGGCTGTGGACATGTGAGGAGTGGTTCTAATGTACCACTCGTCTTTAGAGAATCGGGGTGTAAAAAGAATGGGAGTTATTAGGAACCCTTAATTTGCATCACCAATAGGCTCAAATATATTGAACTGTGTTGTTGTAAACATTAAACCATTAGAGAGAAGATGAACATTTCACCTTTGCGATAGGCTGTAGTGAAACAAAGGTCCGAAATTCTGCCTCCTAACAACACAAATGTAATGACCCTCGCTTGTGGAGGGGAAGGGGGGTGTGTGATATTCCTGCTATACCATCTACACACCATATATATACGTTGAACTATTCTGTTGAAACAAACCTATAGTATCAAAATAGTACGAAAACACGACCAAACGAAAATCCAGCCAATTGCCTTAAAATACTTTCTCCGTTTCGTTATTCGCTCCACGATTTGTTCTTTGTATTTATTTGTTTCTTAAGTGTTTATTAAGTTTATTTCCTGACCTATATAGTTGTCAAACATAATCTCAAGTGATAGTGAATGGTCTACACATAGGTCGTACTGAATGGACATCTTCTACCAAAGTAGTTTGACCACGACGGAAAATGTATCGCCAAAAGATGCAGTCACATGACTCGGATATGACTCAGTTTATCACTGACAAAGAAAATGCCTTTTTGTTTCCTCTAGTCACGTGATTGATATGACTTAGTTTTGTTATTTACCCAGAAACCCGTCTCCTACTGACAACTGTCAAAAATGAATTATCTTCGTAAAAAAAAAAAGAAAATAATCATCCCATTATGCAACTTTCCCCGGTATTTCTTGATGGGACGTTTAACTCAATATTTTGTAATATAAAAAAAATAATTATTAACATTTAAGATCATTATGTAAAAAGGACGTGTCATAATATAGATTGATTCGGTCTATTTACAATCCAACTTTTCAAGTTTTACTATCAAATTTTTAATAGACGAAACATTGACCTTCTGATTATTTTTTTTTTTTCAAAAACTTTATTTTCCCCAATGAGAGTATTTGAATCACGTGACAGATACACATTTCCTCACTGGAAATCACGAAAAAATGGGGAAAGGGGGCTAGAGGAGGTGGGGGGGGGCAGAGGAAATTTAGATTTTGACCAGCAGAAGGGTTTCAAAAAGAAAACTGGAAGAAGTTCAAGTTTGTCAAGTCAGGTAAAGATGGCTGTCGTCCCCTCCTCCCAATTTTGCACTGTCACGGCGCTACTTATCTTTAAGCCCCCCCCCCACCACTCTTCCAACCCACAAACGCTCACACATAAAATAAGATCACGTGATTTAAGTGTAAGCCTATTGTAATTATCCACTGGTCATTTCTCTGTCATTCCGCAGTAGAACATCCTGATGGATCCCACCAGTACAGTGAAAGGAAGGAGGGAGAGACAGGGGGGGGGATAAAGCCAAAAGGATTAGGGCAGACGACCCTGAGTGGAATGAATGTGGGTCACATAACACTTATTAGACATTTTGATGGGTTACAGTTGACTTTAAATTCGTACAAAACCTGGCGGTTGATGTCAAAAGGTCTGATATGAAGAAATTCAATGACAATGACAATGTTTGAATGACAAAATAACAATGTCCCCATTTGAAAGACAATGTCGCTGTTGGAATGACAGAGACATGTCAACGGATAGGTGACAGAAACATACCTCAGTGCTTATGACAAACATTTTTTAAATCGCTTAGGTGCAAAACAAAACAAAACAACATAATATAAAGTTACACAAGTATGCCACAGTCTAGACGCTAAATTCAAACCCAGCCCAAAGACTAGACAGCTGTTATTACTGACTACAAATGCAATACATGTATGTTTACAACTTGATTCTATTAGACGCTATTTATACATTCTATTTTTACTAATATAACAGGGCCTTTTCATGGTGCTTTTAAAAAAAAAAAATCAAACGTTAAATGCGTTTGATATGACATGTGTTTTTTTTTTTTCAAATGATATTTTAGTTCCCATCCTCAGTTCATTATCACAAACAAGATCCGGACCAACACACAAGCTGAACTATAAAGTACTTGATATATAATTTTCTGTTTTAAGTGCATTTATGCAATATGCATTCTTTAAGACCATCAAAGAAAAACAGTTATTTATTTAATGCTTACAATTGAAACTTGCGGTTAAAAGGAAGCAGGATGTCTTCAAGGTACGGTACACGGTTAGCTGGAAACATTTCGTAATCGCAGGATCGTTTTGGTCCAGGGCACATAGAATATCGGAGAGTGCAGTCATTTCAAGTGTAGTCCCGTGTATTGTAGTCGCCAGTTGGGTTTTTTTTTTATACGTTATCGAGTTTATAATGAGTCATTTTATACTTTAGTATGTCTGCAGGTTTCATCACAACATTTTTCTTTTGTGCATTTTGTTAAATCATGAACTCCTTGGGTTAAAAAAAAATGAGTCCTGCTACTTTATCTTTCGGTTGGGTTAATGAATTAACGTAATCTGTTGAAAAAAATGTATAGTTTCAAAATAGTACTTAAACACGATCAAAAAAAAAATCTATTAAAACTCAATAGTTCGTTTTATCAAAAAAAAAAGCGCAGCAGCAAGTAACTGGTGTAAAAAAGTAAAGTTCCCTTACTGGGCCATCGAGCCAGATGAAGTGTAGAGTTCATCTGTTTCTGTAACCTCGGTATATGAAGGGATTGTGTGGTAAGCACAACGCCCAGCCGCCTTTACTTCACAAACATAAGTCAGGTACCCATTTAAAGCTGGGTGGACTTGTGGGACGACTTTACACCAAATAACACCTGGAAGAATTCCCATGGCTCTCAGCGAAGATCGAACCCATGACTCTCAGGTTGACAGTCGAGTATCTACACCACTCGGCCATCCGTCCCACTGGTAACTGGTGTAGGGACCAGATTATGCAAGTTGGCAACATTTTCGGCAATTTTCACTATTGACAAATTTACTTCCCATTGTCTGTACCAATCTATCTGTCTATACTTTTCTGTCTGTCTGTGCTTATCGGTTTGTCTGTACTTGTCTGTCAATCCTGTACTTATCTGTCTGTACCTACATGACAATCTATCGATCTGTACTTTTGAATGATCTACTTCAGATAACTATGGCTATTCGACAAGATATTTTGAATGATCTACTTCAGATAACTATGACTATCCGACAATGTCTCAATTCTTATATAAATATACGACAGGCATTGTCTGTATTCTAATAGTAAATATATCTCAGTGCTCACGTAGAATGAAATATTTTATATTTTTAATAATACATAACAAATGTTTATATTCTTTAAGTCTAAAATCATGAGTTACAAAACGTTCACTCGAGCAAAACTTTTGTTTCTCAAAATCATAAATGGAGGTACGTAACGTTAGGGTATCTAACATTGATTGTACATTATAATACACTAGTCTAGTTGTAGTCTAACATTGACTGTATGACATAATACACTAGTCTAGTTGTAGTCTAACATTGATTGTACATTATAATACACTAGTATAGTTGTAGTCTAACATTGACTGTACGACACAATACACTAGTCTAGTTGTAGTCTAACATTGACTGTACGACACAATACACTAGTCTAGTTGTAGTCTAACATTGACTGTACGACATAATACACTAGTCTAGTTGTAGTCTAACATTGACTGTACGACATAATACACTAGTCTAGTTGAACGTCGAGCATTTTCGCCGGCATCCAGCATAATTGTACAATGATTGCTTATATCTATCGACCAGACCATTGAATGGTCCCGTCCCAATAATAACAGCTACTTGTCAGCGTCTCAACCCTCATTAAAAAGAAAAAAACCATGAGTTACAAAACGTTCACTCGAGCAAAACTTTTGTTTCTCAAAATCATAAATAGAGGTACGTAACGTTAGGGTATCTAACATTGATTGTACATTATAATACACTAGTCTAGTTGTAGTCTAACATTGACTGTATGACATAATACACTAGTCTAGTTGTAGTCTAACATTGACTGTACGACACAATACACTAGTCTAGTTGTAGCCTAACATTGACTGTACGACATAATACACTAGTCTAGTTGTAGTCTAACATTGACTGTACGACATAATACACTAGTCTAGTTGTAGTCTAACATTGACTGTACGACATAATACACTAGTCTAGTTGTAGTCTAACATTGACTGTACGACATAATACACTAGTCTAGTTGAACGTCGAGCATTTTCGCCGGCATCCAGCATAATTGTACAATGATTGCTTATATCTATCGACCAGACCATTGAATGGTCCCGTCCCAATAATAACAGCTACTTGTCAGCGTCTCAACCCTCATTAAAAAGAAAAACATCAAGGGGGGGGGGGAGTGGGGAGTGGGGAAGGGTAGGAGGGAGTCTCGATTCAAATAAGGCTTTGATAACTTGGGTCATTCATACGACAAGTATTATGTTCACCGTATTTTGGCATACATGTTACAATTTTCCACGTTTTAATATTTCTTTGTTTGTTTGTTTGTATATAACGGCTGCCCCTCCCCCCTCCTCCCCCAATGGTGGGGAGTGATGCGAAGCACCCGAGCGGTGGCAAGATCTTATAAATAACTTTGAAGGGAAATTGTCACACTGACAAATTTTCTAATGTTTATGTAAGTACTTACCTATGTGTGGGTGTACGTAAGTACTTATATATGTGTGTGCATTAAAGTACTTACCTATGTGTGGGTGTAAGTAAGTACTTATATGTGTGTGTGTGAATGTGTGTGTGTATGTAAGTACATACCTATGTGTGGGTGTAAGTAAGTACTTATATGTGTGTGTGCATGTGTGTGTATTTAAGTACTTACCAATGTGTGGGTGTAAGTAAGTACTTATATGTGTGTGTGCATGTGTGTGTGTGTGTATTTAAGTACTTACCTATGTGTGGGTGTAAGTAAGTACTTATATGTCTGTGTTCATGTGTGTGTGTGTATTTAAGTACCCAAATGATCTGACCTGTCAGGTTTGATGTTTCCCCATCTCATATTTCATGTCAGTGTCTCCCAACTGAAATATTTACATCAAGACATCTGGCAGACCAAATTAAGGCAACCACTGGATAACAGTCTCCAACATTCTTACTGGACTAAAGTCACAATAGAATGAGGCCACGTTACGGTACATTGAACAGAGAACATTTTTCTTCTCAATATATTTCTGAATGCAAACTTTATTTGTCAATATTGTCCATAATTTGTCATACTTTACAAATTAAGTCAATGTATATCTGTCAAATAAATAAACACGATAGTATTATTTTGGATATTGGTGTTTGACGGTGGTAGGTTGTACATAGTAATAGTACTGTATATTTGTATCGTTGTGTGGGGGTGGTAGGTTGTACACAGTTGTCTCGGTGTGTGACGGTTGTAGATTGTATATAGAACTGCATCTTTCCACATAGACTCGAATATATACACACCCTAATAAATGAATACACAACCAGTTTATTTACAGGTATATACAGCAATCTGAACGATACATCAGTTTCTTAATTTACAACTACTAGAGACTAAGACGAATCTTGTAAACAACAAAGTGAAGTTTAATGATCTAATGTCTATAGTAACCTATACCCCCTGGACTAATGTATAGAGTAGGTGTGTACTGTCTCTGGATTGAAGACCAAAGCATGGACATGGCTTAAATAATGGTAGTTGACCAAAATGTCAATGTGGTAGTTGGCCAACATGTCAAAGTGGTAGCTGACCAACATGTCAAAGTGGTAGTAGGCCAACATGTCAAAGTGGTAGTTGGCCAACATGTCAAAGTGGTAGTTGGCCAACATGTCAAAGTGGTAGTTGGCCAACATGTCAAAGTGGTAGCTGACCAACATGTCAAAGTGGTAGTTGACCAACATGTCAAAGTGGTAGTTGACCAACATGGCAAAGTGGTAGTTGACCAACATGTCAAAGTGGTAGCTGACCAACATGTCCAAGTGGTAGTTGACCAACATATCAAAGAGGTAGCCAGTCGATATATAGCGTGTCTAGTACTGGCTGATATTATCTTGTTTGTTTGATCCACTGATTCAAAAGTGACTTAACTAATAGGAGACCAATAATTCTGTAAAAGTAGAGCATCCAGTAGATTTACCTTCGCTAGTATAGATTGCTTCCCCCCACAGTTTTTATAAATTTTTTGTATCCATTTCTACTTTGAAACAATCGATCTCAAGTGACTAATATTATATGCTGGAATCTTCTTTTCTGACTTGCAGATTAATAGGAACTCTTAAATCAACGAGTATAGGAAATCATGAAGAAATGTGTGGAACGTCACCATGTTTTCACATCTTGGGCTATTCCAACTAAAAGAAAATTCGTATGATTTTTATTGGTTATCGAACTTTGTTATTGACGGATGAAATACATATTTAATTCATTTACACAAACACACACACACTCATATACACATATCAGACACACACACACACACATCACTCCGAGTCTTCAGTATATTTTAAGACCATGGCCACTTTAGGCTTACATGCCTTCACTTGGACCCACTGCTTGCACTTGGTCCCGATACAAACGATTGTCATGTAATATTAACATATTGCTACTACACATATATTGCAACTACAAACATATTACAATCGTGTCACATATGCCAAACGTTTAAACAAGGAAGGTTTTTTCATAATACTTGGAAAAAATGTATAAAAGACGGATTTTTTTTTTTAAAATTGAAAACTGTGCGGTTTCAAATAATGCCCGCCCTGTTCAGGTCAAAGTATTTCCCGCTACCCCCCTCCCCTCTTTTTAACTGTTTGTAAATTTTTCAAAAAGGCCGCACTATCAAGTTACCCTAGGGCCAGTGATTCTCAAAGTGGGCGATATCGCCACCTCCCACCTCCCCCTGGGGGGCGATGGAATCATTATATTGTTAGCACTCGGAAGCTTTTCATTCAGACTTTAATCAAAGATATGATGACATTTTGTTTAATTCAATATAACTGTCTCGATTTTTTTAACCCTTTGACAGATGCGTAAGCAGAAGAATCAATAACTTTAGTTTAGGAATTGTTCGCATTATCAACAAGTGAGAAGCTAAAAATTAAATTTAAACTCGAATTAAACAACACGGGCTACAAGAACAACAGATATCTGTACGATTCCCTGATTTATGGCCTAAAGTGCAAGTTCCTAACAGCCAATCCATCGACATATTTTATGGAACTTGTTTTTTAGTGATGTAACTGTATTGTAACTTATAGAAGTGAATGACTGCTTGTAGTTGAGTGTGGTGATTTAAAATGACTACACACTAAAATAGAGACGGATATTGGTAGAATAATGTCACTCCACTAAGATGACCCGTCTCATTAGAACAATGTCACTGTATTTAGATGACTCCTCTCTTTAGAATAATTATCTATTTGTGAGAAAGGAAAATTGCATTCGTTATCAATTGTATTTTTATGAATTGTTTATTCTACGTTGTTGTCATATCATTATCTATCTGCATAGAGATAGTTGAACACGTCACACATCTGCACAGAGATAGTTTAACACGTCACACACCTGCATAGAGATAGTTTAACATGTCACACATTACCAATTAAGTTCAAGTATACCTGTCATATAAATCATGTATCATTTTGTTTATTGTGCTCCATTGTGTTTTCTTTCTTTTTATATACAATGAAATCTTTCAATTGTTAAATCACAATTCATTGGGCACTTAAGAAATCATTCTAAAAAAACTTCCCTTTCCTGATTGTTTTCATAAAATGTTGCCCCTGATTGGTTTCATAAAATGTTGCCCCTGATTGTTGTCATAAAATGTTGCCCCTGATTGGTTTCATAAAATGTTGCCCCTGATTGTTGTCATAAAATGTTGCCCCTGATTGGTTTCATAAAATGTTGCCCCTGATTGTTGTCATAAAATGTTGCCCCTGATTGTTTTCATGAAATGTGGCCCCTGATTGTTGTCATAAAAATGTCGCCTTAAATGTTCGGCTGGAGGCACGGAACGAAGAGTTATTGTTATTCTTATTTGTTTTTGAAAAAGGGGAGATAGGCGTAAACAGTTTGAGAGTCATTGGGGTGCCATACTTTAACAAGCCTTCCATGATTGTATGGTTATTTTGTCCATAACACCACGACTCTGATTTAATAAATCAAACATCTAGGTTATAGATAACGCGAGGAGGATGCGAAAAAAAAATTAAATATACCAATTAGGTAGGGTGAAAAACATTTTTTTTTTATTTCTAGTTGGCGATGCCTTGTTACATATACCATTTTTCACATTGTACGTATTTCCCATCAAGTACGCTGTCCTTCTGAGAGTAGTAACCTAACACCGCCATTGTTACGATTAACCTCTTGTTATAATCACTCAACCGTGCAGGGCGACATATTCACGTCGACCCGACACGGAATACAATTATTTAAAAAAAAAAATAGTAAAAATGTCTCCTTGAGGACTTGGTCTAGCCACAATTGTAAAGAGAAGGACACAATGGAGGACATTTTTCTCGTACATAAGTTGGTGTTTTGTCATGACGTAGCTGTTCTTCAAAAAAAAAGTTGATAACAATCTTCAGTTGAACAGGGAATGGGAAAATAAAAAAATGTACAATTAAAGTTTAGTAAGGTTACATTGTGTACACAGGTGGGACAGACTGTGTTAACAAAAAATTGACATTACATCGAGACAACAATATCGGTTTGTCCTATTTGACCTACAATAATAATAAAACAACAACTTCAGAATTGCCAACAGACAGCGCATGCAGTTGTTCAGAAGTGGCTTTGTGCAGGGAAGCAATAGGAAGGTCCCTTGGGAGAAAATCATTTTGAAATGTGTGTGTGTGGGGGGGGGGGGCTTGAAAGTTTAGTTTTTTTAAAGACCATACTATTAAAGAATTTCATATGTGCCTACCCTCCTCCCCCCCCCCAATCCAGATGATCGGTGCCCGGGGCTACTGACTATTACGTCACCACAAAAACCATCCACGACATTATATATTCGTAATGCCTTTTTTCTCATGAAACAACAAACGTAACCCAAACTTTACATTAGTGAACTGAAACAACAAACGTAACCCAAACTTTACATTAGTGAACTGACACAACAAACGTAACCCAAACTTTACATTAGTGTACTGACACAACAAACGTAACCCAAACTTTACATTAGTGAACTGACACAACAAACGTAACCCAAACTTTACATTAGTGAACTGACACAACAAACGTAACCCAAACTTTACATTAGTGTACTGACACAACAAACGTAACCCAAACTTTACATTAGTGTACTGACACAACAAACGTAACCCAAACTTTACATTAGTGAACTGAAACAACAAACGTAACCCAAACTTTACATTAGTGAACTGAAACAAGCTTTTTTTTTTTTACTTTTTATCCATGTTAAGTTTTGTGATCTTGACTGTTTCTATTCACAAATTGATCTGGCATAAAACATTCTAATCTCTGACCATCTCTCTCCTCCCCCCTCCCCCCTCGGTCTCCACCCACCCATCTAATGATTCTATCCATTACAGGTGACCCATTCCACACACACACAGCTTCTTCTTCCTCCTGTAATGTTGTTGAGTTTAAAGAGCATGGTGTTCTAAATCGGTCCCATCATAAATGTTTCCATTAATTAGATGCCATTAACAGCTTCTATTTTCACTAGTCTCTAGATCACGTTTTATTTGTTTAGTTGTTGTTGAAGTTGAGATTGTTTATTTACAGTGTTTTGTTTGTTTGTGTGTTTATTTAGAGTGTTTTGTTTGTTTGTGTGTTTATTTAGAGTGTTTTGTTTGTTTGTGTGTTTTTTTAGAGTGTTTTGTTTGTTTGTGTGTTTATTTAGAGTGTTTTGTTTGTTTGTGTGTTTATTTAGAGTGTTTTGTTTGTTTGTGTGTTTATTTAGAGTGTTTTGTTTGTTTGTGTGTTTATTTAGAGTGTTTTGTTTGTTTGTGTGTTTATTTAGAGTGTTTTGTTTGTTTATGTGTTTATTTAGAGTGTTTTGTTTGTTTGTGTGTTTATTTAGAGTGTTTTGTTTGTTTGTGTGTTTATTTAGAGTGTTTTGTTTGTTTGTGTGTTTATTTAGAGTGTTTTGTTTGTTTGTGTGTTTATTTAGAGTGTTTTGTTTGTTTGTGCGTTTATTTAGAGTGTTTTGTTTGTTTGTGATCGAGACATTAGCAAGAGAACAACTCAAACATATTTGTTGTCTATAATAGTGCATGTTGAAAAAAAAAAGAATTTTACTTTTTATTCTAGAAAACAAAAGAAATCCACTGTCTCTTGATATAAAAAAGAACATGAAATATGATATTTTAGGTAAATAAATGAGCCCACAAAATGGTACGAAATAATTTTAGGGAAGTGTTAAGAAAAAAAATATCTTATTTGTAAATATAATTCATACAGTTCGAGTTAACCAAGCAGCTGTCTCGATTGTTTCTGTTCAATATTGGATCGAGAGATAAACTTAACATTTCGGCAAGCAATCAAATTACAGAGGGTGGAGGTTCGATGATGAATCAAGAGAGGATGAAAACCTCACACTAAAATGTATCTAAAAAGCAGAGCCGTTCTTACGTTTTTCGAGGCCCCAAGAAAAAGAGGTCCTAGACAAAATAACATTTGGGGGCCCTCAGCTAATACACAGTTATGGGCCTTAGGAAGTACTCATTTGAGGGCCATCAGCTAATACACAATTATGGGCCTTAGGAAGTACTCATTTGAGGGCCATCAGCTAATACACAATTATGGGCCTTAGGAAGTAGTAATTTAGGGGCTCTGGGTAGAACGTTGTTAAGGCCACCATTTTTAAATTAAAATCTTTGAACATTTGGGGCCCCAACCTTCTCCACCAACTAATGAATATTTTTTTTTACCCGGGACAAGTGCTCGGATTATCTTTCATTGTGGCTGGCTATAAAAAAATTAAGTACACTAGCCCCCCCCCCTGCTAAGGAGCCCCATTGCAGCTGCCTAGTTTGTCGTCTACCTATAAGAAGAGCCCTGCTAACGAGTGACGGTACGATTCGTTCGTCACTATTTATTACACCGGGTCAACAAGAACAACATAAAATACATCATATCTGGACTTGGGAGAAAGATAACAAGACGTTTGGCAAATGTTTATTTAATCCCTTACTGTGAATTTTTTTTTTTAAACTACTTAATCCTTATTTACTCGAAACGGTGCCTGACACAACAATCCAGCCCAACCTCGACACATCCAATAGAATTACCAGCGGCGACTTTAATCTATGTGTCTCGTCAGTATTGCAGAGAGGGTGTGGTGGGGGGGGGGTTGAGGGTAAAACACATAATCATTTTATCCAGCTAAATTTAGACAACAGGCTGAACTGATTGTATTAGGGAGACCGAGAAATAGCTTTGAGAAAATGTCTAAATGACAATTTCTGTTTTTTTTTTCTGTACAAAAATACAACGTATGCATTGTTAAAACAATATTATAGAAAGAGCCATTTAAAAAAAAAAATTTTTTCGCGACATCGGAACAAAAGACAGCACAAAGAATCTAGGTCAATAGTTCTACCATGGAAATCTAGATATAGCATCAGGAAGGACAACCAATATTTTAAAAAATACGGTTTAGGCTGACACACAATCAAGTGTTTAGCGTTAGTCTTCATGTTTAATAGCAGTTTAGTATATTTGGTACTTATGTTTTTATGAAATAAACACAAACGCAATTAAAGTTTGAAAACTTTTAATAACAAATTTTTTAATTTAAAATCTTTATTTTGTCAATTTATTTATTTTTCGTTTTTTCATTGGTTTTTCATGAACCGTTTCTTTTAATTGCTTAACATAATTTTTAGACGAACAATTAAAAGTTTAACAGAAATAAGTTCTTTTAAATTATGATTGAAATTACAAACATTTTCTTCAATCAGCAATGACTCATCAATTGTTACTCTATCAACAATTTTAACAAACAATTTTTTTTTTTTTTGTCCTAGAAATAGTTTCAGACTATTTGCTGATCTTTTCAATGAATTGAATACTTTCCAATTTTGTAGGCAAGTAGAGAAGGTGTACTCAGATGGCTGCAATAGCCCTCCTCTGTTGACATCGTTCAAAAAAACATCCAGCTTTTTCAATCTTAATTCGTCAATGTCTTTAAATTTTTCATCGACTAATATTTCTCTACAGCTGGTACACTTATTCTGATGAATAATGGAATGTGCAATTGCTCCTGCAACATAATATATTGTTGATGCTTCATCGTCATTAGGGCTTTCCGAAATTTTTAAACAATCTAAAATTGCATTTACATTTTCATCCGTACCAGCTGGCAAGCTTTTAACATCATCAATGAAATCATCGATCTCGCTAATATTCAATTTTGAATGACTTAACAGAGACATCATTTTTATCTTGGTGTTGCTATCTGCAACTTGCCGAACTGAGACAAAATAATTGCCCCCTGACATTTGGCGCAACCATCCAAATCTCAACTCTATGGGGTCCGACTGCAGATGACCAAGGAGGATGAATTTCAAGTCTGTCTCACTCATCAAATATTTGCAACAATTAGCAAGAGCAGAACATGTTTGACCAACAGCCAAATAAGTCTCACGACTGAGTCCTTTTGTTTTTGCGTTTTGCCAGCTGTGTAGGAAATCACGAAATTCTAAGAGAAATTCTATTTTCCAATCAGAGGAAGATTTTACTGGATCCATGTGGTAGTTTCTTTTTCTTTTCCCCTTCGAACAAGTTTTTACATTTAAAACTACCCAGAGTTTGGTGATAATACCCACAAACCAAGCTGTTGCACTCCATTCAACTTTATTTTCATGCTCCACATAATATTTTAAAGCATTCACAGTCGATTCGCAAAACACTGACAATGAGAGTTTGACAGACATTTTCTCAATATTTGTAGGATTCAGTACTTTCGCATTCATCTTGTATGCTTTCTTAACAACTATGTTCAGCTCCAAGTTGTAAAGATCCCCAATGTGCTGAAAATCGTCTGATGAATCAGGTGCTGCAATGTTATTGTTGCAAAATTTCGGAAAGACAAAGGATCGTCGATTCAAAAAGTTATTGTATATATTTTTTAAATTGTGGACTGCATCGAAAATTAAAAACATTGGCTGATTAGTCCATTTGTTTTCAATAGATGGTTTAATCGTGCCTCCACAAAGTTCTTGAATATAAAACTTTCTGTTAACAGCTGCATTGTCAACCGAAATGCCAATTACAGTAACCCCTGCTCGGTGCACCATTTCCATCACTTCTGTGTAACATTGATGCATTTGGCCAGCAGTCAAATTATGGATAGGGTAGAGAGCTACCATATCTCTAAATTTATGACAAAGAGATTTAACCATAAAACACAGAAGAGTAGAAGCTTGTTCGCCTTCAGCTGTCAATCCATGAAACTTGCCGGAAAAGTATTCAACACGCTTGGCCACATATATTTCATCGATTATGATTGTGCACATTCTTTCCAGCTGGTTTAATGTACTAACACGAAGTGTGAGGTAACTTGTGTTATCAAGCCCTGTTTTTTCATTTACTCGTCTTGTTAGTTTTTTAAAGTGTTTATTGAAGGCAGGTTCAAAACTTCACTTATTTTAGAGTAAGATGCAGTGCCTGATGCATATACCAGATATGACCAAATAATGGTTTGTGGTGTGTATGTTCTCGCATGTTTGTTCACCCCCACCAATTTCAACTGATCGACAAGAAATTGTATTTGTTGAAAAACAGGATTTGAATCTTCATAAAAAGTCATAATTTTTTTCAAATTTGATTTTGCTTCTTGCTTGATCTCATCAAAGGTTTCATCAAAACATTTTAAACGAGCAAGCAAATTCAACAACTGACTCATTGTTTCCAAATTGGAAGAACAAATATCGTTTGAAAATGATTTAGATAATTGTTTTCCTTTGTGATGTAGTGATATGTCGAATGATTTTGAAATTGAAATTGATGATTTAATAAACAAAATGTTATTCTGAAATTCCAAAAAATAAATAAATAAATGTTCATTTTGAATATGGAGTTGATATCCAGAAGGTATTTTCTCTTTACTTAATTTTTCTTTTAGATCAACTAAAGATAACTTGTTTATGACATCATTTTCATTAAACAAGTTTTTCAACTCCATCATTTGATTTTCAACAACTTCTTGTCGAGCTGATGACGAAGACTTCATTGTTGTTCTACGGTACTTTGGAGTTGATAAGTATGATGGTGCTTTCTGAAAAATACTTGGCACTGCATCCTCTTTTAATTTAATTTTTGGTCTAACAGGTTTATTGGATTCACATCTTTTCTTTGATCGAGACATGTTTGTATCTTTTACATCACTAACAAAATCACTTGGCAAGAAATGGAGCGAACACATTTTTGAATATTTCCCAGGCTGAAAATTTTGGCAAGGATTAGCTCTAATCCATTTTTCACATAATTCCACATTGTTTAATGGATGCGAATGAAAAGAAACTCCTTTACTTTCTCTTTTTCAACACTGTCATATCCACTTTTGCATCCGTATGCAGAACACTTATTAACCATTTTCTTAGTTATTTATTATATTTAAAATTAGATTTATAAACCAAAACAATTATTATACGTAAATTTTACCGAGAAAAAGAGAAATTTTAGAAAAACAACAGTAATAACACAAAATAAAATCCGAATAAACAATGGACGAACGAAAACAAGCAAGCATGTATATAATAGTGCAACTTTGTTTAACCCTTGCGTCAGCCTAAACCGTACACGGCTAGAATGAAATTTTGTTTGGTTGTCTATCCTGGTGTTATATGTAGATATCCATGGTTCTACGATATTTTCAGGACATTTTCAGGTCTTGGCTCAAGTTCCCGATATATCTCCCGTGGTGCCTCCATGGCCATTGCACTATCGGCTATGGTGGTGATGCAAGAAGGGCTCAATAAAAACCGTCCCATTAGTGGTTTATAGGATTAAAGAGATTTCATCTCATCCTTACAGAGACCTCACACACACAATATTTGGTTATGTGTTTTTAACACAGTGGACACCAACCTTTTTTTTTCTACCCGCGGACCCGTCAACGTTTAATCATTTCACCGCGGCCCGCTGGAAGGGGAGGGGTGGAAGGAAGGACGTTGAATGTTTATATTTTAGATTGTTTTGATTTACGATGCCACTGCCGCTCACAGCCGCTCAGCTCCTGGTTAACATCTCGTCCATGGAAAGTCCCACAACCCCGAAAGAAATACACCGCAGTAAGTAAAAAAGAAAAAAAATGGGCGGCCCAGTACCATTTGACCCCACGGACCGGTACCGGTCCGCGGACCGGGGGTTGGGGAAACCACCGTTCTAACAGTTTGGAGAATCGTCAATGGGGAAAAAAATAACTTATAAAAGTTTCAGATCAAAAGAAGAGTTATGTTTTTAACACAAAGGATGCAGCTATTATAGAGAATGGGGACAGATGGTCGTGCGGTAAAGCGCTCGACTGTCGACCTGAAGGTACCTGGTTCAATCTACGGTGAGGACCAGTTTATATTTCAGGTCTTGGCTTAAGTCCTCGCTATGTCTTCCGTGGTGCCTCCAAGGCCATTGCACTATCTGCTATGGTGGGGATGAAAGAAGGGCTCTCCTTTAGTATTGTCCTTACTATCTAATCTTTCTAGGAGCGTCACCTGGTCGTCATTGTTAACCCACCTTGTCCTAAGTTGTCTGTCACCTTGTCACTATTATTCGTACTAATCCTAATTCTTAGATATCTATTATATTAAAACGTCGAAGGGGATTGTCTCTGTCTCTAAATCTACTCTAGCTCGTCACAATATATATATATATATATATATATATATATATATATATACATATATATGTACACACACACATTTGCAAACCAACACTACTCTTTGCTAAACCTATTTCAGATAACGGCTAGCAAGGTGACGTTAGGCGGGGAAGAATGCTATGGATATGGTCACGCTCCTAGCCCAAGATATAGCCGACGGCTTTCAGAGAGCTAAGCCAACGGCGGTAGTTTTCCTAAATTTTAAACATGCTTACGATCGAGTCTGGCGGCCGGGTCTTTTGTTTAAGCTTCAGCGGTTAGGTGTCACTGCTGAGATGTATGGCTTGTTACGCAGTTTCCTCAGAAATTGTACTATCATGACGTGATTTGGGGACAGTGTGTCGAGGAAACAGACCCTTGAACAGGATCTCCCACAGAGTTCCGCCCTGAGCTGTAGTTTTTCATAGCTTTCATACATGACCTAGCGCATTTTCTAGAATTAAAAGCCTACTGTATGCTGACGATTACAATCTGGAGTGCCCCGGTCCTAGAGAGCACTCCAGAAGGATTTGACTACGGTCGGCTTTTATACGAGGATGTGGGGCTTAGATGTAAACTGCTTGAAGACCGTCTACTCGCTGTTTACCTTGGGCTAGAGTACTATAAAGGAACCACAAGGCTGGTAGTTGAGGGTACGGCTCTTGCTCTGGAACCAGAAACCCAAGTACCTGGGTGTCACACTTGACAGGAAGTTGACTCTCTGCGCACATCTGTCGGAGGTGGCCCGCAGCGCCTCCGATAGAATGAATATTGTCAAAAAGTTGGCGAGCACGTCCTGGGGAGCTCGAGCTGATGTCCTGAAGACACTGTACATCGGTGCAGTAAGATCCCAGATTGATTACAGCCTGTTAGTGCAGGTCTATGGGTCTAGACCCTTGACGTTGTGCAAAACCAGGCTCTCCGGCTGATCACAGGCATTTTAAGAACGGCGACAACGGCAGCGGTGGAAATCATGGCAAATGTGCTATGCAGTCGCATGGAGCAGGCCGTGATTACTGCTTTCGAGCGGTATGGCGGCAAGACCTTAGGGAAATGGTCAATGGCTGAGTGGAAGGAAATTGGCTAACAATGAAATATTTTATGCATCACGCTACGAGACTTCCTTAGAAATCGGGCTGCCTACCAACCATCTAATGCTAAAGATCGCATACCGGGCTCCTCCTGGTGAAGCTACCTGCATGCCGGAGGTCCGTAATCCCTGGTGGAAAGCAAAGGATCTCCCAACACTGCACAGTGCGGCTTTGGGACGATTAGATCCTAGTGCGCTATATTGGCCTATACTGATGCTTCCGTTACAGTAAGGACGGTCAGACTAGCTCATTTGAAGTCCATTTCAGTTTCCCACAAATTCAATTTGTCGAAGATCTTGCAGGGCCGTGTGGGTCTCTCTGTGCTTACGAGGCAGAGATGGCAGCTATTACTGAGGCAGTGGCACACATTGGGGGTGAATGGGAAGGTACTTTGCCTGTTACGTGCATTGTTATCCTGATTGATGCGCTCTCTTCAAGCCGTAAAGGAGACAGGAGAATGGCCCGAGCTACTGGAAGCCAAGGTGTCGGCTATGCAGGATCTTATGTCCCAACACAATGTGGCAGTGACCCTCAGTAGGTCTTTGGGCATGCGGACGTGCCAGGTAACGAAAGGGCCGACTTCCTTGCAAAGTCGATACATGCACAAACGCAGCCCGTAAATGCAAGAAAGAGCTCACTTGAGGCATCGTGTGCCAAGATCAGGCTCTTTGAGCAATCTCAGTGTTTCTCGAGTTTGGACAAAGGGGTGACGGGCTGAAATGTCCGAAGTCAGATGGAGTGGCCGTCCAAAAACTAACCCGTGGTTGAGGCTTGGAAGATCGAGCAGGCACTGATTGCCCAGTTCCGTACTGGCATTGTCCTATAGGTGCGTACTATGGGAGGTTGAGACCCAATGTCGATACCCTTTGCAGAAACTGCAGGGAAGTAGAGGAAACCGTAGATCACGTGCTTTTCGAGTGTCCCGGGCTGGCGGACGACAGGGTGGACCAGTCTGGACCCTTGCTGGCCATTGGGCTTTATGGCAGTCTCCAGATGTTGAGAGACACAGTGAGTTTGATCTACGGCTCTAAGATACTAAGTCTCTGCCCGCAGTTTCACTGAGATAGTTCTAAGAGAGAGATACCTGCGTATAGAATAGTTCATCAGAGGGACTTATGGCTGTGTGCTGTAGCGCTCAGCTATTTTACGAGAAGTCCCGGGTTATATCTCTGGTGAAAGCTCCCTCAAGTCTCAAAGTGCTTCCGTGGCCAATGCTTACTAGCTGTGATGGAGATGAAAAGGGCACTCTTGTATTGCTAAACATTTTAAAGAAATATGGTGAACGAACAACTTAAACTCATAACAGAACGTATCCATTACATGAAAAACGTTACCGCTATCTTGGTGAAGACATGAACAGTGCAGCAAATGTTTTTTTACTATTATGAAAACGTACTCATAAGTATTTCAGTAAAGAAAGCAAATACTGGAACTAGTCAACCCGAGGCGTAGCATACACCATCAATCAATATAACTAATTACTGTTATTATTTTTCTAAATAAGCAATGAAACAAAATAATAGGCTCACATAAATGGTATGCAATGTTGAGCTTTGACTATTATGTGCAGACTTTATGGTCACTATCTGGTTCCTTCAGCAACTTGTTTTTTATTTTATTGTTTACAGATTTGTAGTTAATTCTTTGGATGCCTTGATTCTCGATGAGCTGCCAGACTTAATTTTCTCTTTATTGGTTAGATATGTTTTAATGGCTTTTTTAAGATCAGGATTTTTTTTCTTTGAATTCTCATTTTTTTCTTTCAGTTTCTAACAAACATATTTCGAGGGTGGGCGTTGTAATTTGCATTGGTTTTTAAATTTGGTCTGCCTCAATCCACCCTTCCTCCAGCACACTATAGAGTTATTTTGATACTATTCAGTACAGATAGATGTCAGTTATTATTTTTTTAAAATGCGTACATATTCTGAACAGTTAAGCTATCCTCTAACCAAAGAATTTCGCGTATCTAGGTAGCTCGCGGAATTCGCCCTCTTCGCGGAGATGCTCAAACCGCGTAGAATTTCACGGCGGTGCAGAAAATTTCGCGGCATCGCTTCTTTCAGCATTTTTCGCGTTTCGCTGATGTAAACAATCCAAAATGGCTGCCTAGAAACATCGACTCAAATGAAAATCATGGTTAAAATTGATATAAATGTCTTAAAATTAACAAATAAGACTTACATTTATATATAGCAACTGAATTATATCAGATTATACAAAAAAGTAAATGTTTTTCACTTTACTTGTAAATACCATAACTGTAGAAAATATATCATAAGAAGAAAATGTCTGCCGACGTCTTCAAATAAACAAAAAGAAAATTAAAAAAATCATTATATCCGGTCGGTTGACGCCTACCTTCGCTTCGCTTAGGTGTAGGGTTTTTCAGCAACTGAAAAATCTCACGTGAGAAATAGCGCAGCGGAACGCTTCCTTTGATTTGAGGAAAGCTTTAACATTTGTTTGTAATGCGCCATACATATTTATAATTTTCTTAATCAGGACTTTCCCCAAACAGCAGCACAAAGAAATCAAAACAAAGTTTCACCACATCTAATATTTTATTGTCTACACTTCAGCGTTGAATGATCTCTTGGCCCTTTGTAGACTAATGGTAGCGCCGGCCTCCATAGCATTATCTATATTTATACACCATTTTTTAAATTCTAAAATTGGAAATTAGTTCAATATTGCTTCATTCTTCACACATAATTAAATTTTTTTAAATGTGTTTTATTTTATTTTATTATTTTTTTTACAATAATCAGTTGACATGCTAATGTTATTTTATGTACAGCATTCCCTCATTTTCCGCGCTTAAACGGCTACATAATTTAAAGCGACTGGGGATAAATGAAATAGTTTCTTAGTTAAAGCACACATAAAAACATGATTACGACCAAATAATACTGTTTTTAAAATTACTGGAACTGTCTAGTAGGGGTGTGCCGGAATCCGGTCCGGAATCCGGTTCCGCCGGATTTGCACTATCCGGTGAAATCCGGTTCTGCCGGATTTACATGTATCCGGAATAACCGGATTCCGGAATCCGGAAGATACCGGATTTCTGAATTTGCCAGATTTTGTGACTCACCGGATCATAATCTGAAATAAAATTAATTCTCTTTCCCGAATTCCACACGATCACGATACATTAATCGATTGTTTCGAGCTTTGAGCTTGTTTAATGTTTTGAACATACCAGAGCTAGAGTCAGCACCGCTAATAGTGGCCAATCGGCCCAATCCATACATGATAGTGCGGGGAGTAATTATTATTCGTGACGTCATCTTAACCGCAATCACCAATGACGTTGTAACAGAAATAATAAGCAACTATACTGCCCAAGCGCCTCGCCGCCAGCCCGCCACCTTCATAACAAAATAAATAACAGAAATGAATGGTTTTTGATAAATTCAACATTTAAGTTATTTAGATTTCTCTGAGAGATGGAAAAGATGTCTTCTTTGTTATTAAATTAAAATGCATCACCCACGAGAGTTCCTGTTGAAAAAATAGTTCAAATATCAATATTAAATATTGTAAAATGAAAATAGAATATTTTTCCATTCTGAAATTTCCGTGAAGAAACACTAATTCTCTAACACTAATTAATATAACAAGTCACTGAGTTGGTAATCTAACCCTAACGTAACGTCTTCCATTAAAAGCAATTCCTTCCCAATTTTTTTTTATTTTTACTTCTATTTTATAATAAGGGTTATTATAATTATATTTAAACAAGGAATTACAAGTCAAATATGCTTTAAAAAATTGACCGTAATTTTAATTCATATTTTGATTTATATTATCGTTCACTCAATTGTTAAAAATGCGTATCATTTTTGAGTAAAAATTAACATTACGTATGCGGTCTAGTCTCTATGTCACCAAGCCATCTTCGGCGATTCTCGCTTGCGCGCAGGTATGACGTAGCCGCGCCCGCGCGCTCAGCTGTGATTGTGTGGCATTACTGGAATGTGTACATTATTTGGCTGTGGACTTGGAGTAACTTAACACTGTTAACAAACTAATAGTCATTAGTTAGTTATCAACATCTTATTCTTACTTCTTTAGGCTTGAATAATGGCTTTGTCAAATGCCAATTGAATTCATTAAAATTGTAAAGTACAGAAATACAGAATTATTGTTCTCAATTCAATTCAATCTTGTTATTTGTTTTTTCCAATTAACTATCCATTTCAATACACATCATAAACTATGAACATTTGAACAATAACAATAAGCATCCATCATCCAATGAGCCAATGACTAGACGAGATGAACTCAGATGATGATGTCTGACTTTCTCCTCAGATTCAAAACAATTAGTGCACTACAATAGTTAAAAATTACACTGCCAAGTGGCAAGTGCCAAAGTAATGAAAGTAATAGACTAATAGTAAAGTTGTTTTCCTTTGACCTTGCATCGAGTTAGAACTTAACAGCGAGTTTAGTTACATATGGATAATAACTTATTATCAATCTGCGTTATATTCTGATTTCAGTGATTTCTAAATAATTTCTATTTTTTAATTTATTTCAAAGTTCTTCACTTCCAACTTCCAATCAGCCAGTCATTTAGCCATTTAGGTCAATTGTTCAGAAGGCATCCAAACCCTCAGATTTGCCGGTATCTGCAAAGCAGGCTTGCGGAGCCGCCAATTTTTTCCGGCTCCGGCTCCCATAAATTTGACGGCTCCGACTACGGCTCCCTATTAAGATAGTATCACACCAGACAAATTTTTGTAATTGCGCAACGCAAACATGCCGCTGATAAAAAGTTATGCAAATTTTGTCGCGTTTACCCCCATAGCAGGCCCGTAGCGTGCGGGGGCGGGGCCGGGGCCCCCTGCGTTTTGTCTGGCCCCCTCTGCTTATTTGTTCTTCTTAGTAAAATGTATTACCTGCCCCCTGCTATTGCCTGGCCCCTGCTGTATAATTTTCACGCTACGGGGCTGCCCCATAGTCAGGAACTTGAAAAATATACGCATGTTGGTTTTACTAAAAACAAACCATTTCAGTGCATCCAGAATCATATCATTATTTTCGACCGAGGTTTCACTAGTCGCCATTTTCATAAGTAATAAAAGTTATTTCAATTATCAAATTAGCAAATAGTAAAATGATATATTATTTAAAATATTTTAAAGACTTCAGTATTTATTTTATTATTTATAAATTCGAAGTGACTATTCGGACCCGGGTACCAATAAACTCCGACTTTTATTCGGACCCCGTTCTAATAAAGTCTGATTGTTATTCGGGCCCGTTAAATATACTCATTGTCTAGGGTTCCACTAAGCGGACTCTGTATTATTATTTTTTCGGGTTCCGTCTAAAAAAGTTTAAATATAGCTAAGCTTAGTGCATATTTGCCACGGGTCCGAATAACAATCGGATTTTATTTGGACCCGGTCCGTGTAGCCACAGCCTTATAAATTTATTTACTCTATTTCAGATATTCTGTTTATAATAAAATTGTTAAATACAGAAAGCGACCATTTTGTTATTAGTCTATTACAAATTCGGCAGCCCCGTAGCGTGAAAATTCAACAGCAGGGGCCAGGCATCTACAACAGGGGCCAATCAATAGCGGTGGGGGGGGGGGGAAGGTAATACATTTTACAAAGTAGAGCAAATAAGCAGAGGGCCATACAAAACACAAGGGAGCTAAGCCCCCGGCGCCCACGCTACGGGCTTGATTCGCGGTCAAATAATAATACGAAATGACGCGTTCTATTTGTCGTCTTAGTAAAAATTTATTTTAAATGATTGATACAATTATTCTATAAAATAAAACTGTTTTAACTTTATGTATAACAAAATAACATGCCATTAAAAAATTTCGGAGGGTAAACAAGATTTTAAACGAACACAAAACGATTCCCCGTTAAAGATTTCTTGTGGTGATGTGCGTGCACGCTATAATTTTAACTCTGTTACTGTTGTGGTGTTCATAAAAATAACATTTCAAATTGTACGAGGCAAACAATCAAACAAATTTGGAATTTTAAAGCTAAAAAATAAATTCTGCTGTAAAAAAAGCCTTTGGGAGCCGTGGAGCCGCCAGATTTTTCGGCTCCGGCTAGCAAAAATAGCGGCTCCCGGCTTCTCGGCTCCGGCTCCAAAGCCTGCTGGAAAGAACAAAATCCGGAATAATAATCCGGATCCGGTACCGGATCCGGCGGATTTTCATAAGAAAACCGGATCCGGATCGGTTGGAAAAAACGGATCCGGCACACCCTACTGTCTAGACTGAAATACTATTGTACAACAACCATTGTTGTCATATTGTAATATATTTCACTAAATAAAAAGGACAAAACGTCATAATAGAAATTAAAATAATCTAGTTTCATAAGAAATCAGAAAACAATGCGAGTTGTCGAACGTTGTTAAAGCGTCTTGCTTGCAGCGTATTCGGGAATTCCACAAACGCGACAAATCTATCTATATATATATATATATAGAATTGCGTCTTGTCCCGCAAGGTTGGGCGAAGAAGAGATATATATATATATATATATATATATATATATATATATATATATATATATATATATATATACTTATAAGACGCATTTGCTGTCTGTCTGTCTGTTCCCTCATAACTCAAGATCCAGACAACCAAATAACGTGAAATTTGGTACACGTAGGAAATAATTACATATGGAAGGTCATGGGACAGGTTTTGTTTCATCTTGATGGGTAGTTTAATTGTAATTAATTATTTTTATTTAGTATTTTGCTATATTAAAGTAATCTCGACGGCGCCATAAATAAAACTCCTCTGTGGCGTCATTTCGATGTTGCATTTACATTTTTAAATTTTCCTACTAATAAAGCCGAATAGAACTTGCGCGCTGGTGCTGTATCGTGCCTTTTTATGCAAAGAATTGTTTTTATTTTTCTTGCTTCCTGATTTTGTACAGTTTGAGGAAGGTAAAGGAATGAAGAAGGATTTTAGAAGAAGTGTGAAGCAATAATAATAAGTATATACATATATATATATATATATATATATATATATATGAGAGAGAGAGAGAGAGAGAAAGAGAGGCAGAGAGAGATAAATAGAGAGAGGGTGCAGGGCGGTGAGAGGAAGGAGAGTAGGAGGGGACGGAGGGATATAGGGGGAGAGAGGGAGGGAGAGAGAGGAGAGGGTGTCACATTCTGTGTCTTAAGTTTTATGAAATCCAAAACATTCTCCCTATTTTATCACTCGATAGGGGGTAACAAAATAGGATAGACAAAGGCTTTGTCTTCCCAGATGTTCCCCACTGTGGTCAGTCTGTCTAGCACCCACTTATCACGTTGTCACCTGGAAAGAGAATGTCTATAGGGGAAGTAATCTGTGCCCTTGTTTTATTCAAGCGGGAGAGGGATGGGCTCTTTTGTCCCTTTATCCCCCATGCTTGAAGGCGCCGCTGATCACGCGTGATGGTTGTGACGTACACGGTCACTGCGATTGGTCAGTGAAGCGGAAGTCTCGGCACGCATGCCGGAAGATCCGATGTGCGTCGCGGAACTTTTAGTTAGAATTAGTTAGTGAGCGTTGGACAATCGAACAGAGAGGTCAAACTCAGACTCTCGCACCGGGGCGGGGGAAATAGACTGTTAGTGTGGCAGGACTTTAATGTCCGACTACCTCAGTTCTAAGTTCTCTTTAGAGCTACCCCGCCCCAGGTAATTATTCTGTCATTCCAGGTCGACAGTCGAGCGCTTTACCGCACGACCATCTGTCCCCATTCTCTATAGTAGCTGCATCCTTTGTGTTAAAAACATAACTCTTCTTTTGATCTGAAACTTTTATAAGTTATTATTTTTCCCATTGACGATTCTCCAAACTGTTAAAATGGTGGTTTCCCTAACCCCCGGTCCGCGGACTTTCCATGGACGAGATGTTAACCGGGAGCTGAGCATTTGTGAGCGGCAGTGGCATCGTAAATCAAAACAATCTAAAATATAAATATTCAACGTCCTTCCTTCCCCCCTCCCCTTCCAGCGGGCCGCGGTGAAATGATTAAACGTTGACGGGTCCGCGGAGAGAAAAAAGGTTGGTGTCCACTGTGTTAAAAACACATAACCAAATATCGTGTGTGTGTGTGTGTGAAGTCCCCCCTGTAAGGGTGAGATGAAATCTCTTTGAACCTATAAACCACTAATGGGGACGGTTTTTATTGAGCCCTTCTTGCATCACCACCATAGCCGATAGTGCAATGGCCATGGAGGCACCACTGGAGATATATCGGGAACTTGAGCCAAGACCTGAAAATGTCCTTGGTCCTCACCGGAGATCGAACCAGGTCGACAGTCGAGCGCTTAACCGCACGACCATCCGTCCCCCTTACCAAATATCTTAGAACTATTGACCTAGATTATCTGTGCTGTTTTTTGTTCCGATGTCGCGAAAAATATTTTTTTTAAATGGTTCTTTCTATAATTTTGTTTTAACAATGCATACGTTGTATTTTTGTACATAAAAAAACAACAGAAATTGTCATTTAGACATTTTCTCAAAGCTATTTCTCGGTCTCCCTAATACAATCAGTTCAGCCTGTTGTCTAAATTTAGCTGGATAAAGTGATTATGTGTTTTACCCTCAACCCCCCCCCACCACACCCTCTCTGCAATACTGATGAGACATATAGATTAAAGTCACCCCTGGTATTTCTATTGGATGTGTCGAGGTTGGGCTGGATTGTGTCAGGCACCGTTTCGAGTAAATAAGGATTAAGTAATGTAAAAAAATTTCACAGAAAGGGATTAAGTAAACATTTGCCAAACGTCTTGTTATCTTTCCCCCAAGTCCTGATATGATGTATTGTATGCTGTTCTTGTTGACACGGTGTAATAAATAGTGAAGAACGAATCGTACCGTCACTCGTTAGCAGGGCTCTTCTTATAGGTAGACAAACTAGGCAGCTGCAATGGGGCTCCTTAGCAGGGGGGGGGGGCTAGTGTACTTAATTTTTTTTTATAGCCAGCCACAATGAAAGATAATCTGAGCACTTGTCCCGGGTTAAAAAAAAATATTCATTAGTTGGTGGAGAAGGTTGGGCCCAATGGCTAATTGTGCATTAGCTCAGGGGCCTCAAATGTTATTTTGTCTAGGACCTCCTTTTCTTGGGGCCTCGATAAACGTAAGAACGGCTCTCCTTTTTAGATACCTTTTAGTGTGAGATTTTCATCGAACCTCCACCCTCTGTAATTTGATTGCTAACCGAACTGTTCAGTTAAATTTATCTGTCGATCCAATATTGAACAGAATCAATAGAGACAGCTGTATGAATTATATTTACAAATAGGATATTTTTTCCCTTAACACTTCCCTAAAATATTTCATACCATATTTTGGGCCCATTTATGTACTTAAAATAGCATATTTCATACCATATTTTGGGCCCATTTATGTACTTAAAATAACATATTTCATACCATATTTTGGGCCCATTTATATACTTAAAATAACATATTTCATGTTCTATTTTATATCAAGAGACAGTGGATTTCTTTTGTTTTCTAGAATAAAAAGTAAAATTATTTTGTTGTTTTTTTTTCAACATGCACTATTATAGACAACAAATATGTTTGAGTTGTTCTCTTGCTAATGTCTCGATCACAAACAAACAAAACACTCTAAATAAACACACAAACAAACAAAACACTCTAAATAAACACACAAACAAACAAAACACTCTAAATAAACACACAAACAAACAAAACACTCTAAATAAACACACAAACAAACAAAACACTCTAAATAAACACACAAACAAACAAAACACTCTAAATAAACACACAAACAAACAAAACACTCTAAATAAACACACAAACAAACAAAACACTCTAAATAAACACACAAACAAACAAAACACTCTAAATAAACAATCTCAACTTCTACAACAACTAAAAAAAATAAAACGTGATCTAGAGACAAGTGGAAATAGAAAGCTGTTAATGGCATCTAATTAATGGAAACATTTATGTTGGGACCGATTTAGAACACCATGCTCTTTAAACTCAACAACATTAGAGGAGGAAGAAGCTGTGTGTGTGGAATGGGTCACCTGTAATGGATAGAATTATTAGATGGGTGGGTGGAGACCGGGGGGGGGGGAGGAGAGAGATGGTCAGAGATTAGAATGTTTTATGCCAGATCAATTTGTGAATAGAGACAGTCAAGATCACAAAACTTAACATGGATAAAAAGTAAAAAAAAGCATGTTTCAGTTCACTAATGTAAAGTTTGGGTTACGTCTGTTGTGTCAGTTCACTAATGTAAAGTTTGGGTTACGTTTGTTGTCTCAGTTCACTAATGTAAAGTTTGGGTTATGTTTGTTGTTTCAGTTCACTAATGTAAAGTTTGGGTTACGTTTGTTGTTTCATGAGAAAAAAGGTATTACGAATATACAATGTCGTGGATGGTTTTTGTGGTGACGTAATAGTCAGTAGCCCCGGGCACCGATCATCTGGATTGGGGGGGGGGAGGAGGGTAGGCACATATGAAATTCTTTAATAGTATGGTCTTTAAAAAAACTAAACTTTCAAGCCCCACCCCCCCCCCACACACACACATTTCAAAATAATTTTCTCCCAAGGGACCTTCGTACTGCTTCCCTGCATAAAGCCACTTCTGAACAACAGCATGCGCTGTCTGTTGGCAATTTTGAAGTTGTTGTTTTATTTTATTGTAGGTCAAATAGGACAAACCGATATTACGGTCTCGATCTAATGTCAATTTTTGTTAACACAGTCTGTTCCATCTGTGTACACAATGTAACCTTACTAAACTTTAATTGTACATTTTTTTTTTTATTTTCCCATTCCCCTGTCCAACTGAAGATTGTTATCAATTTTTTTTTTTTTGAAGAACAGCTACGTCATAACAAAACGCCAAATTATGTACCAGAAAAATGTCCTCCATTGTGTCCTTCTCTTTACAATTTGTGGCTAGACCAAGTCCTCAAGGAGACATTTTTATTATTTTTTTTTTAAATAATTGTATTCCGTGTCGGGTCGACGTGAATATGTCGTCCTGCACGGTTGAGTGATTATAACAAGAGGTTAATCGTAACAATGGCGGTGTTAGGTTACTACTCTCAGAAGGACAGTGTACTTGATGGGAAATACAAAGTGAAAAATGGTATATGTAACAAGATATCGCCATCTAGAAATAAAAAATAATATTTTTCACCCTACCTAATTGGTATATTTAATTATTTTTTTTGCATCCTCCTCGCATTATCAGAGTCGTGGTGTTATTGACAAAATAACCATACAATCATGAAAGGCTTGTTTAAGTATGGCACCCCAATGACTCTAAAACTGTTCACGCCTATCTCCCCTTTTTCAAAAACAAATAAGAATAACGATAACTCCAGCCGAACATTTAAGGCGACATTTTTATGACAACAATCAGGGGCAACATTTTATGAAACCAATCTGGGGCAACATTTTATGAAAACAATCAGGGGCAACCTTTTATGAAAACAATCAGGGGCAACATTTTATGAAAACAATCAGGGGCAAAATTTTATGAAAATAATCAGTGGCAACATTTTATGAAAACAATCAGGGGCAAAATTTTATGAAAACAATCAGTGGCAAAATTTTATGAAAACAATCAGGGGCAACATTTTATGAAAACAATCACGGGCAACATTTTATGACAACAATCAGGGGCAAAATTTTATGAAACCAATCAGGGGCAACATTTTATGAAAACAATCAGGGGCAACATTTTATGAAAACAATCAGTGGCAAAATTTTATGAAACCATTCAGGGGCAACATTTTATGAAAACAATCAGGGGCAACATTTTATGAAAACAATCAGGGGCAACATTTTATGAAAACTATCAGGGGCAACATTTTATAAAAATAATAATCAGGGGCAGCATTTTATGAAAACAGTCAAGGGCAACATTTTATGAGACCAATCAGGGGCAACATTTTTATGAAAATTATCAGGGGCAACATTTTATGAAAACAATCAGGGGCAACATTTTATGAAAACAGTCAGGGGCAACATTTTATGAAAACAATCAGGGGCAACATTTTATGAAAACAATCAGGGGCAACATTTTATGAAAATAATCAGTGGCAAAATTTTATGAAAACAATCAGGGGCAACATTTTATGAAAACAATCACGGGCAACATTTTATGACAACAATCAGGGGCAACATTTTATGAAAACAATCAGGGGCAACATTTTATGAAAACAATCAGGAAAGGGAAGTTTTTTTAGAATGATTTCTTGAGTGCCCAATGAATTGTGATTTAAAAATTGAAAGATTTCATTGTATATAAAAAGAAAGAAAACACAATGGAGCACGATAAACAAAATGATACATTGATTTATATGACAGATATACTTGAACTTAATTGGTAATGTGTGACATGTTAAAAATATCTCTATGCAGGTGTGTGACGTGTTAAACTATCTCTATGCAGATGTGTGACATTTTAAACTATCTCTGTGCAGATGTGTGACATGTTAAACTATCTCTATGCAGATAGATAATGATATGAAAACAGCGTAGAATAAACAATTCATAAAAAATACAATTGATAACGAATGCAATTTTCCTTTCTCACAAATAGATAATTATTCTAAAGAGAGGAGTCATCTAAAATACAGTGACATTGTTCTATTGAGACGTGTCATCTTAGTGGAGTGACATTATTCTGCCAATATCCGTCTCTATTTTAGTGTGTAGTAATTTTAAATCACCACATTCAACTACATGCATTCATTCACTCCTATTAGTTACAATACAGTTACATCACTAAAAAACAAGTTCCATAAATTATGTTGATGGATTGGTTGTTAGGAACTTGCACTTTAGGCCATAAATCAGGGAATCGTACAGATATCTGTTGTTCTTGTAGCCCGTATTTTTTAATTCGAATTTAAATTTCATTTTTAGCTTCTCACTTGTTGATAATGCGAACAATTCCTAAACTAAAGTTATTGATTCTTCTGCTTACGCATCTGTCAAAGGGTTAAAAAATCGAGACAGCTATATTGAATTTAAAAAAAATGTCATCATATCTTTGATTAAAGTCTGAATGGAAAAACTTCCGAATGCTAACAATATAATGATTCCATCGCCCCCTGGAGAGGGGGGAGGTGGCGATATCGCCCACTTTGAGAATCACTGGCCCTAGGGTAACTTGATAGTGCGGCCTTTTTGAAAAATGTACAGATAAAAAGAGGGAGGGGGTGGCGGGCAGGGGTTAGTAATACACACGGAAATACTTTGACCTGAACAGGGCGGGCATTATTTGAAACCGCACAGTTTTCAATTTTGAAAAAAAAAAATCCGTCTTTTATAAATTTTTTCCAAGTATTATGACAACCTTCCTTGTTTAAACATTTGGCATATGTGACACGATTGTAATATGTGTGTAGTTTCAATATATGTGTAGTAGCAATATGTGAATATTACATGACAATCGTTTGTATCGGGACCAAGTGCAAGCATTGGGTCCAAGTGAAGGCATGTAAGCCTAAAGTGGCCATGGTCTTAAAATATACTGAAGACTCGGAGTGATGTGTGTGTGTATGTGTGTGTGTGTCTGATATGTGTATATGAGTGTGTGTGTTTTTGTGTAAATGAATTAAATATGTATTTCATCCGTCAATAACAAAGTTCGATAACCAATAAAAATCATACGAATTTTCTTTTAGTTGGAATAGCCCAGGATGTGAAAACATGGTGACGTTCCACACATTTCTTCATGACTTCCTATATTCGTTGATTTAAGAGTTCCTATTAATCTGCAAGTCAGAAAAGAAGACTTTAGCATATAATATTAGTAACGTGAGATCGATTGTTTAAAAGTAGAAATGGGTAAGAAAAAAATTATAAAAACTGTGGGAGGGGGAGGGGGGGAAGCAATCTATACTAGCTAGGATAAATCTACTGGATGCTCTACTATTACAGACTTATTGGTCTCCTATTAGTTAAGTCACTTTTGAATCAGTGGATCAAACAAACAAGATAATCTCAGCCAGTACTAGACACACTATATATCGACTGGTTACCTCTTTGATATGTTGGTCAACTACCACTTTGACATTTTGGTCAACTACCATTATTTAAGCCATGTCCATGCTTTGGTCTTCAATCCAGGGACAGTACACACCTACTCTATACATTAGTCCAGGGGGTATAGGTTACTATAGACATTAGATCATTAAACTTCACTTTGTTGTTTACAAGATTTGTCTTAGTCTCTAGTAGTTGTAAATTAAGAACCTGATGTATTGATCAGATTGCTGTATATACCTGTAAATAAACTGGTTGTGTATTCATTTATTAGGGTGTCTATAACTGTATGTATTCGAGTCTATGTTGAAAGATGCAGTTCTATATACAACCTACAACCGTCACACACCGAGACAACTGTGTACAACCTACCACCCCCAAACAACGATACAAATATACAGTACTATTACTATGTACAACCTACCACCGTCAAACACCAATATCCAAAATAATACTATCATGTTTATTTATTTGACAGATATACATTGACTTAATTTGTAAAGTATGACAAATTATGGACAATATTGACAAATAAAGTTTGCATTCAGAAATATATTGAGAAGAAAAATGTAACGTGGCCTCATTCTATTGTGACTTTAGTCCAGTAAGTATGTTGGAGACTGTTACTTATTGGTTGCCTTAATTTGGTCTGTCAGATGTCTTGATGTAAATATTTAAGTTGGGAGACACTGACATGAAATATGAGATGGGGAAACATCAAACCTGACTGGTCAGATTATTTGGGTTGATTTATAGAATTAAAAGTTTTATAACTGTTGGTTAATTGTTTGCGTATACACATAGGTAAGTACTTAAATACACACACACACATGCACACACACATTTAAGTACTTACATACACACACAGGTTATTACTTACATAAACACATATAGATACGTATTTACATACACACATCATATAAGTATGTACATACATACCCACGCATAGGTAAGTACTTAAATACACACAAATGCACACACATATAAGTACTAACTTATACCCACACATAGGTAAGCACTTAAATACACACACATATGCACATACACATATAAGTACTTACTTACACCCACACATAGATAAGTACTTAAATACACACACATGCACACACACATATAAGTACTTACTTACACCCACACATAGGTATGTACTTACACACACACACACATTCACACCCACATATAAGTACTTACTTACACCCACACATAGGTAAGTACTTTATTGCACACACATATATAAGTACTTACGTACACCCACACATAGGTAAGTACTTACATAAACATTAGAAAATTTGTCAGTGTGACAATTTCCCTTCAAAGTTATTGATAAGATCTTGCCACCGCTCGGGTGTTTCGCATCACTCCCCACCATTGGGGGAGGGGGGAGGGACAGCCGTTATATACAAACAAACAAAGAAATATTAAAACGTGGAAAATTGTAACATGTATGCCGAAATACGGTGAACATAATACTTGTCGTATGAATGACCCAAGTTATCAAAGCCTTATTTGAATCGTGACTCACCCCACCCCCACCCTCACCCCCAACTCAACAGCTTGATGTTTTTCTTTTTAATGAGGGTTGAGACGCTGACAAGTAGCTGTTATTATTGGGACGGGACCATTCAATGGTTTGGTCGATAGATATAAGCAATCATTGTACAATTATGCTGGATGCCGGCGAAAATGCTCGACGTTCAACTAGACTAGTGTATTATGTACAGTCAATGTTAGACTACAACTAGACTAGTGTATTATGTCGTACAGTCAATGTTAGACTACAACTAGACTCGTGTATTATGTCGTACAGTCAATGTTAGACTAAAACTAGACTAGTGTATTATGTCGTACAGTCAATGTTAGACTACAACTAGACTAGTGTATTATAATGTACAGTCAATGTTAGATACCCTAACGTTACGTACCTCCATTTATGATTTTGAGAAACGAAAGTTTTGCTCGAGTGAACGTTTTGTAACTCATGCTTTTAGACTTAAAGAATATAAGCATTTGTTATGTATTTTTAAAAATCTAAAATATTTCATTCTACGTGAGCACTGAAATATATTTACTATTAGAATCCAGACAATGCCTGTCGTATATTTATATAAGAATTGAGACATTGTCGGATAGCCATAGTTATCTGAAGTAGATCATTCAAAATATCTTCACTAAAATTGATTTACAAAAAAACAACAAATAAATAATTATACAAGCAAACACATAAGACAGATAAGTACAGATCGATAGATTGTCATGTAGGTACAGACAGATAAGTACAGATCGATAGATTGTCATGTAGGTACAGCAGATAAGTACAGATCGATAGATTGTCATGTAGGTACAGACAGATAAGTACAGATCGATAGATTGTCATGTAGGTACAGACAGATAAGTACAGATCGACTGATTGCCATGTAGGTACAGACAGATAAGTACAGATCGACAGATTGTCATGTAGGTACAGACAGTTAAGTACAGATCGACAGATTGTCATGTAGGTACAGACAGATAAGTACAGATCAACAGATTGTCATGTAGGTAAAGACAGATAAGTACAGATCAACAGATTGCCATGTAGGTACGGACAGATAAGTACAGGATTGACAGATAAGTACAGACAAACTGATAAGCACAGACAGACAGAAAAGTGTAGACATATAGATTGGTACAGACAATGGGAAGTAAATTTGTTAATGGTGAAGATTGCCGAAAATGTTGCCAACTTGCATAATTTGGTCCCTACACCAGTTACCAGTGGGACGGATGGCCGACGGTGTAGATACTCGACTGTCAACATGAGAGTCGGGTTCGATCCTCGCTGAGAACCATGGAATTTTTCCAGGTGTTATTTGGCGCGAAGTCGTCCCACAAGTCCACCCAGCTTTAAATGGGTACCTGACTTATGTTTGGGAAGTAAAAGCGGCTGGGCGTTGTGCTAACCACACAAATCCTCCATATACCGAGGTTACAGAAACAGATGAATTCTACATTACATCTGCCCAGATGGCCCAGTAGGGCTAAGGGAACTTTACTTTTTTACACCAGTTGCGCTTTTTTTTTTATAAAACGAACTATTGAGTTTTAATAGATTTTTTTGATCGTGTTTACGTACTATTTTGATACTATACGTTTGTTTCAACATAATACGTTAATTCATTAACCCAACCGAAAGATAAAGTAGCAGAACTCATTTTTTTAACCCAATGAGTTCATGATTTAACAAAAAGCACAAAAGAAAAATGTTGTGATGAAACCTGCAGACATATCAAAGTATAAAATGACTCATTATAAACTCAATAACGTAAAAAAGAAAAAAAAACCAACTGGCGACTACAATACACGGGGCTACACTTGAAATGACTGCACTCTCCGATATTGTATGTGCCCTGGACCAAAACGATCCTGCGATTACGAAATGTTTCCAGCTAACTGTGTCCCGTACCTTGAAGACATCCTGCTTCCTTTTAAACCGCAAGTTTCAATTGTAAGCATTAAATAAATAACTGTTTTTCTTTGATGGTCTTATAGAATGCATATTGCATAAATGCACTTAAAACAGAAAATTATATAAAGTACTTGTGTGTTGGTCCGGATCTTGTCTGTGATATTGAACAGAGGATGGGAGCTAAAATTTCATTTGAAAAGAAAAACACATGTCATATCAAATGCATTTAACGTTTGATTTTTTTTTTTTAAATGCACCATGAAAAGGCCCTGTTATATTAGTAAAAATAGAATGTATAAATAGCGTCTGATAGAATCAAGTTGTAAACATACATGTATTGCATTTGTAGTCAGTAATAACAGCTGTCTAGTATTTGGGCTGGGTGTGAAGTTAGCGTCTAGACTGTAGCATACTTGTGTAACTGTATATTATGTTGTTTTGTTTTGTTTTGCACCTAAGCAATTTAAAATGTTTGTCATATGCACTGAGGTATGTTTCTGTCACCTATCCGTTGACATGTCTCTGTCATTCCAACAGCGACATTGTCTTTCAAATGGGGACATTGTTATTTTGTCATTCAAGCATTGTCATTGTCATTGAATTTCGTCATATCAGACCTTTTGACATCAACCACCAGGTTATGTACGAATTTAAAGTCAACTGTATCCCATCAAAATGTCTAATAAGTGTTATGTGACCCACATTCATTCCACTCAGGGTCGTCTGCCCTAATCCTTTTGGCTTTATCCCCACCCCCTCCCCTGTCCCTCCCTCCTTCCTTTCACTGTACTGGTGGGATCCATCAGGATGTTCTACTGCGGGATGACAGAGAAATGACCAGTGGATAATTACAATAGGCTTACACTTAAATCACGTGATCTTATTTTATGTGTGAGCGTTTGTGGGTTGGAAGAGTGGGGGGGGGGGGGGGAGGGCTTAAAGATAAGTAGCGCCGTGACCGTGCAAAGTTGGGGGGAGGGGACGACAGCCATCTTTACCTGACTTGACAAACTTGAACTTCTTCCAGTTTCTTTTTGAAACCCTTCTGCTGGTCAAAATCTAATTTTCCTCTGTCCTCCCCACCTCTTTTAGCCCCCTTTCCGCATTTTTTCGTGATTTCCAGTGAGGGGGAATGTGTATCTGTCACGTGATTCAAATACTCTCATTGGGGGAAAAAAAGTTTTTGAAAAAAAAAATGCTCAGAAGGTCAATGTTTCGTCTATTAAAAATTTGATAGTAAAACTTGAAAAGTTTGATTGTAAATAGATCGAATCAATTTATATTATGACACGTCCTTTTTACATAATGATCTTAAATGTTAATAATTATTTTTTTTTATATTACAAAATATTGAGTTAAACGACCCATCAAGATTTAATTAAAAAATACCGGGGAAAATTGCATAATGGGATGATTATTTTCTTTTTTTTTTTTACGAAGATAATTCATTTTTGACAGTTGTCAGTAAGAGACGAGTTTCTGGGTATAACAAAACTAAGTCATATCAATCACATGACTAGAGGAAACAAAAAGGCATTTTCTTTGTCAGTGATAAACTGAGTCATATCCGAGTCATGTGACTGCATCTTTCGGCGATACATTTTCCGTCGTGGTCAAACTACTTTGGTAGAAGATGTCCATTCAGTACGACCTATGCGTAGACTATTCACTATCACTTGAGATTATGTTTGACAACTATATAGGTCAGGAAATAAACTTAATAAACACTTAAGAAACAAATAAATACAAAGAACAAATCATGCAGCGAATAACGAAACGGAGAAAGTATTTTAAGACCATTGGCTGGATTTTCGTTTGGTCGTGTTTTCGTACTATTTTGACACTATAGGTTTGTTTCAACAGAATAGTTCAACGTATATATGGCGTGTAGATGGTATAGCAAGAATATCACACCCCCCCCCCTTCCGTTCCACAAGCGATGGTCATTACATTTGTGTTGTCACTACAACCTATCGCAAAGGTGAAATGTTCATCTTCTCTCCAATGGTTTAATGTTTACAATGACACAGTTCAATATATTTGAGCCTATTGGTGATGCAAATTAAGGGTTCCTAATAACTCCCATTCTTTTTACACCCCGATTCTCTAAAGACGAGTGGTACATTAGAACTAGGAGTGTGCCGGAATCCGGTCCGGAATCCGGTTCCGCCGGATTTTGCACTATCCGGTGAAATCCGGTTCTGCCGGATTTACATGTATCCGGAATAACCGGATTCCGAATTCCGGAATATACCGGTTTTGGAATTTGCCAGATTTTGTGACTCACCGGATAAAATAAAAGTAATTATCTTTCCCGAATTCCACACGATCACGATACACTAATCGATTGTTTCGAGCGTTGAGCTTGTTTAATGTTTTGAACATACCAGAGGCTAGAGTCAGCACCGCTAATAGTGGCCAATCGGCCCAATCCCATACATGATAGTGCGGGAATGAGTAATTATTATTCGTGACGTCATCTTAACCGGAATCACCAATGACGTTGTAACAGAAATAATAAGCAACTATACTGCCCAAGCGCCTTACCACCAGCCCGCCACCTTCATAACAAAATAAATAACAGAAATGAATGGTTTTTGATAAATTCATTTAAGTTATTTCGATTTCTCTGAGAGATGGAAAAGATGTCTTCTTTGTTATTAAATAAAAATGCATCACCCACGAGATTTCCTGTTGAAAAAATAGTTCAAATATGAATATTAAATATTGTGAAATGAAAAATAGAATATTTTTCCATTCTGAAATTTCCGTGAAGGAACACTAATTCTCTAACACTAATTAATATAACAAGTCACTGAGTTGGTAATCTAACCCTAACCCCAACGTAACGTCTTCCATTAAAAGCAATTCCTTCCCAATTTTTTTTTATTTTTTTTTAATTCTATTTTATAATAAAGGTTATTATAATTCTATTTAAACAAGGAATTAAAAGTCAAATATGCTTTTAAAAAATTTTGATTTATATTATCGTTCACTCAATTGTTAAAAATGCGTATCATTTTTGAGTAAAAATTAACATTACGTTAGCGGTCTAGTATAAATTTAAAGGTCTTTGGTGATCTTTATGTCACCAAGCCATCTTCGGCGATTCTCGCTTGCGCTATGATCTGTGTTCTTTGGTTTAAACGACGGTATGACGTAGCCGCGGCCCGCAGCGCTCAGCAGGCTTGCGGAGCCGCAGCCGGGAGCCGAGAGCCGCTACTTTTTGCTGGAGCCGGAGCCAGAGCCGAAAAAATCTGGCGGCTCCACGGCTCCCTAAGGGTTTTTTTTTTTACAGCAGAATTTTTTTTTAGCTTTAAAATTGCAAATTTGTTTGATTGTTTGCCTCCTACAATTTGAAATGTTGTCATGTTTTACGAACGCCACAACAGTAACACGCACATCACCACAAGAAATCTTTAATGGGGAATCGTTTTGTGTTCGTTTTAAATCTTGTTTACCCTCCGAAATTTTTTTAATGGCAGGTTTTTTTTTTGTTATATATAAAGGTAAAACAGTTTTATTTCACAGAATAATTGTATCAATCATTTAAAAATAACTTTTTACTACGACGACAAATAGAACGCGTCATTTCGTGTATTATTAGACCGCAAATTTGTAATAGACTAAAAACAAAATGGTCGCTTTATGTATTTAACAATTTTATTATAAAAGAATATTTGAAATAGAGTAGTTAAATTTATAAGGCTGTGCTTTTCGGACCCGGGTCCCAATATAACCCGATTGTTATTCGGACCCGTGGCAAATATACACTAAGCTTAGCTATATTTAAACTTTATTAGACGGAACCCGAAAAAATAATAATACAAAGTCCGTTTGGTGGAACCCTAGACACTGAGTAACGATTAAATCATACAATTCAAACAATAATAAAAAAAATAAACAAAATACAATAATGAAGTTTATGTATAGCTAAGCTAAGTGCATATTTGCCACGGGTCCGAATAACAATCAGACTTTATTGGAACGGAGTCCGAATAAAAATAGGAGTTTATTGGTACCCGGTCCAGGCCCGTAGCCAGAGGAGGGCTAGGGTGGCTGAGCCTCTCCGTTCATGACCTGAGCCCCCCCCTCCCCGTGCATGATTTGAGCTTTTTGACAAAATTTTAATAATAACGGCTATAAAACATCAATCATTTTGTTCAATTTAGTTTTAGGGGCCCGGACTGAGCTGGCCAATCAACTTTTTAAAATATTAATATCAGCACGGGCCCGTGTCACCCCAGCCCAGGGACCCGAAATTTCTGTCGGTGGGCCTGTTCGCAACCTTTTAATAGTTTTATATATTGATATCTTCTGAGGACAACTAGCAACTTAAATAAGTTAATACAATGATATTGACTTCTGACTTCACTTTTATACATATGTATAATAAAATAATAAAGTACAAACTCCGTAATTTCTGAGTGATGTTATTTAATTTGCAAATTTACTTTTTAGTAGAATTAATTTTATTTTAAAGTAATTAATTGCGACTGGTCAATTTGTTGTTGATAGAACTGTTCTTTGTTTTCAATATTTTATAAGAAATATCACACAAATAGCTAAGCTATATTCGTGCATCTTTGTCGTTCTTCCCGTGTTGTACGTTAAACCAACAGTATAATAATATAAATCAGGTATCTATTATGTAACAATTGTGTAGCGAAAAAAAGGTCAATATATTTATAACAGGAATAAGAAATTGCTCGGCCTCAATAAATTTTTATCATTAAAATTCTTGACTATTTAAATTATTTTTAACAAAACTGCAACATGCCATGCATTATTGAAACGTAGTTAAAATTATATATTTCTAATTAACAGCTGAAAAATCGGTACTAAAATCCACCATTCATGATATGGAAATGCAAAAAATTTCTTGGGGTGGGGACTCACTGAGGTCCCCTCGCCAAACCCCTCCTCTCCGTTCGCAAGCTTTCGGCGCTACGCGCCTCCATCTTCGCCCCCCCCCGCAACATTTCTTCTACCCCACCAGAAGCGGAATTAGGGGAAGGGGCCGGGGGTGGCATTTACCTCCCCCCCCCCCGAAATATTTTTTGTTCAAAGACCAATTTTCAACAATGTAAACAGTTTACACCCCTCCACCCAGTCAAAGATTTTGCCCCCTTCCCTGTCAAAGTTGTCTAGATCCGCCCCTGTACCACCAGGATCAGTTCTTCGCCCCCCCCGGCCGAAAAAATTTCTTCGTCCCCCCCCCCCCCCGAAAATTTCTTCGCCCCCTATTGCAATATTCCTGGCTACGGGCCTGCCGGTGTCCGAATAGTCACTTCGAATTTATAAATATAAATACTGAAGTCTTTAAAATATTTTAAATAATGTATCATTTTACTATTGGCTAATTTGATCATTGAAATAACTTTTTAGTACTTATGAAAATGGCGACTAGTGAAACCTCGATAAAAAATAATAATATGTTTCTGGATGCACTGAAATGGTTTTTGTTTTTAGTAAAACCGGACAATGCGTATATTTTTCAAGTTCCTGATTATGGGGGTGAACGCGGCAAAATTTGCATAACCTTTTTATCAGCGGCATGTTAGCGTTGGGCAATTACAACAATTTTTGTCTCGTGTGATACGATCTTAATAGGAAGCCAGAGCCGTCAAATTTGTGGGAGCCGGAGCCGAAAAAAATATGGCGGCTCCGCAAGCCTGGCGCTCAGCTGTGATTGTGTGGCATCACTGAAATGTGTACATTATTTGGCTGTGGACTTGGAGTAACTTAACACTGTTAACAAACTAATAGTCATTAATTAGTTATCAACATCTTATTCTTACTTCTTTAGGCTTGAATAATAGCTTTGAGTTCATTAAAATTTGTACTTCAATTTTCAAACTTGTAAAGTACAGAAATACAGAATTATTGTTCTCAAATTTCAATTCAATTCAATCTTGTTATTTGTTTTTTCCAATTAATTATCCATTTCAATACACATCATAAACTATGATCATTTGAACAATAACAATAAGCAATAAGCATCTATTGCGTGCTGTGTATTTAGTATATTGCCAGCCTAGGATTCTTTCAGTCTGTATCCAATCGTTCTATTATAGATATGTCTAGGTGCAAACGCTTTCAAACTCCGTACAGTAGTATTTATAACAGAGGCACTGGAATTCCGTGTATATGGTAATATTTATTATAAACACAATGTACATCACATGCAATATGGTCCAACATCAATTTCACTAAGTACAATAACATTAATATCTACTGGTAATCTACTTGTGACCACTCTCGGCTCTATCTACAAATCTACTGCTTAATCTATCCCACGTCCCGTTTCTTCAAACTTTTTTCATCAGGCCTAGTGCCCCACCCACTTGTTGGATTGGCTAATTAAAAAAACTCATTAAAAGGTTAGCGCCCTTTGCCACCTTCGGTTGTGTTCGGTGATATATCTTTTTGTCAAGAATGTCAGTTGACTCTCTCCCTACTCTCGGAACAAAGGCTAAGGTATCATATGTCAAGTCCCTAACCCAGGTCGCTAGAAAACGCAATGACTCTACCCCCAAAGATTTAACCCTGAACTCTTGACTTAAACTCTCAAAGATTTACTTTATATTTTATCCTACATTCTAACCAAACTAACCAATGTGTGAGAACCATGTACTCCACAGCATCCATCATCCAATGAGCCAATGACAAGACCAGATGAACTCAGATGATGAGTCTGACTTTCTCCTCAGATTTAAAACAATTAGTGCACTACAATAGTTAAAAATTACACTGCCAAGTGGCAAGTGTTACAGTAATTAAAGTAATAGACTAATAGTAAAGTTGTTTTCCTTTGACCTTGCAGCGAGTTAGAACTTAACAGCGAGTTCAGTTACTTATGGATAATAACTTATTACCAATCTGCGTTATATTCTGATTTCAGTGATTTCTGAATAATTTCTATTTTCTAATTTATTTCAAAGTTCTTCACTTCCAACTTCCAATCAGCTAATGTCATTTAGCCATTTCTGTTCAGAAGGCATTCAACCCATCAGATTTAACGGTATTTGCAAAGTACCAAAATCCGGAATAATAATCCGGATCCGGTACCGGATCCGGCGTATTTCGCATAAGAAAATCCGGATCCGGATCCGGTTGGAAAAAACGGATCCGGCACACCCCTAATTAGAACCACTCCTCACATGTCCACAGCCAATTAACTAACAAACAGGTACCAATTGCCAAAGGTTATCATTCGTACGGGCCGCAAAAGGTCTTGAATATCATCGGCAATGCTGCTATAGTTGATGTTCTTCATACACCAATAACATAATGAATAACATTGACACTGTTGTCATTTTTAATGTCCTTCATAGACCAATATAATAATGAACCATTATTGTCTTCTTTTTTTCAAACTACATTAAAACTACATTCAAAGTACATTCAAACTACATTCAAACTACATTCAAAGTACATTCAATGTATATTCAAAGTACATTCAAACTACATTCAAACTACATTCAAAGTACATTCAATGTATATTCAAAGTACATTCAAACTACATTCAAACTACATTCAAAGTACATTCAATGTATATTCAAAGTACATTAAAACTACATTCAAAGTACATTCAAACTACATTCAAACTACATTCAAAGTACATTCAAAGTACATTCAAACTACATTCAAAGTAAATTCACACTACATTCAAACTACATTTAAAGAACACTCAAATTACATTCTAACTACATTAAAACTACATTAAAACTACATTCAAACTACATTTAAAGTACATTCAAACTACATTCAAACTACATTCAAACTACATTCAAAGTACATTCAAAGTACATTCAAACTGCATTCAAACTATATCTTTTCTTCCCAGCTTTTCCTTTTATGCCGGAGTTTGAAAAATTAAAAAAAAGATGTGTAATCCGGTTGTCAACCACCGCGTTATACCCTCTGGTCATGTCAAGTTTGAAGTAAATTGTTCAGATTCGTGTTTAATGACAATGAGAAAGGGGTTTGGGGGGGGGGGGTTACTCGGGAATTAACAGGACCTGGACATTGATTACAAAATGATTTTAGTGTGTGTGGCGTGTTTCCTTGTTCTCTGCCATTCCCGGAGTCTGTCCACTCATTTAGTCATTTGATGCCATTACAGAAAAAACTTCATCGTGTAATTCAGAGTCAGTGTAGAATAGCAGTGACCTATAGTAGTCTGTATCTGTATCAAATTTTGTTACATTAGTTACTTTAGCTTTACTGTTTTTACGATTATTACTTTTCAAAAAATGTCATAAGAAAATCCCAACTTTATCTTTCTGTGATTTTTTTTTCCTCGGAAGCCCCTGACGTGACGAGAATTTATCTCTTTGATCTCACGGACATCACCGCCGGGACAGTTTACAGCCTTGACCGAGGGTGTGATGACCATGTGGAGGGCCATGACCTTATCTCCCCCCACGAAGCGGATCATCAAGCAATGGTTCTGTTTCATTTTGATTAGACCAGAAAAATTGAGTACAACAGAAAATAACAAATAGATCTGAAAACCTACATTGCGATAAGAAATATATTTAAGATGAGGCAGTTAAACATTGAATACAATAGAAATAAACATAGAGTTTTAAAACTTGTAAGTTTTCATGTGAAGTCATTGTTAAAGAGAAACCATGCATTATATATTTCTGTTTAATTGTTCCGTTGTTCTGTAATTTCATACTGAAGTAAGTTAAGCATTTTCATATGAAATAAAAACAAAGATTAAATTGCTTGATGAACTAAAGGCTATTATTATTATTGTTATTATTATTATTATTATTATTAATTTGGAACTGATCCAATTAAATTTGTATTTGTTTTTGATCAATATTATTGATTCGTTTCACGACTTTTCGCTTTATGGCCAACGTTTCTATAACGCAACAAGGCCGTTCAGAGAGAAGTGGTTGTACTCAGTGTCCACAGGAAGCAAAAGCTCAAAGACAACTGGTGTCTATAGAGTTAACATCCCTTGCTTTGCACCATTCAGTTAAGGTTCAAAGCACACAGCCCCGTAGCGTAAAAATTATACAGCAGGGTCCAGGCAATAGCGGGGAGGGGGGCAGGTAATACATTTTACTAAGTAGAACAAATAAGCAGAGGGGACCAGACAAAACGCAGGGGCCCCCTGCCCCCCCACCGCACGCTACGGGCCTGAAAGCACACCTATCTCTACCTACAGAAATAAGAACGTGAGAGACTAGTTGGCATATTTTGATGTTTGTTATATTTTGATAATTAATTATTTTATTAAGTTTGTTATTTCTTATTTAGGTCTACTTTATTCTTCTATTCTGTACTTTTATTTTTTATTTCTTTTTTTTTTACGAAACAAAATAAAGTAAAATAAATATGATCAAATTTCCTAAAAAAATCAGAAAATAATCTGGCGCTGGCCTTGAAAAAAATAATTTTAATCTCTTTTCAAAGAAGTGAACATTAAATTTTGTACCAAATCTGTGGACAAAGTGAACATTAAATTTTGTACCAAATCTGTTGACAAAGTGAACATTAAATTTTGTACCAAATCTGTTGACAAAGTGAACATTAAATTTTGTACCAAATCTGTTGACAAAGTGAACATTAAATTCTGTACCAAATCTGTTGACAAAGTGAACATTTAATTTTGTACCAAATCTGTTGACAAAGTGAACATTAAATTTTGTACCAAATCTGTTGACAAACAATATCTCAAAAAGAATTACGTTATTATTTTTAATTGATACAGTACAATTTTTAAATAAATAGAAACATGTTTTACTTCATTTTGAGACAAATATAATTAGATATACTGATCTCTTGGGCAAGTTTATAAATACCAAGTCGGACAAACTGGAGTGGAGTTACTTAGATTTGACTCACCTGTAACCAATCTATATTGTTGTTCTCTACAATTACGACCTTGAAAAAAAAACATGAAAAGTATGTCGTGAAAATGGGGGAGTGTTACAGAGTGGATATACTTAATTAATTATACATCAAAGTACTATTGGCGTTGAAGTAAATTTCACATTCAATTTTCATAACAGTGAAACAACCCATTTTATAAAGTACCAAGACACAATGTGTCAGATTAAGAAATGTGCTAATTAATTGCTATCACTGTCAATGCATTACTGTCAATTTATCACTGTCAATGTATCATCACCGCTAATGTATCATCACTGTCAATGTTCACTGTCATTGTATCATCACTGTCAATGTATCATCACTGTCAATGTATTACTGCTAATGTATCACTGCCCTTGTATCATCACTGTCAATGTATCACTGTCAATATATTACTATCAATGTATCACTGTCCTTGTATCATCACTGTCAATGTATCACTGTCCTTGTATCATCACTGTCAATGTATCACTGTCCTTGTATCATCACTGTCCTTGTATCATCACTGTCCATGTATCATCACTGTCCTTGTATCATCACTTTCCTTGTATCATCACTGTTAATGTATCACTGTCTATGTATCATCACTGTCCTTGTATCATCACTGTCACGGGTTGTGACTAATCTGTCGAAACCATCCCCTTTACTCCAACCCTTAACTTAATAGTATTACTAACGTTAAGATGTATATTATACCATGTATAATAATATACGTTCCCGTTCTCAAGTTCCCCCCCCCCCCTTTTACCCCACCCCCGTAATTGCGTCATCGGCCAGGTGGACAGCGAACGGCGAAGGAGGCAGTGGTTAACAGAAACACATTACATTCCTCGCGGGAGTCTCCCTGGTCACTCGGCCCTGGTCAATTGCCGACAAAGGGGATGGATGTCCAGTTACTACTGTCTATGTCGGTATGACGTACTTCTCCCTCCCCCTCATCTAGGCTCCACCCCCTAATTTGAAAGTTTGAAATAAACAGATATTATATTTGATTGGTTAGGGGTCACGTGGGAAAATGAGATGAGGAATGAAAGATAGATTCGTAGACATTCGACTGAGGGTCCTAGTGGTGACCGGTCGACCTTCGAGTGCGAGGTCGATAAGAGAGAGAGAGAGTGAGATAGACAGAGAGAGAGAGAGAAGGGTGATCTATCGAGAGAACGTCCCTTTAATTCTAGTCATTGATACTGGATTAATCTTTGACATTTTTGGATTACTTTGCTTATGATTTTAAAGACCACCAGATCTCTGTTACGGACTGGTGTCTCTGTAAATAAATATATTTTGTCGCTGTACACACTTGTGGAATTGATTATTCGTCACTTGTTATACGTTTAATTGTTGGTGAGACTGTGTGTGGTAGAAACACAAATACAAATACGAGTCATCATTGAGTCAGCCCTCATACTCTTAGCAACAAGCCAAGGATACCCTCAAAGGGGTCCTCAACAATCACTGTCAATATATCACTATCAATGTATCATTGTTAATGTATCACTGTCCTTGTATCATCACTGTCAATATATCACTATCAATGTATCACTGTCAATGTATCACTGTCAATGTATCACTGTCCTTGTATGATAACTTTCCTTGTATCATCACTGTCAATGTATCACTGTCCTTGTATCATCACTGTCAATGTATTACTGTCAATGTATCACTGTCAATGTATCACTTTCAATGTATCACTGTCAATGTATCAGTTTTGTAGTTTTTATTCCCCAAATAGCCATCTTGCGTTTTTTCATTATCAAATGAATCACTATTTACTGGTGTATCACAAAATTCTCTTTCTGGTCTTCTATTCACAATAATTCAACTTATACACTATGAAAGAGAAGAGCCAAATATTAAAATAGAATGTACGAGCTCAGAGATGTCTAGGTAAATAAAGAACTAATGGCACACGTACACTATTGATACATACGATTCACAAAATACTGTTGTGAAATAGGTCAAGAATAAAAAATACTCGTCAGTTGTATGGAATCAGGCCATAAGGTTGTTATTTTTTTACCATTGTCCCTGGTCAACACCAACAGGTCAACAACAATGTCGTTCATTATGCACCGGCTTCGATGTTTTAATTGATTTTCTATTTTTAACTGTAACAAAACATCCGAGAGAATATAAATGACCAAATGATATGAAAACTACGTTATCTACTGTACTCTACACATATCCACTATTGACGGTATCTACTGTACTCTACACATATCCACTATTGACGGTATCTACTGTACTCTACACATATCCACTATTGACGGTATCTACTGTACTCTACATGTGTCCACTATTTACGGTATCTACTGTACTCTACACATACCCACTATTTACGGTATCTACTGTACTCTACACATACCCACTATTGACGGTATATACTGTATTCTACACATATCCACTATTTACGATATCTACTGTACTCTACACATACCCACTATTTACGGTATCTACTGTACTCTACACATATCCACTATTGACGGTATATACTGTATTCTACACATATCCACTATTGACGGTATATACTGTATTCTACACATATCCACTATTTACGATATCTACTGTACTCTACACATACCCACTATTGACGTTTTAATTGCCCACCGCAATGGGGTGAAACCGTAAAACCTGTCAGGAAATTCAGGGGTTCGTCGGGTACTGTAATTCGCTCTAAACTATCTCAGCTACCTCTGGGTGTGCGGTACATCAGTACGGCCCCAATTCGAGATTCTCAGGGGCCCAAGATAAGCTAATCAGGAGGGCCTAATATAAACTGGTCAGTGGCCCAAGATAAGCTAAATAGGAGGGCCTAATATAAGCTGGTCAGGGGCCCAAGATAAGCTAATCATGGGGGCCTAATATAAGCTGGTCAGGGGCTCAAGATAAGCTAATCATGGGGGCCTAATATAAGCTGGTCAGGGGCTCAAGATAAGCTAATCATGGGGGCCTAATTTAAGCCGGTCCTGGGCCCAAGATAAGCTAAATAGGAGGGCCTAATATAAGCCGGTCATGGGCCCAAGATAAGCTGGTGGCTGCCCTGATGGTTGTTATTTTTCATGTCCTCTTTAATCTATCTACAATTAGTCCTTTATTGGTCGTTTATTTCGTTATTATTATCTTTAGGTTCTCATTTTCTCAGAAAAAAATAGCCTTGCATTGTGGTCTCCATCCACAATGATATTGGTCAGTGAATTAATATGCTATATATAGCCTAGTCTACAAGTGTGATACTGACGAGAAAACTGGGGGACCGGTCACGTGTTCTTGAGAATATGGAAAATTTGCTGGCTGTATCAGAGATCAAAGCGAAAGACATCAAGTAATATTTAGCTCAGGGTTGGGCAACCGATTTAAGTCATGGGCTACATTGGGTTCTATCATTTCACAGATGGGCAGGTTCAAGAGCTAATGTGTGGAGTGTTTAAATAAATAAATATTAATTGAATGAAAATGAAATGCTATAATATAAAGGGTTTTAGTCACTAGCCCGATGAAACAAACAAACGGGCCAAACGTGGCGCGCGGGCCGAAGCCCACCCATCTCTTATTTACAAGTCAATTTTTTTTTTTAATTTCAAACACACTGACCTATATATTGTTAGAGATGTTGTTATTGTTTGTTGAGCTAAGTTATTTTTTTTTAATTATTATTTATTGTAAGATTTGAAACAACATATAATATAATATAATATAAGCGATTTGAGTTCTGCGTTAAATCGAAAGTAAAGAATTAATACAACAGTATCCCAGTTTAAAATACAATCATGAAAAAATCGGATCTGCCCAAAACCGAAAAATAACCTAGCCTACAGATCAAGCCTAAGGGGATATAACTCTATGCAAAAGTTTTGCAGGGTACAGCTAGTTTCTATATAATTATGATATTTGTAGGCGGTTAAATATTAAATTGAATTGTTCATGATAAAAAGAAGGGTGAAATAGAAGGGTATTGATTAAATGAGTTGGCAAGTGTACCATTATCAAAAAAAAAATTCTTTTTTTTCCCTCTATTTCAACAGCTCAACAATCTTTTGTTTATTTATTTTACTCTCCTCTAACCCCTTTGTGAGCTTTGAATCATGTTTGGCACCGTATGATGTGTTCTGGGTGAATTCATCCCTTCCTTTTAACACATTCGCATCTCTGTGTTTACTTGGGAGATTGTTGTTTGTTTTAATATATGTATAATATATTCAATCAATACATTGTGTAATATTGCAGAAAAAAAAATTTTTTTTTGCTTTTTTTACACATTGTAAACAAAGACAACGACAACAACAAAAAAAAATGAGTCCAAAAACGCAGTAGATCAATCAATACATACATTGTAAAGCTTTTCTCCCTTTTTGCTTTATAAACTGTATTTTTTTATGATGTTACAGAAATCCACTCTTTTTCTTCGTGCACGGCTCACTGGCGTTGTTATAGTAGGTGGTAGAGGGAGTGGACTATTGGGTCCCCCCCCCCCCCGACAAGGTAGATTATTGTTTTAGTAGCCCCCACCAACACCGTCACCCCAACACCCCCCGTCCCCCACCCCCCAATCCTAAACTTTTTGCGAGAGGGCCTCCACGTATTTAGACCTGAATAAAGTTTGACGTAATAAAATAGATGTGCATGTGTTTGCGAGAATTAACAGTTGGGTCAGTCAGGATCGGCGTTACGATACGCAGGGCCCTATGGAGAACAAAACAATTTATGTCGGCCCCTAGCTTCCATCCAGCTTGCAGCAAAGTTTTTAAAGTGTAAAGTTGTTGACTTCTAATTGGAAATAGTATAAACGTGCTGAAAAATATATTCTAGGACCGAAAAAGTATGGCTTACATTTTATGTAGTGTTGTAGTAGTGTTGTAGTGTTGTAGTAGTGATGTTGTAGTGTTGTAGTAGTGATGTTGTACTGTTGTAGTAGTGTTGTAGTAGTGTTGTAGTAGTGTTGTTGTAGTGTTGTTGTAGTGTTGTTGTAGTGTTGTAGTAGTGTTGGTGTAGTGTTGTTGTAGTGTTGTAGTAGTGTTGTTGTAGTGTTGTAGTAGTGTTGTAGTAGTGATGTTGTAGTATTGTAGTAGTGTTGTTGTAGTGTTGTAGTAGTGTTGTAGTAGTGTTGTTGTAGTGTTGTAATAGTGTTGTTGTAGTGTTGTTGTAGTGCTGTTGTAGTGCTGTAGAAGTGTTTTATTTCCATTTCCTTTCTTGGAGGCCTCCAACTAATGTCATTTGAGATCCTCTCATCATTAGCACATTTATTGCATGGCTCGCCACTACTGGTCATGGGCGGCCAATCTATGACCCCATCATCTGACCCTTACCCATTTCCTCACCCTTGTCCTTGGGTTTCTTTCTCTTTTTTTTTTCTTTTGTTGTTGAAGATTTTACTCATTGACGATGTCATTATCTGTCCCTGGAAATATCTCGGTGGCTATCATACTGGGAGACATGACAGGACCGACTACAGCGCCATTACAATGTACTTGTACGGAACAATGCTCTCGTGAAATGAGACACATACAGAATGACATATCAACAAGGACATATACAGAAGGGTATTCAGACTAGGACATGTACAGAATGACATATCAACTAGGGCATATACAGTATGACATATCAACTAGGACATGTACAGAATGACATATCAACTAGGACATGTACAGAATGACATATCAACTAGGACATATACAGTATGACATATCAACTAGGACATATACAAAATGACATATCAACTAGGACATATACAGAATGACATTTAAGCTAGGAAATTTACATAATGACAAATAAGCCAGGACATATGCAAAAGGATATATCAGCAGGGACATCTACAGAAAGACTTCAGAAAGACACACATAGAAGAACATATTTGCAGGACATATAAAGAATGAAATATCGACTAGGACATATATAAAAGGACATATCAGCTAGTACTTATAATGAATGAAATAAATATCACCTAGGACATATACAGAAGATAATATCTACTACTTCGAGGAAATCTTCATTGGCAGTTGTTTTAAAACCTAGAAGCAATATGTCTAGATTTTAAAGAATTGTCTTGTTATTTGATCACAAGTTCGTTCTTTCAAGGGCAAACACTCTGTAACCAGAGGCGGACTATGCTGTTGGAAGCCCCTGACGCACAAGACAATTTTGGGTCACCTTAAAAAAGAAGTGACCCATTGAGAAATGTTAAATAAAAATAATTACAAGTGTATAGTTGATAAAATAATTACAAGTGTTAGCAGTTCCTGGGTGTGGCACGTCGATAACTTTACCTCTGGGTCCATAATTGAAGAGGACGTTGAAAAGTAAAGTAAACAGAAATGTGAAGAGGTTCGCGTTAAACCTGACATGTCGTGGACTGCTTAGGACACACCAGGTGTCTGTTTAGATTCAGACTTTTTATCTCCTGATCTTGTATCGATCTAGTCACCATTACAATACTAGTTTGCAGAGATATCGCTACATCTGCCGTAGCGATCGAAGCTTTCCCCCTCCCCACCCCCCACGTTAGGTCACTTCTTGCACTCACACTAAAAAGGTCAACTAGAGGACAGCTTTTTAATGACTCACCCACCCACCCACCCAAACGCACGTCCTAATCTTCTGATGGCGATAATGCCAGGTCTTGAGCATGTGACTTAACAGTCACACCTGAACCACGGGAAGTACAATGACCGGTGAATGAACGAACTTAAAATCAACTCAACAGTAAAAAATAATTTTACTTTTTAATTTGGTGTTATAGTAGCCAATCCAACTTATAGATGTAATATAGAATATATAAAGTACAGCTTTATTTGTGCAATATTGCATTATTTAAATTGTCCTTTTTAAATTTCAACCTATTATATTCAATTTCCGCTAAATGTTACTTCATTACAGTTTCTCAACTCACGTCTGTAAGGATAATACACACATATAAAAAAAACACCAGTTGCCATATTCGAATGTATGGACATTACATAATGGGGAATAATAATAAAATCTCAGTCTGCCTGACAGAAGGTTAAACAAAATCTCAGTCTGCCTGACAGAAGGTTAAACAAAATCTCAGTCTGCCTGACAGAAGGTTAAACAAAATCTCAGTCTGCCAGACAGAAGGTTAAACAAAATCTCAGTCTGCCTGACAGAAGATTAAACGAAATCTCAGTCTGTCTTACACAGAAAGCTGAGCTGACATACTAAATATTAAAAAAAAAAAATAAGTAGAATCAAATGATCGATGTATACAAATATAATAAGATTATGCACTTTAAGTATGAACATTTTATAAAATTGATTCTTTAGTTTAGCCTAAACATTTACATAGAAGCCGTTCATAATAGCACCTTTCATTCTCTAAAAATATTATTACGTCGAAAATTGCAAAATCTGTGGCACTAGAAGGGCTGATCTGTGAAGTCCCGATATGTTTATGTCTTAGATACTATATAACGCCAATGGTGGCAGTTTTTTTTTAGTGCCCTTCATTCAAACTTATCAAGCCCGTGAGCGCAATGGCAATGGAGGCACCTCAGGAGGAAACTTTCTCAATGACCCGAAAAACCAAATCTCATGGTTCACGCTGGAGATCGAACCCGGGACCACCTCAGGTCGAAAGTCGCGTGTGGTTTACACCAATCGACCAACCACCACCTCTCCAGAATCTGAAACTCTCACTGGTTAAATGAAGTTGCGGGCCATGATAATCAAAAAACAGATACATTCGAACCGCTGCGTCAAGGGTCTGTCTAATGATCGTTTTCCATCTAAAGGAGGCCCATGTTAAAGAGTAACAATGGTAGATTAATATGAGAAATTTTCATTTTTTTTTAGATCTCCGTGGACTTCTTTAGGTTCATGGGCCCATTTAAGTTAGGGGGCGGGGGGAAGGGCACTAGACACGATGTTTGTCTACACGGTAAGTTGGTCCTAGTCAGCATAGTAGCCATTTAACTACATATGGGGGGGAGGGAGGGTCTGTCTTTTTTTTTTTTTACTTATTTTTAACAAATGCCGTACAAGTACATTTCTATTTTACTCACCTTCTAACCCCACTATTGATAATTCTGCTAAGTACATAACATGGGTATTATCAGATAGAAGAGTAAGGGGGGGGGAGGTTTACAATGATTTACTTCAGTTCATCGCCCCAGTATATTTTTGCGCATTTTAGACACAAACGTACACAAATATATCCTCACAGACAGGAATACTTTCACACACACTCACTCACAGACAGGAATCATTGTCCCGAGAAAGGAGAGAGAGAGATAAACAACAAACAGGTTATTGGAACTGGTCCAAACTGCGTCAAATAGGCCCCTCCTCCCCCCCCCCTCCACCCTCCTAGAATAATAAAAGTTTTTTTTTTTCTCAAATCAATCGATTGTTTCCTTTAATTAAGTTATCAACACACGTGGAATAATGTTTTAAATACTAGCGTCCATTTTTTTTTGTTTCATATATTCGAAATAATAATTAGACAAAAAAAAAACACGTTTTGACATATTTCAACACCCGAGTGAGTCTATTTTAAATGACTAGGCTAATACAGTCGTCAATACTGCAGTCTAAATATGTTGTGGTGATTTGCACTTTCTTCTTTTTGCTGCAAAAATAAGTGAGAGGGCGGGGAGGGGTTGGGAAGGATCGTTGTCATGGGGTCATCCTGGACAAGTGAGTCGATTACAGATATGACTGACAATTTCAATTAAAGGGGGACTAGTACAGCAGGTATGACTGACAATATTGCTCTAATGAGCCCGAAATAGAAGCAGCCTCGTGCATAAATATCCTTCTGATGAAAATGATTCATGAAATAGTTCCTTAATTAAAAACTCTACTGGTGCTATTACTAGCATTATTTTTGTCTTGATTAGTGGAGAGTGAAACAAACCTTATAAACCAAAGTAATAAATTCACTAATTTTACTATTTTTTTTTATAAATTAGTTCACATTTCACGTCCGTTTTACTAACACGTCTATAGGTGAACACTGTAAGCAGCGGATAACAGCAGAATTAATCCGGCCTCTTGTTTCAATATCCGTACAGAATGTGCACACTAAGACGTGTGAAGGGCCCCTTCCTCGTGTCACTCACACACTAGCCGCCCCAAGACTGCACACTAGTGTTACAAGTGAGTTCTGGCACTAATAGAATGGTTTTGATTCTGTCTGTCAGTGTGTGTGCATACAATCTTTTATAATGTAAAACCTACTTTTACTACCGGTACAAATAAAAAACATATGAATTGTACATCCAGTAATAAAAATGCGATATTAGAAACAACCCACCACATTGATGGTGGTACCTTCCAAAGAAGAAATCTCAAAGACGACTTGTAGTTTCCTCAGGTCTACATCCATTCTCAATTTTTTTTATAAGTCTCTTTGAGACTTTTAGAGATGTCTGATGTCAATACTTAAACATGATTTTCGGGGTCATTAAATCGTTAGATTTAATAGGAATTTAAATTGCCATGTTTGTCTACCTATCAGAACCATTCTCCTGGGGGACTAGAACATTATGAGTTAATGTTCAAACTTGGAGGAGAAGGGGTGGGGGGGGGGGTATTTGTTACGGCTGCAACATAAAGTGAAATAAGTGCGTAACAGAAAATAAATAATGACCACAAATATAAAAAATAAATAATGGCCACAATTATAATATATATACATATATGCGATTTGGGCTCTGCGTTAAATCGAAAGTAAAGAATTAATACAACAGTATTCCAGTTTAAAATTACAATCATCAAAAAAAAAAATCGGATCTGCCCGAAACCAAAAATAACCTAGCCTACCGATCAAGCCTAAGGGGATATAATTCTATGCAAAGGTTTTGCAGGGTACAGCTAGTAAATAAATAATGGCCACAGATATAAATAAAACTCAAAATAAATACACCTCTAGCAGAAAGTAAATATACAAGGATTCACCGAGCATTTGTAGATCAGTCTGGGACAGTTTCCTCACAGACACCCAAGAAGTTAAATTAAAATGCACTCAAATGTTAGCGTCGCGGGGTCAGTGTAATCCGTCAATCTAAGTGGGCGTGCCGCCCTCCCCCTCTCCCCCCCCCCGCCCCCAACAGTTACAAGACATCCCCCCCCCAGCTCTAGACGTATCTTGGTTCAGTTGATTTACTTTCACATTAACCTCGTTCTGGCTTGTGTAATGTCGTCTTTGGACAGAATTACAGCCAAACTTTTGATATCTTCTTCTTTTTTTTTCCATTCATCCCAAGTATTGTATTTGAAATCTGATTCATCTTATGGTCGCCCTCATCCTGTTATATCAGGAGAATCAAGACAGCTGGTAGGAAAGATGTTGGATGAAATAGCAGCTGCAATATTACATCATATGATGTTAACTATACCGATAATTTTCAAAAGAAGACGGTTATGTTGAAAATGTGAGAATTTTTCATCGGCTGAAAATGTTAATTACGCTATGCTAATCAATAGTCCTACACCTTAAGTTACGTAAATATACAACTGTGCACCAAGTTGGGTAACTTTCGTTTTTTAACGCCCGGGACGAACCTGATCATGCCTCCCCAATACAGTGTCAAAGAGTATCAAGGTAAAGTAGATGCCATTATTGACTGATGCCGTTCTGGGAAGAATACCTCCACGTCAACCTAGGTACACTACTGTATACACCTGTACATACCTGCCTAGGTACCTATCTACTTACTGGGTCGGATTAAGGTCACTATAGACCTAATCATGGTTACCAAAAAGGCTGTTACCTGGTTAGCCTAATATTTAATCCGGCCTTGTTAATAATCTATTTACATTCGCAGCGCCGTTCTTACAACTCGTCAAACTTGCTGGATGCCTAGCAGTATTCCTTCAAAGCTGTGCGCGCGCACACAACTCGCCGAAACATGTGAGCGTACAGTTGAAAAGTGTGTGCGCGATCGCAGAAACACACGCTTGTTTCATTAAGTAGACCGTTAAGTAGCAGACAGACAATATAATTCGCCGCACAGTCTTTAGAAAATCATATGGACTTAAGGTGCCTGGGGCCCCCTCTGCCCAGAGGCACCCCTTCTTAAAACTTTTATTTAGCCAGCCTCGAAGAATGGCTGTCTGAGACCTGTAACTCCGGGCTGAAATTATTTCACCGTTTCTAAGATTTACACACGGTGGCCTTATCAGCATTATTGCTCACGATCCTAAAGTGTACCTTTACCCGGGTTACTCAAAAATACGTTTATAATGTAATATTTTATAATGCCTCAGAAATGTCCTCTTTTGTCATACCAGGCGCCTTTATAGGAGGTTGGGTGGGACTGTGTGAGTCCCAACAGTGTGGGGGCTATTGCTAAAGGTGTTTAGTGACTCAGCTGTGAACGATCCAACCTGTCGTAAGGTTATGACCTAAAAAAAAGCATTGACGTAATAAAAATGATTTTCTTATGCGTGTGAGAATTTTTAGTTGGTGAAAGGCAGGACCTGCGTTACGATGTGCAGGGGCGCTAGGGGGGAATAATTCTTGTGGACCTGACAGAAGGGTCAGATTTAGTCCCTGTGATTTCATAAACACACCAGCAGCCTGTGCAGGTGACAGTATCTTTGTTTTGAATCTTCTGGAGTATTGATATTCCTTAAATTATAAATATTTGTTCAGTAATAGATTTGTTATAGTTTTATCTTAATTGCAACTGACATGTTGATCGTTGGCAGCCTGAATGACTGTTATTTAGGCTATGGGCAGGTGTTAACAGCCTCAATGTTATTTAGGCTATGGGCAGGTGTTAGCAGCCTGAATGTTATTTAGGCTATGGGCAGGTGTTAGCAGCCTGAATGTTATTTAGGCTCTGGGCATGTGTTAGCAGCCTCAAAGTTATTTAGGCTATGGGCAGGTGTTAGCAGCCTCAATGTTATTTAGGCTATGGGCAGGTGTTAGCAGCCTGAATGTTATTTAGGCTCTGGGCAGGTGTTAGCAACCTCAATGTTATTTAGGCTATGGGCAGGTGTTAGCAGCTTGAATGTTATTTAGGCTCTGGGCATGTGTTAGCAGCCTGAATGACTTTTAATTAGGCTATGGGCAGGTGTTAGCAGCCTGAATGTTATTTAGGCTCTGGGCAGGTGTTAGCAACCTCAATGTTATTTAGGCTATGGGCAGGTGTTAGCAGCTTGAATGTTATTTAGGCTCTGGGCATGTGTTAGCAGCCTGAATGACTTTTAATTAGGCTATGGGCAGGTATTAGCAGCCTGAATTACTGTTATTTAGGCTCTGTGAACTTTTCATTATGGCGTCCGAAAATTTCAAACTGATTCGTGGAGTTGCATGTAAACGAACAAACAAACATTTAAAAACGTAAAGACAAACATGTACTGATACATGAACTGACCACAGGTGATACTGTGTCTAAACACAGAATAATATTAATAAAATTGAATATCAAGAGGGTAGCACATTATAAATACTCTGATATCTACAATAGAATGTCTGCCTGTCTGTATTTTGTCTTAGAACTAAAAAAACGTATCAACAGAAACTTTAAAAATGGCAGGTGAATTATTTAAGCTCTATGGACAGGGCCGTTTTGCAGAATACGCAGGGCGTAGATGGGCTCTGCACACAGAAATGGCCCTGAACAGCGCAACTTCTTTAGAAAGATCTAGCAGACAAACTAGTAAAAAAACGGTTACTCCCCCCCGTACCTCCGAAAAACAAGGATGCTTAAGCATGTGAACCTGCAATGTTATCACACTAACCTTAACACTAACCATGACACTAACCCTGACACTATCCCTGACACTAACCCTGACACTAACCCTGACACTAACCCTAACACTAGCCCTGACACTAACCCTGACACTAACCCTGATCGTGAATTTTTCGTATGTGTGTCACTGTGTATTATGTAGCCTGACAATAAAAAAAAAACTATTAAAAAGATGCGTCATTGTAATGAGTGAGACTTTATTTATAGGAAAGAGTGTCCAGACCGATGATGGGGAAACTTCAGCCCTCGGGCCAATATGGCCGTACAGCTCTTTGATCTCCACCCTACACTCCATCTTAAACTCCACCCTACACTCCACCCTACACTCCACCCTACACTGCACCCTACACTGCACTTTACACTCCATCTTACACTCTACCCTACATTCCACCTTACACTCCAACCTACACTCCATCTTAAACTCCACCCTACACTCCACCCTACACTCCACCCTACACTCCATCCTACACTCCACCCTACACTGCACCCTACACTCCGCCCAACACTCCACCCTACACTGCACCCTACACTCCACCCTACCCTTCACTCTACACTCCACCCTACCCTTCACCCTACACTCTACCCTAAACTCCACCCTACACTCCATCCTAAACTTCACCCTACATTGCACCCTACACTCCACCCTACACTCCACCCTACACTCCATCTTTCTCCGTTCACATCATTGACGTTTACATTTAACACAGAAGCGTAGCGAGGGGTGGGCAAAGAGGAAGGGGCATCATGCCCGTGCGCTACTCACAAAGGGGCGCCAAATGGTATATTTTTCATATAATATTATATGGTTTTCCAATGGGGAGGTGCTTAAAAGGTATTAAAAAAGGTATTGTGCACCGGGCGCGAGTTAAGCTCGCTACGGCACTGATTTGACATGTAAAAAAGTTAGCCCACCAGACAAGTATAACAAAGATATTATTATTACTTGACCGTAATTGTAGACCATCACACATGTATAACAAAGGTATACTAACCTGATAACTGTGGAGTATTACACAAGTATAACAAGTATATACTAACTAGCACCTATTTTTAGACCATGACACGTATTTAACAAAAGTATACCAGCCTGATACTTGTGGACCATCACATAAAGTATAATAAGTGATAACCTTTACACAAGTAAACAATTGACTCAAAAACATACAAATATTGTTTTTTGGTGTTTACTTCTGTTTGTTCGTGTTTTATCTAGTCTTAATTCCAAGTTTCCAATGAATAAAATTTTATGAAATAAATAACGTATAAAAATCTAGCTTCATGTATTTATTTATTTTTATCATCAGCTAATATGTTGTTGTTTTTTCAGTCATTGACGTTAATTGTTTATTCAAAAAACAAAAAAAAAAAGACAGCCCAACTCCATAACTCTTTCACTTGTCGGTATTTTATTTCTTTTCATGCTCAAAGTTCATGCAGTATCTTTTTTTTTTTCTTTAATCAAAAATTCATTTAAATTCAATTTAAAACCAGAAGAAATAATAAAATCATCGACAAATAAAGAATGTCAAAAAGAGATGAAGAGCATCTAAAAATCGACAACAACAACTTGCAATAAAAATCTTCCACAAATAAATCTCGAACAATTTTTTTTTATTTTGTCTAATTTAACTTTTTTTTTGTTTCGTTAATAACATGAGCAATATCCAGTATGTTTATTTTTAATTAGAAATTTTTTGACAAGTTTTTTTAACGTAATACAATTTGTATGAGCTTCTCACAAGTAGTAGAGCTAAACATGGGCTCAAAAAAAGAAGAAAATAACAACATCAGAGTTGTGCATCTTTTTTAAATTCTAATTTAACAATGTCATTGCGCACAAAACCTGCTAAAAGGTTTCTTCGTGCATTTACATTAGTGATTCTCAAAGTATGGATCGCGAGTTCATTTGAACTGAGTCCCCAAAAATTTAAAACAAATACCGGATCGAGAATTTACCTTACTTCATTTTTTTCAGGTTTTCTTCACCTTTCTTAACAAAGGTTTCGAGAAAACCGAACAAAGCCTCTTAGTGGATATCGAATCGCTGAAATTTGAGAACCACTGCATTACATCATGCCTCTAGAGTCTTTCTACGGTAGTAAAAACAAAACAAAAACAAAAAATCATTAATGGTGAGATTTTTTTTTATAACCGTGAAAGCATTTAATGTGCCGATGTAGTGATATTATTCATTTTTGAACGTCCAGCATAGCAGGCTGAATTAAAACTTGTTGTGCACTATCTCCTTGGTTGATGATGCAAAGAAGCAGCACTGCACCATTTCCTGAGCCGTTGTTGGGGGCCCAGGGATAACAAGGACACAATACGTCCAGTGGGTGAAATACGCTCTTTTTATTCGACCCGCGCTCCATCTATTTCTGGTCAGGCCCTCCTGTCAAATTTAAGAGCCCGATGTAGCCCGGGGGCCCAATGTAAATAATTAAGGGATCTAGGCCAAAAAAAGGCTTGCCAGGAGCCTGATGTCCTTATATCAATATATGACAAACTTATTATTACAATGTATGGTTTTTTTTTTTCTTCTGCACAAATTTTTGTGATGTATAGATTTTCAAGATAAAAAAAGTAAAGTTCCCTTAGCCCCAACGGGCCATCGGGGCAGATAAAGTGTGGAATTCATCTGTTTCCATAACCTCGGCATATGAAGGGATTGTGTGGTTAGCACAACGCCCGGCAGCCTTTACTTCCCCAACTTAAAGTCAGGTACCCATTTAAAGCTGGGTGGACTTGTGGGACGACTTTGCACCGAATTTCACCTGGAAAAAATTCCATGGGCCTCACCTAGGGTCGAACCCAGGACTCTCAGGTCGACAGTCGAGTATCTACACCACTCGGCTATCCGTCCCACTATAGATTTTCAAGATACCATAATTTTATATTATCAGATTTGACAAATTGGTTGTGGGGCCCCTTTGCCTTAGAATGGTTCTGTTGAAATGGGTTCAGTGGGTCATCGATAATTATTTTATTTTTGCATTTAAATGGTGAAATAAATCGCCGTACGATATCTGTACATTGACAAGTGTGTGGCTGGCTATGTGTATGACGATGTGTATGGAACATGTTTCAATGTACAAGTGTTTATGTACTGTTTATAGTACTGCATTTTAATATTAAATCACACCTTGTCTGTTATATCTGTTATAAGAAAATGTGTATTAGTCTATATGCGGGCAGGTGGTGTAGAGCCCTAGAATGTCGACCGGAAATGAGAACTTTGAGGGTTCTTTTTCACGTCCTGGTTAAAGTCCGCAAGTCTAACCTTCATTAAATGGGGCCTGACTTTAAGTTGGGAGAGTTACGCTGGACGTTGTGCTAGCCACATATACCTTCAATATACCGTGGTTAGCCACATATACCTTCAATATGCCGTGGTTAGCCACATACACCTTCAATATGCCGTGGTTAGCCACATATACCTTCAATATACCGTGGTTAGCCACATATACCTTCAATATACCGTGGTTAGCCACATATACCTTCAATACACCGTGGTTAGCCACATATACCTACAATATGCCGGATTTCTACGCTTTATCTGCCCTGATGAACCGCTAGAGGCTTAAAGATAACTTTACAATTTTATTAGTCTTTATGTATTAAGATACTAGTCTATTAGTTTGTGGCCAAAGTTAACACTTTTTTATCTAAGTATTTTTTTTTTCAGTTATGTGTATTATTTTTTGTTTCACTTTCCACTTTTAGTTGGCAGCTCAGTTCACGTCACCTATAAATATCTTTGATCGGGGTTTATTTATGGATGTAATAACTGTGTTCCATTTGAGCAGGATAGAAAAACATAAGCGAAAAAAAAATAATAATCTAAGACATGTGTTGTCATTAGCTGGGACAGTTAAGTGACAGCTCCACATTTCCCCTTGTTGGTCTAAGAAAAAAATTGATGTCTATCATAATGTTCAAACAGGAAGTGAGCTCCTTACGTCGTCAACATCCTTGTCAGTGAGTGACGCGACATCACGACCAGCGGCTTAACATCCCCCTCCAGTCAATGTAGTTATATATTTCATTAAGAATGTATAGGGATATTCCCAACGTCATTTAATTATCCACTGACATACTTTCATGGTTAGAGGTGGCCCAAAAAGGAGTGTAGCTATGGGGGGTGTATATTGTACCGAAAAGCTTCAATCGCTTAGGTGCGTGCCTAGTCGCCGACCCTTAAGCCACTACCGGGGGTGATTGAGTGGAAATGGAGGTCCCCACCCCTTACCTGTGTAGCACTTTACTTGGGGTTAAATTAAAATATATACGATATAGAAAGTCACGAGACAAATAAAATTTTCGAATAAGTTTGCCAGGGGGATAAAAATAATAATGTGAATAAAATATAATTTATAATTAATGTTCACACAAATTACGAATATAGCTAGGAATTGTCATGGGCGTGGACTCATCGTTATTTTATGGGTGCTAGTTGACTGATCCGTCTGAACGGAATTATGGACCACATGGTGCGCTTGGACCCATTTAACGGCCACTCTTAAGAATGAAATATATATTATGGTGACCCCCCTCTCCCTGCTCTCGCTGGGGCGCAAGGCCAAGTGTCAGGGGTCAATAGTTAAGATGGCAGTGCTGGTTAGAGTGTACTCCCTCTAATCTGACCAACAATGACCACACTAATGCTGTCTGTTACACACGGACATGCGGGGGCGTCATCTACTGACTCCATCTCAGCACTATGCCTCATACACCTAGAGAGTTTTGTTTTTTTTATCTTCTCAGTTTACCCAACACTGGCTATCAGTGAGGTCGCATTTCATGTTTGTATCACAGACAAAGCAAATTAATAAACATATTCTATAACTGGGAGGAAAACGTATTGAACAAGAAGATATATTAAAACTGCGTCACTCTTTATGTTTAAAGCAAACTGTTGCATACACGTACGTACACATACACAGACAAATCCCATAACACGAAAACGCTGTAGCAGACGAATTATATATATATATATATATATATATATATATATATATATATAATATATATATATATATCGAGAGAGAGAGAGAGAGAGAGAGAGAGAGAGAGAAAGACACAAACTCATAACAAATATAGAACAATAAGCTATATTAAAACTGCGTCACTAATTGTGTTTTCAGCAAACTGTAGCAGATATATAGACATACACAAACTCAAAAGACTAATGTGGATGCCATCGCAAGTTGTTTTTTTTTTTAATGCTGTGGAATTGATGTAGAATTGATGTAGAATTAAGAGGTCCATCTGATTATCTGACATTCAATATTAGCCCAGACAAGTGAGAAGTGAAAATGGTAAGGCTGTACTTGAATAGAGCGTGATAGAGAGAGAGAGACATAATCATATTAAGAAATACTTTCTTTGAACTGTAACTAACAAATAATTTCATTGAATAATATGCCTGAGTTGTTCCTGAATTATTTATTTTTCTCTAATATTACTTTATCACAATACATATCAATAGCGTTATTGTAATGTATCAGTGGATAGTAGTAATAGGACTTTACATCTTAATAATGTTCGAAGAAAGCAGGGCCGTAGTAACGGGTGGGGAGGGGGGCAGCAAGCGTCAACCCGAAAACTTGTCATGTACAAGACTTCGGTCCCTCAGACAGAGGTGACCTTACGAGGGGAACTACTGCACGGGGCCCACCCTAGCGTGCGGGGGGCCTGACGTCTGGACCCCCCCACCGCGTTTTGTCTGGCCCCCCTCTGCTTTTTTTGCTCTACTTAGCAACATTTTGTCTGCCCCCCCTGCTATTGGTCTGGCCCCTGCTGTAAAATTTTCACGCTACGGGGCTGCACGGGGCCCAATGCAGGTATCATGTGCGGGGCCTAGAATTAAGCTGTATTTGTTGAAAAAGAAAATCCTAACGCTGGGCCCCCTTAAGTGTGGGTCAGGGGCATTCGCCCTAGTTGCCACCCTCAACTGCTAGAGACTTTGAGCCGCCACACTCTTTCGTAAATTTGATCAAAAATTAATTGGCAGCTGATGGCGGAGAAACGGATTTTCATTGAATGTCACGGAGCAGTTAAATGATCGAAGAATATGAATATCATGGGGCAATCAAGGCAGAGGCGTAGTGAGGGGTGGGCAAGGGGCATCATGCCCCGGGCGCTACTCACAAAAGAGCGCAAATGGTATATTTTACATATGATTTTATATAGTTTTCAAAATGTTGGGTCGCTAATAAGGTATTAAAAAGATATTGTGCCCCGGGCGTGAGTTAAGTTCGCTACGGCACTGTGTCAAGGGGTTAAAGACTTTCTCACTGAAAGTCATGGGGTAGTTATGAGATAAAAGATCTTCTCATTGAAAGTCATGGTGCAGTCATGAGATCGAAGACTTCTTGGTGTCGGCCCTGATTGTGCTCAAACTGTAGGCTCCACACACACACACACACCAAAAAGAATTTTTAACAAACTAATAAACATAATAATAACATAAGTACTTACTTACTACAGTCCAGTATAAAGCTGCATGAATACTTGATAATTATCCAAAAATTTTATGTGAAGCGTGATAAGTGGCTTGCACGTGAAATGGGACGTGACAGTGAATCTTGCCGGACATTAAAAAGTTCATGTCTATTGTAGATGGTGATGGACTTGCTAGAATATATTCCAGACCTGTTGTTGTATTTGTTTTAAAAATCTTTATTTATTATTTCTCTTGCTCCTAGGGGAACGCAGCCATGTTTGATTCTGTCCTGAGAGAACGAAAGATCAAACGTATACCATTACAATAATCAAGCCCAGTATTATTTGATGTGACGGCACAAGATATTTCTGGAATTTTAAAACAAACGGAAAAAAAACTTACTGTCCATTTCCATTTATAACAAATATAATGTGTTCTTATGAAACAAGGGAAGAGAAATATTCAGAGGACAATCGATGACCAAGGTGGACCAAAACATCCGTTTCAGGGGTCAGACGACTTTGGTGGACCAAAACATCCGTTTCAGGGGTCAGACGACTTTGGTGGACCAAAACATCCGTTTCAGGGGTCAGACGACTTGGTGGACCAAAACATCAGTTTATTCTTTATGGTTTGTTTGTTTTTTAGATTGGAAAATAAATCTTAACCTGTGAATGAGGATACATGGATTTGTGAAATTGATTGAAACAATACAACTGCTATGCGAATGTGCTTATTATTAATAAAATAAATGTAAGTGTTGTTGAGGAGGGACTGAGGATGATTTCTTCATCTTCCACATGTGACAATAGAGTAATGCCTGGAACGTTCCAAATAATTAGACCTCTTGTTACAGTAGATACGTCTTTATTAACACGTGACCAGCTGTGTCCAGATCAATAGATCAGCTCCTGGACCACTCATACTTAATGCCAACTGTGATAGCGCTGAGCTCCTGTCACTCAAAAGAATTTCATTTTTAGACCACTTGGGGTTATTCACCCCCTTCCCCTTTCCCAAAGGCTCTTCAAATCTTAATAAATTGTTCGATTCTTTGTAGTATTTTTTTTAATGCATACAAAATCTGATTCCGGCTCTCATATGAATTCATGCGTGACACCCCCCTCCCCTCCCCCCCCCCGTCTAATAGGTTCAACTGACGCAAAACCCACACGAATACCCACACACATTCACGCACACACGCACATAACCAGCTGATTTAAATGTGATTAATCTGTGAGATAAATAGGTAGATTTTAGATTCAAATATAAATGTTAGCAAAATGTTTTATGAAAATTTTAATTTGGTTATGTTATAGCCCTTGTATAAGTCTTTATTTGTTTATTTTTAATACAGCGAAAATAATGGAAGTGGTAAGTATGCAGTTTATTTACACCTGACATTAATCAATACTTCGAACCGCACTGTTTTTTTTCCCACTCTGTTTCTTTCACTATAAAATATGTAGGCCTAATTGTTGTGAAGAAATCAGCCAAAAAGGCACTGATCTATAAAACGATATGCATTGTCACGCTAAATATAATCTGAAGATAGCTGTACTAAAATATTTACGAGCTAGGATTTTTTGTAGTGTCTTTTGTATGTTGGACTCATATAAGTTAACATCGACAGACTGTTGTTTGTATTTATTCTCGTTTCTTATGGTTTCTTATAAAATCACGTGATTGCCACTTCATATAATATAGGTCAGTGATTTGTTTTATTTCTGCTACCGTCCTTCACACAAAAAAAACATTCGACTTAATGTGTATTTTATGTATTGAGCTGTTTGTGATCGTAAGCCATTATCAGGTTACCACGAGAGTTTAGTAGCCTATAAAATTTGTTTCGCTATATATTAACTTTGCTAATTCTTAGACGTTATATTATTTATATGGTTGTTGTTCTTTTATATGTGTGTGTGTGTGTGTGTTTGTGTGTGTGTGTGTGTGTGTGTTCTCTTAATCCGTCCGCAAAAAAATGGATTGTAATATTTAAGTTTTAAAAACCAATGACAAGGTTGAGATTGAATCGTGCAATGAGAATTAATCTAGTACAATGTATAATGATAAGCAGCCAGTACTAAATAAGCTGAGATACACTTTGTGTAACCCCGTACAACAAACGTTTCACATAACGAACGCTGCTGCCACCACTTTATTCTGGCTAAACGACAGCCGTTATATAGCATTCTTGCTTCTCCGAAAAAAAACATTATAATGTGGTTGTATCCGGCCAGACGAGTCTTGAATCATTATAATGTGGTTGTATCCGGCCAGACGAGTCTTGAATCATTATAATGTGGATTTATTTTCTCCCATTCTTTTAATATGTGTTTGTTTCTATTGATTAAGTTAGTTATTATTGCCTGACGAATATTATGTAAGACTTCTATTTATTTCTTTGTTTCTCAGACGTTAGCGAACCGATATAAATAAGTCCCAAGAAAGTAAAGCGGAGAGTCCATTAGAGCTTATCTGTGTCCAGCGGTGCGCACATGGAATATAAAACCACAACAACCAACATGTTACCTTGACAACTACAACTGAATCCCAGAATGAGACTTGTACATAATGATAGATGTGTACACAGTGTGTGTATCCCTAGTATGACCCCCCTCCACCTCATATGATTAACACCTACTTGGGCTCTAATTGCCCAGTGCCATAAGGAACATGGTCCTCTGAGAGCCAATTTTGGACGACTGCGGCCCAACTCGACCCACGGGGCAGCTGCTGGTGCGATATCAGGGAGGCAGTCGATCACCTGTCTTTTTTATTGTCCCGGATGGCTGACCACAAGGTGGACCAGTAGGGTAGCTTGCTGACCTTTGGTTTAGATGGTAGTCCCCAGATGCTTGAGGGACACAGCGAGTCTAAACTCACGAGTACTAAGATATGTATCAGCCAGTTAGTGAAACACTAACGTACGTAGAAATGGTTGAAAGTAAGAGATTTGATTTAAATATGGAGATTGTTTTCAAAGAGACAAAAATATTGTTTATTTAACAACTTAGAATTACAAACATTGACAAATGGTTAACAACTGGTGATAACGATGAAATTTAATTCACTTGAATTAATTTTGTCGTAATCTAAATTAAAAAAAAAAAATTAGAATTAATGATACCACAATTTGTAACAAAAGCGAAACTCCACAGTCAGTTTGGTTTTCTCAAACACAACAAATCTATCATAGAAAATAATTTCCATCACTCATTTGGCATGGCATTGTCTACTATACATACTTTTCATGCCTCTAAAACCAATCAATAGAGAAAAAAAAGATTGAAATCACTGTATTATGTTTTACAGGTTAACATATGAATTTTTAGAGATATTATTTTCTTTATTGGGTCAGCAAACAAGTATGATTGACGTGTGGTGGTTGGATAATGTACTTATTGATAAGCAAAAATGTAATCATGAAACATGGTATAATGATTAATTATGTTGTAATGATTATTTCATAAGTAGCCTATTGATACATAAAATGTATACAATGTATGAATATGAGCCATTATAAGTATCTATTTAGTAATGCTAAACAAGAACGAGAAATTAATGTTTCGTGAATAACTATAGTTTAATGATTATAAATGTGTAATGCTTTTCAAAGTTTTAATTTGTAATGATGGGCTCTTGAAAAACACATGTGCAATCATTGGCCTGCTGGTTTTGAAAATATTGGTCGCCAGCATGCTACAGGGGTCCACTCTATAATGCTAAAACATGACTTTGTTAATCAATGAAAGCAACAGTAGGAGCGCACCAATGCTACTGATCAAGCAGCCCACATGCTATGTGGGTGAAATGACCAACCCGCCACTGTGTACGATGATTAATTAATCCGGAAAAAATGAACTCGTGATGAATGCTGTGCAATGATTAACTGTTTAATGAGGACTGCAATAAAAGCTATATCAGAAGGATTTAACTAATATCTAAAAGTGTAATCATTAACCAAGTCATAGTCATCCACAAATGTGCAATTTGTGCGTAGCGCTAAATAAGGAGGTCAATTATCAGGAAGAAAATAAATAATTCACAAAGAAAAAAAAACACTATTTTTTTTTACCTTTTTTAAAGCAAAACGTTTTTCTAATCAAGACTATTAAATTGCAATATATACACGCGTAAAATATATGCTCCATAATCCACCTAGAAGGAATTCAACACATTGCAGTTGGATAAGATTCCACATAAATGGCATCTATAATTAGCTGTGTTTATCTACCTGTTATTTTTCAAAATAAAACACTTTAATAAACAGCAAAGACACCATTAGGCTGTAAAATAAACACTCACACAAACACACCACGTGCACAAAATGTGATGATCTTTTCGATTTATTTCCCTTTTTTTAAAAAAAAAGGAAAAGAGTAAAAGTATCCAAGCAGACTTCATGGGATGCTATTGGCATGTGACAGGACTATTGTGTCGAGATAACGCGAAAAGCCCGCGCTTCTGAGCGACTCACGTAGGCGGGCGGCCAAGTGAACGACTCACCACAGAGCGAGTACTCAAGGGGTGTCACTCTTGAATTAAAATATACATTGTGGGTTGGACTAGAGTTATTTCCAATAACAGCAGTATGGATCTATTTATTTGTTTGTTGATTTGACTTTTTGTCATGTGCGCTGAAAATCCTGCAATGGTGTACTATGCAAAGGAGTTTGTATAGAAATGTTTCTTACAATATGCTAGCGGCATCAAAGTTAGAACATTTCCTCTACAATACTTTCAAAATTAAAATAAATGTTTAGTTTTGATCTAATATCAAACATCAGAAATGAGTTGTCGACTGTTCAATTATATCATTAAAATAAAGTGGAATTGAATTCAAATTATATTTTTGAAAATTCATACTGCTGATGCTCAATATGATTCATCCTTCAATGAAATTAACATAATCGATCATCGATTTGTTTTATAGAGAGGGTTGTTGTTAGCATTATTCACCGAGCTTCATGAAGCCCAAGGGGGCCCAGGGAACCCAAGGGGGCCCAGGGAACCCAAGGGGGCCCAGGGAACCCAGGGGGCCCAGGGGCCCAATACATTTTGACATGAATCGTATCCATGCATACTTAATATATAGTGAAATCTACACGATAGTTGGAAATAAAATTGTAATAAATCTTCATAATTATATGGCGCGTTTTAAGCCAGACTAGCTTACTACTATGTCACTAAAGTAAAATAAGTAAAGTTACTTTAGCCCTTTGTGCATATACAGGAAGATAAAATATTTTCATAGCCATGGTACAATACGGGGATGTACGGCTAGCACAACTTCCGAATGATTCATATTTTAGCTATATGAACCTAAGGCTTAAAATATTTCACATGTTAGTGGACGCTTTTACCAAAGACCATAAACCTTCATTGTTCTGGTTTCATTATTCTACCACCAACTTACGTTTGTGTAATCTTGAGTTTTGATGACCTAGCTCATTTCCAACAAACCTTTTAGTAAATGTATCACAAGTCTATACTATAAACACCCGACTGATGCTCATTACCAGATTTGAGAAACTGATTGATCTATACGCGCTAATAGTCGACCTGTCAAATGAGGTCAGTGCATCATTATGGATTTAGTCTCTAGCATACCATTAGTTGAGACATAACCCATATCTGTAATACAACAATATATCCATGTTGGAGGAATAACTTGATAGGGTGCAGAATATGACTCAAATAAATAAAAAGTTAACCCTTATATAAAGAAAAAGTCTGGGAATATCAAGTTACAAGTGTAAAGTTAGATTTTCGCAGGGCCCTAGGCGACCGCCCGCCATTAAATCCGCCTCTGGTAGGGTGACATTTAACTGGTTACAGCGGCGTAGCGTGGGTATTGGCCGCCCAGGGCGGAAGACGATTTTGCCGCCCTCTCATTTAGGTATTTCAATTTAATCTATACATTTTTGCCGCCCCCCCCTAAAAAGTAATAAAAAGTGCCGCCTGGTGCGGACCGCACCCACAGCCCCCCCCTAGGTACGCCACTGACTGGTTAGCAATATTAAGCCTATATTGTGTACTGTATCTATGGTATGTGTTGTCTCCATGATTAGTTCTGTCTAGATATGAAATAGATATTGTGTATCCAGTTCTGTCTAGACAAGAAATAGATATTGTGTATCCAGTTCTGTCTAGATAGAAAATAGATATTGTGTATCCAGTTCTGTCTAGATAGGAAATAGATATTGTGTATCCAGTTCTGTCTAGATAGAAAATAGATATTGTGTATCCAGTTCTGTCTAGATATGAAATAGATATTGTGTATCCAGTTCTGTCTAGATATGAAATAGATATTGTGTATCCAGTTCTGTCTAGATATGAAATAGATATTGTGTATCCAGTTCTGTCTAGATATGAAATAGATATTGTGTATCCAGTTCTGTCTAGATATGAAATTGATATTGTGTATCCAGTTCTGTCTAGATAGGAAATAGATATTGTGTATCCAGTTCTGTCTAGATAGGAAATAGATATTGTGTATCCAGTTCTGTCTAGATATGAAATAGATATTGTGTACCCAGTTCTGTCTAGATAGGAAATAGATAATGTATGTATCCATAGGAAAGAACTAATAATTCTATGAACAAATAATTCAGTATTAGTTGTTCCTCATCCAGTGGCCCACTAATGGGGTTGAGACTAGGGCAACCAGCCCAGAAGCCGCTTCTGGCGGTGCCCCATGATCAAATACTATTTTTCTCGATTTGAACTCGTTATAAAACTATGCTGGACTAATGTCGTCATTCTCATGTCACTAGCCCAGACATTGGGTAAAACTATGGCCCGTGGGTCAAGTCCCCTCCTTAGGGCTGTTTCATCCGGCCCGTGAAATGCCCGCTAGTAGTTCACCTCAATGACGTTTACATTCATTATTAAATATAAAAACTCCATCCATCAACTCTCGGCCTGACCATTCTGTGAAATTTAAGAATCCAGCGTGTCCCGCACAGTGCCGGGGGGTGAGAAAAAATGTCTGCAGAGCCGGGGATAAATGTCTATGGTTTCCTCCCCGGCAGGGATATATTAGCTAAAGCAGAGCCGGGGGATGCCAGTTCTCAGTGCCGGGGTTATTCCCCGGCATCCCCAGCGGGTAAATCGTGCCATGGTCCCGCGGTTCGAAAAAGTTTGCCCACTCATGCACTAGCCCAAACGGTCAATGCTGTCTCTGCTTGTTCGTACAATAAAACAACTTCAAAAAGAATTGAAGAATGTAGGTCAAACATGACTGTAGGTGCTGGAACTCATTGAAAAGTAATGACTTTGTCAGTGGTCCCAAGGTTGTGGATAATCGATTGATGTTGGGCACAGAAAGCTTTACCTGAGTGCATGTCAGGTGAAAATTACCTTGTCTGAATTGTTTAATAGATGGGTAGGGCGAATAGACATCTAAGGGAAGTAAATAGAGTCCAGAGAATAAATGAGATGGACAAAAGGACCAAATTGTGAACCAGAAAGTGAGTGAGAGAGAGAGAGAGAGAGAGAGAGAGAGAGAGAGAGAGCGAGAGAGAGATGCAGATGGAAAGACATGCTGACCGTTATAGATAAATTATGAGGACAAAAAGATATGTTGTCTGTCAGAGAGACAGATAGATAGATAGATAGATAGATAGATAGATAGATAGATAGATAGATAGATAGATAGATAGATAGATAGATAGATAGATAGATAGATAGATAGATAGATAGATAGATAGATAGATAGATAGATAGATAGATAGATAGATAGATAGATAGATAGATAGATAGATAGATAGATAGATAGATAGATAGATAGATAGATAGATAGATAGATAGATAGATAGATAGATAGATAGATAGATAGATAGATAGATAGATAGATAGATATGTATATAAGTTAACAAAAGGTCTCACTAAACAATTTTTAGGAAATTATTTGCAATTTGTACGACACTAATGTGCAATAGTAGTTTCTGATCAACACTCAACAATGGCATGATTGAAACAATAATTATTGTTAAATTGTTATAATTTGAATAAGATGAAGTTTTTATTTTGGCTATCTTTGACAATATCGTGTCAAATGCGTTATTTTTTTTAATGGATCTCTGTTGGTTTTAACACCCAAATTGTCTATGAGGTTAATCACACGCTAACCATTTAATAATTAGTATCTTTTTACGACTCAGAATAGCGTCGAGTTGAACAGTTAAACATAAAAAAAAAAAACCAAGCTGTAGGCATATACTGGGTACGTGCACAATGCCAAAAAAATAGCTATTAAATCTGTGCCAGCGTATGAATAGAAATTATTTAATTCGCGTGTTTGTCACATTCCATTGTCCCCTCCCCCCCCCCCCAACCCTTACTTTATGCAATACCGTTGATGGGGAAGTATATCGCATGGTGTGTTGTTCTTTCAGAACAAACGTGTCACAAGTCAAATCATAGCGTCGGAATATTATAATTACTAGTTGCAAGTACCCGGCTTTGCCCGGGTTTAAAAAAGTTTTTTGTTTTCTCCCTACCCCCTCTCTCCCTTCCTCTCTCTCTCCCTCCCTCCCCTCTCTCCCTTCCTACCCCCTCTATCCCTTTCTCTTTCCCTCTTTCCCTCCCTCCCTTTATCCCTCCCTCTCCTTCCCTCCCTAACTCTCCCATCTCCCTCTCTCCTTCCCTCCCCTTTCTCTCCCTCCCTCCTTTCTCTCTCCCGTCTCCCTCTCTCTCCCTCCCCCTCCCTCCCTCATTTCCTCTCCCTCCCTTCCCCCCTCTCTCTTTATCTCTCCCTCCCTCCCCTCTATCTCCCTCCCTCCACTCTATCTCCCTCCCTACTCCCCCCTTCCTTTCTCTTTCCTTCCCTCCCTCCCTCCCTCTCTCTCCAACCCTCCCTCTCCCTCCCTCCCTCCTTCTCTCCCCCTCCCTGCCCCCTCCTTCCCTCTCCCTCCCTGCCCCACCTCTCTCTTTATCTCTCTCCCCCCTCCCTCTCTCTGTACAATTAAACGTCAAATTACGCTTCTTAAATAAACAGAAAACCTTATTTTAATCCCGGCCAAAGCCGGGTAATTGCAGCATGAAAAAAAAAAACAACAATATTTTTTTTTTCCGTCCCTAACCCTTTCTTCTCCGTCACTTGGTGCGCGAATACAGGGGATTCCCTGTGCATTGATACAATTTGAATGCAATAACATTTAAAACACCCGCAAAATACTAAAATAATTAATTACAATTAAACTACCCATTGAGATAATAAATAATGTTAATAATGTCACAGAAACATTTTAATTAACGTATTTCGGTTTATTAAAGTGCACCTTTAATTTTAATCTTCCGAATACATAAAACGATAGGTAAATAGATATGCCTATTGATTTCATCATGTTTACAATTGGAGTTTCCGGGAGTTACCCCTCTTTTAAAAATGTATTATAGGGAAATGACGTCACAGAGGAATTTTATCTATGGCGCCGTCGAGATTACTTTAATATACTAAAATACTAAAATAATTAATTACAATTAAACTACCCATCGAGATGAAACGAAACATGTCCTATAACCTTTCCCATGTAATTATGTGTATGTGTAACAAATTTCACGTTATTTGGTTTTCTGGATCGTGAGTTATAAGGGAACAGACAGACAACAAATGCGTCTTATAAGTATAGAGAAAATGATGATATCACTATATATAAGGAGGACAGCGTGGATGTAAGGAATTAAGAAAGATAGTTAGAAATCGAATCGAACTTGCGCGCGGGTGCTGCATCGTGCCACACCAACTTGCCACAATGCTGCAAAATGGCATAATAAAGTATTTATTTTTTACACAATCAGTGCATTTTTATAAAAAGCTTATTTGTTTTAATGTTTTGCTATGATTTTAACATTGAGTGAATTTCTGTTTAAACAAATAATCCTAAGTTATTAGCGTTGACGGGCAAAGCGTAATTTGAAATGTAGGTCATTTCTGCACACTAGGTAGATGGCGTAAATTAGCACCCTAATGGTGTGTTAGAAATGTTTGAAGTGTCACGTTTGAACTCCCGAATTACCGGGAAGCGCCGGGTACACTGATAGTGTGTGTGTGTGTGTGTATGTATATATATATATATCAATTTATATATTTTTTAAATTAAAATACACTGCTGTTTTTATTTTTAAATTGTCTGTGGCGCCTGAAGTTAGCTGGGACCTAGGTACACAATGGCAACTGTAGTTAGCTGGGACCTAGGTACCAGGGCTGGGGAGTCGGTGTCGGTGGTGTCGGTAGTTTTTGCCGGTGTCGGCATTTGTACTTTGCCCGGTGTCGGTGTCGGCATTTGTACTTGTTCGGTGTCGGTTCGGTGTCGGCGCAAAAACTTCCCCCCAAAAAATACTGGAACTTTAATTAAATAATCCAGAACAATGTCAGATAGTTTTTAGCAAATCTTTAATATAAAGTTTTCTTAATTTCTTCTTTTCTTTTTAAATAGATACTTAATAAATCTGTTTACCAACAAATGTATTATTTTCCAATGCGAGATTCTCTACATTACAACAACTTGTCAACATTAACAGAATTGTCACTGAAAGCAGATAGGAAGGCTACTGGCTATGTTCACTCTGTTATTCACTCAATCATTGTAAATCATGAGATATTTTTAGTTTGCATCTCTCTATCAATATCCATGTTTGAGAAAGATTACATACAAACCTATTCAAGTCTTTTAGAACTTCAAAGAATGATCACACTCTCCACAGCTTAATTTCTCTCAGCTAGAATGAAACATTACCAATCTACGTCACAATGGCACTACATTAAAGTCCAGTCCGTAGCTGGAGCTGTTGAGCCCCCCACCCCCCACCTATTACAGTACAAACATTGTCAATACATATTTCAGGTCTAATTTGGGTGTAAAATAACGATTCCTTCCTCTATTAACTGTTAAGTATGTAGTGTCTTCATAAGTCTCTCTCTTTTCTAAAAATAGGTCTGGAACAACCATCTTTTACCATTGTCTGTAGCCCTTGCCGTGATTTTATTTCAGCATTCTGCATTCTCTGAATGGCCACTTATAAACTTCCAAGCATCATTGCTCTAGTGTTGTTGGATATGTCTGTACTTTGCAGTGACTTGCTGACTTAGGCAATCGTTAATAATAATCTTGACCAATATTTGAGCATAAGCCTACACATAAATGAAACTTGTTAAAAGTAGCGAATTGGCCGCTTCAGGTTTACTATAAAAATAACATCCCACATACTGTGACATATTTTGAAGTAAACCATACACTTTTGTTACTTCAATGTATTCACTGCAGCTAGTCTTGATGTCCATATCTAGTATTTTTCGTGACCTTTCAATGTTATATGTACAACTGATAACTTTTTTTTTCATCGTAATGGACATGCTGCAAAATCGCAGATCAGGGATGTAAATTTATAACTATTGAAGAACCACAATAGGTTTTTAAATTTGATTGAAGGGCTGGACCAAGAACAGATCACTGGGGTGTTTATAATACTTTATGTGAGCTAACATAAATGTAAATGTTATCAATGTAAATGAAAAAAAAAGGGGAGTGTACTGCGGGTCAAATCAAAACGTTTAACGGGACGTAGATTGCCCTTGTTAGGTTTAGAAGCTGAACATTGTTTTCAAGATTACTATTTCGGAGACCCGTCTAGCTCGGCGCCCTGTGCATAATTATTTAAATAAACACATTTAACTGCACAGTTCGGGAATTTTTTATTTACTTCTGTTATGTATTAATTACACTTCAAATTAGGCCCATACAATGCATGCTGCAAAATAAGTATACCTTCTTTAAGTTTTTTTTTTATATTCATCTATAAAATTAGGTATATTCATGGTGAGGTCGGAAAATAAAGATGCCGACAAACTTGCTTTGAAAGAGCAGCTTAGTAAGATACAAAGGCTATTTTTATTTTGTTTAAACAAAATAAAAGCTACCGGTACCATAGAAGAGGTGTGTGTGTGTGTGTGTGTTAGTGCACTGGTCCCTAATCTTTTACTCGCCGCAGACCTGTCGACATTTGATAATTTTACCGCACTATCCTGAGAGAAATACACTACAATAAATAAAAAGGAAACAATTTAATGTTTCTTTGGCGGCGCAGTGCCATTTGATCCACGGACCGGTACTGGGGATTGGGGACCACTGTGTTTGTGGGTGCTATAGTACCGTTTCGGTACTGAAAAAAAAATATGATCAATCGCGAAACTGTATCAGTTTTACTTTAGTAGCATTCAAAAGCCAAATGATCGAAGTAAATATATTCAGTCAATTTAAAATACAGCTTAAAACACTTCACGCTATAGACTTAGAATTAGCTAACAATTCTCGCAATTAAAAATGGGATGTGGTTGGGGATAAATAAGTTTTGCAAGTGCGTCCAAAAAGTTATTATGCTGACCCTGCCCAAATATGTATATTTTTTTTAATTTTTCATCAAGTACTGCATTCAATAAATGCTTATTGAAACATTTTTTTACGATTTTGATTATGAGTATACATTGATTTTTATAAGGAATCAGTAACAAAAGTAAATACATTTCACCAAAGCTCAAAATATTTAACCAGAAAAAGTATATATTGTTTATTAAAAGTATACATTAAATAAAAAAAATATCGATAAAGTATAAATATACAATTCCAGAAAACAAGCAGAAAACATGCTAAGCACTTGGAAAAGGAAAATATTTAGGAAATTATATGGGCCAGTAAAGGAAAATAACCAGTGGAGAAGTAGAACCAATCCAGAGCTGTACAATCTGTACGAAGAACCAAATATGACAGCTGAAATCTAAATGAATAGAATGAGGTGGGCAGGGCACATAGAAAGAATGGAAAACAACAGAGGTCCAAAAGCAATATATAAGGCAACACCAGATGAGAAAAGACCTAAAGGCAGACCAAGAAGCAGATGGTTGGAGGAAGTGGAGAAAGACCTTAAAGCCATGGGAGTGAGAGAGTGGAGAAAGAAGACCATGGGTCGGGAAAAGTGGAGAAGAGTAGTATGGCAGGTCAGGGCCATAAATGGGTTGTAGAACCAAAAGGAGAAGAATAAATATACAATCAGAGTGCATCTTTATATATATATATATATATATATATATATATATATATATATAAAGATGGTATATATATATATACCAGGTAATTAAATACAGAATGTTTTAATAGCACACAACAACAAATCAAATAAAATAAAAAGTAGAAAGTTGGGGCTGTGCTGGCCCTCCCCCCGGGGGTTCCACCGTTAAATCCACCTCTGAATAAGGCCCTAGTCTCCATGTAATGGTCTCACATTGAAAAGAAGATAAACATTTTTATAACACTGTATAAACTATTTTGTTTACAAGACTCAAAGTATACATACAATGAAATTCAGAGCAACTGTTACCTCTGTAAAACAATTCAAAACAAAATTTACAAAGCAGGATTCTTTTATTTGTAATGTAAAAAAGTATGTAAGTTAAAATTAAAAACAAAATAACAGCCAATATATATGAACAAAATAAATGTACATGTTGTATTTATGATAAATTAGTTTTAGTGGCATTGATAAGTTAAACTTTCAATATACACAGTTTAAATAAACAACATCCAGTAGTAGAGACACAAAAATGTAGTTAAACAACACAATAAAGACCTATTTACAACCTCAGCTTTCACTTTAATATTAAACTTTCACAAAAATCAGGCGGTCACATCTGCATCTACGGTCACATCTGCATCTACGGTCACATCTGCATCTACGCTCTTGATAAGAAGTTTCAGCCCCAATGGAAGCATCGCCTTAGCGCCTGGCTTTGGTTTTTCTGTCACCCTAAATACGGTTTCTTCAGCGCGCTCCAGCAACTGTCTTTCGTGTTCCCAGCTGAAAAGGGCAGCATCGGTTGTCGTCAGAAATGGGTTGATTTCTATCACCCAGATTTTTGCACCTGAAGATCATGCCAAAAAGAATAGTTATCGATAAAACATTTAAAAAACAACAGCAACATAGTCAATGGGTCATCGCAAGTGCTAGTGTATCAGAACCGTTCTCATGGATCACCAAGAGCCCCCACTGTCAATGGGTCACTTCCGGTACTTATTACTGTTCAACGTGCTATACCCTCCGAGAGGTATTTCAAATAGTGCCCTGAACGGATATATAACCATGTGTCTATAAAAGCATATCCTGGGCCCCCATGTATCTACAAAAGCCTCTGCCTATGGCCCCCTTGTATATACAAAAGACTATCTAGGGCCCCATGTAAATACAAAAGCCTGTCTAGGGCCCCCATGTAAATACAAAAGCCTGTCTAGGGCCCCCATGTAAATACAAAAGACTGTCTAGGGCCCCATGTAAATACAAAAGCCTCTGTCTAGGGCCCCCATGTAAATACTAAAGCCTCTGTCTAGGGCCCCCATGTATCTATAATTTCCTCTGCCTAAGACCCCATGTTACTTACTATAAAAACCCTCTGCTTAGACCCGCGGTTCTCAACCGGTGGTAAGCGTACCCCAAGGGCTTCGGGTAGGTTTACGCAGGAGTACGCAGCGACATAGAAGAGTTTGAAAAAGGTCACTGTGTGACTCATCACCAAACCACAAGACCAAAGTATAAAATTAGAAAGGTAGGAACATCTATTTATGAAAATAAGTACATTTAAGTCAGCACTTACGTTTGAGGGGTACATACTGACACCCTTTTGGGGGTACAGTCACTAAAAAGGTTAAGAGCCGCTGCTCTAGATCAGTGTCGAGTCACAAATGGGATTTACTATTATACGAGCGAGATAAGGCCTGGATCTTTACAATGACAAATTCGAAATTAAAAAAAATATACAGTTGTAGTCAAATATTCCTACAGTGCGAGGACCAGAACAATAACCAGGGAAGAACACTAGCAGTCAGTAGGACTGCAACCAGTAAGAACATCTACAACCAGTAGGAACAAATACAACCAGTAAGAACATCTACAACCAGTAAGAACAATCACAACCAGTAAGAACAACCACAACCAGTAAGAACAACTACAACCAGTAAGAACAACCACAACCAGTAAGAACCACAACCAGTAAGAACATCTACAACCAGTAAGAACAACCACAACCAGTAAGAACAACCACAACCAGTAAGAACAACCACAACCAGTAAGAACAATCACAACCAGTAAGAACAGCCACAACCAGTAAGAACAACCACAACCAGTAAGAACAACCACAACAAGACTTGACAAAGAATTCGATCGTGAATTGTCCACATTAATTATTTGGGTGTCAGCCATTCCGTTGTTCAACTCATGCTTTCCCCCAATCTATTAATATTTGAATAGACCCAAAGCATAAAGAAGGTGATCTCGTTATATACCCTTTAAATAGACCAAACGTAAAGTGATGTAAAGTCAGACCAGAATACACATACGTCCCTTGTGTTAAATGTGCAAATATGCCAACAACACAATACAAATGAACATAGGCGAATGTAGAACAGCTTATTAATTTAGTTCAATAGTTTGGATATGCTGTATGCAGCGAACAGTTTTTTAAACAGTGAAATTTTAAATTATGAAATAATACGACACCGGATTTCTCGTATAAAACATTTAGGTTTTCGGGGGGGGGGGGGCAACAACGCTATAAAGACAGCTACTTTTCAAGCTAGGGCCCCATTAACCCTTCCAGAAATGTTTTAGAATAAAAAAAAATACAAGTCCGTTAGGGGGCGGAGATTTATCAGTGTCAGACGCCTAGTTCGCCTAAAGAACGGTCAGGTGTAGGAACATTGAAGAAAATGTCTACATGGGCCTAATTGTGCTCTCTGGTTATTTGCAATTAGAATGCAGTTTTGTTTTTAGTTTAAAAATATGTTATTGCAGAGGTCGGCTAACTGGGGTAGGTTACTTCAAAATGAGGTTAAACACGAAATTCTTTAGGCTAATGAGAAGCGAGTGAAAAGGGGAGGTAAGGATGGCTCAAAACGTATACAATGAACGGTAAATGGGTGAATACGGGTAAATACGTGTACTTAGTAATAATGTTGGTAATATGTTAACAATTCCCTCTCCTGTCTAACAGTAAAATCAACGTTATTTTTTTTTAAAACGTTTTGGTATATTTATAACGCTACAACAATGAATACTTTGTATGCATATATTTTAAAGCCAGATCCAATGGTCCAGGGAAGACAAATTTTAATGTTTTATAAGGGCTACAAAATTAGTTGAGGAAAACAAGTTGATGTTGATGTGTTGCTGTTGTTGTTTTTTGCTGGACTGTGGGTGGGTGGGGGGGGGGAGATGGGAACAGCCCCGTCGCGAGAAAATTCTACAGCAGGGGCCAGGCAATAGCAGGGGGGCCAGGACATACATTTTACTAAATAGAGCAAAGAAGCAGAGGGGCCAGACAAAACGCAGGAAGGGCCCGGCCCCCCGCACGCTACGGCCCTGGATGGGAGGGATTATTTACAGAGATCTGTGTTCTATTTGCATTTGTAAAATGTGATCCACTGTATCCAAGAACAAAGAAATTCCTTTTTTTTTTAATATTTTCTACAGCCATAATGTTAAGTATTTGACAAAAAAAAATATGTAGCCTAATAATCGACGGTCAAAATTCAAGATGGACGAAAATCTTATGTGCGACGACAAAGTACGAAAAAAAAAATTTCTGGTCCACGGGTCATAGTTAAAACTTGGAACATAAGACTAGGCCTATCTGTTTTGTAGTATTACTCCATGAAAAGGGATACTGATATACTGCTACTGTAATGTAAGTCATTAAACTTATATAACAATGTAAGGTTATCTTGAAGAATAACTGGAACAGCTTTTTTTTTTTTTTTTGGTTTGGTGGGGGGGGGGGGGGACTTTTTCCACACCACAATAACTAAAACAGAATGGAACTTTACTATCAACTAATGTACATATAATACTAATATGGTTCATTACATACTTTTTTTTTCTTCACAAATCTTCATTTATTATTTCTAGTTTTTAGGTTTTCAAAGTTAAAAAAAAAAAAAGTAAAGTTCCCTGAGCCTCTATGACCATCTGGGCAGATAAAATATAGAGTTGAAGGGGCATAGAAAAGTTAGGTGCCCATTTAAAGCTAGGTGGACTTGTGGAACTTAACAAAAAAATTTCACAAGGAAAAGTTTCCATGGATCTTACTGAGGATTGAACCCAGGACTCTCAAGTCAGCATTCAAGTATCTACAAAACTCTGATATCCGTCCCACTCGACCATCTGTACCAATTTTGAATGAAGTCAACACTAAATTATTAAGTATTCAATCCCATAATGCCATATTTAAACACACAAATCTTAAATTAGCTTCAAACTCATATTCTAGAACAGAAATATGTCTTATAAAGTCAATTTAATAATTATTCCATTCAGTTCCAAAAGCAGCCCCGTAGCTAGGGCGTGCCCCCCCCCCCCCCCGTTTTAAAAAGAAGAAAAAGAGAAAAAAATAAAGAAAAAGTAAAGGTGTCCCCTTGCTGGGTATTGGTGCCTCCCTGCTTACTTTGACCTGGCTAGGGGCCTGTCCAAAAGGTCTAGAATTTTTAAGTCTATCTACGTTTTTATGCATTATTTTTTTTTATTTTGTTTATCAATTATTGATGATAATAATAATTAATTTTTTTATTTGTTTATTGTTGATGTTAAATTGATTCTAGTTTATTGATATACTTTGTGACCCATATAATGGACAAATTTATAAAAAAAACAGATGTCCTGAATGCATGTAGTTAATGCATTGAATAAAATATGTTTTATTTGACCTTTTAAATGGGGTAATTTCATGATAGCTGTAACCCATGTCTGTCAAACTCACAATTTAACAAAAATGAAAAATATTACTAAAGTAAGCCTTAACATAAATTATATTATCATTAGTTTCAGAATAAAATTGTCTAATTTCATTACATTTTACTTACCATTGTTGCACACTGCAAAATCAATAATGTAGTTTGATAGACATTTTTCTAATCTAGGTGCTATAGAGTTTGAAAAAAATTCTTTAATGATTCTGAGATAGAATTCTTTATCTCTCTTCAGTCTTTCAGAAAAGATCAGATAATTGTATTGAGATAAAGCCGTTAGTCTGTGGTTAAACACAAATCCTCTAAATTCCATATCAATCTCAATGTCAACAAATTTCCTCACTATAAAATTTTCTCTGAAGCGCTCAGGAACGGCTAATGCCAGAAGCATGTCTTGATAAACTCGTTCACTTTTTAAACATATGTCCAGCACCTCATGCGATGAGGACATTCGAAGAGAATCAAAGTTGGCTTGAAGTAAACATTTTATTTGTGCATTTTCTTTTCTCCTATCTTCAAGGCTCTCTTTCATTAAATGATGTTGGTATAGAGATCTGAACCGACTTAACATCAATGGTGCATCTTTAGGACTTCGGCTTGACAATTTCACAAATATAAAGCCACCTTCGTTTTCAATAAAATGATCAATTTCATCCTGAAGTCTCTTAGATAAATTCTGAATAAAATTCTGTTCTTCAGAAGTCAAAAAATCTTGCCATTTAATATTACCAATAGCTTCTGGATCAAGATTTGCATAGTGGCGTTCATAGATTTTCACAAATAATTGTGCTTCCTGAACAGATATAGGTAGGTAAGTACTTGGAAAACTGTAATCTTTAATACAGTCATACCAAACCTCAGTGTTGACATCCAAGACACTGTTTTGATAATCATCAATATCTTCTTGTTTCAGAAAACCACCTAACTTCGGATCTGAGAAATCTTTAACTGGTACTGAACTTTTCTTAAGTTTTACTTGTTTAAGCTGCTCAGCAAAATTTTCCATTACTCTTACAGAAACCTGAAATGACAAATTTTAAAAAATAAAAAATAATTTAAAATATATATAGGCCTAAATGCAGTGACAGATTTAATTAATGGCAAGTGCATAGGCATTGAGCCTCAATATCTAAAGACCGAATTCCTGTCTCTCTTGATAAAGGGGCCTAGATTTTTCATCTGTGCCTAGTCCCTTAAACCACCTCTACCTATATGTAAGGCAAAACATATATACAAAAGGGTGTTTATTATGCTGGGTCCCTGCATGATAGTGCCATCAAACTCATCTTGAAAAAAATGAACTGGCGATTGGTGTGTGTGTTTGAATAGAGGGTCTAAGTTTTGCATGCATGTATGGCATATGAAGCACACACATATATAAATATAGAGACAGGTCTATATCTATATATCAGTAGCAGCCTTAGGGATAGCGGCTAGGGTAACTGCCCCTAACTAAGTAGTGTCCCTTTATAAGAGCATTTTAGTAGTTATTAAGATTACAGTAACTGTTCTTAGCCCCCATTTGACACTTGATACATATATATATATATAAAATATCTGGTACGGGACCAGGGAACGGGACTCTGTATTTTTTTTTTTCGGGGACCAGCTATAGATATTGCTCCACACCCTAACCCTAGCCCCGAAAACAAAAAAATATGCATCTATCGCTGGACCAGGAAAAAAAATAATTCGGAATCCCGTTCCCTGGTCCCATAACCACTTCGATATATATATATTCCCTGGTCCCATAACCACTGATATATATATATATATATTATATATATATATTGGACACTTGCTTAACCCCACACATTGGACCATAACTGGCATAACACTAAGGCTGACTGTAGAATATGTATGTATATTTGTATAATATATTATATATATATATGTATATATAATATATATACTGTCTATATACTTACTATACGACAGTTTGTATGTTACACTAGGTACTAGGTCTAGGCTACTCTAGGTACAGTCAGCAGTGTAACTTCGAATACTGACTATTTCCACTAATATTACTAATTAATGTTTTTCTAACGATTGATATGAAAAAGACACAAAATTTCTTTATATTGAGTAAAGTGTCTACTAAACAGCATGTTACAAAGATTTTTAATTTTCAGCGATTTGATATTTTGATTTTAAAGATATTTACTTTTTGGTAATGTTTCACTGGCCTATATAATAACGTAAACTGGTAGCTTAGCGGTACATGAGCTAAAACAATAAAACTACGTATGAAGACGCTACTTGTTTTTCGATACCTAAAATTTTTAGATTCGATTAGACATTTCATTATCGAAGCGTTCGCTGTAAATAGCCGTTAATATCAACTGATTACTGAAAAAGAGAACTGTAACCATTAGTATATATCAATTATGTATGGAATAGTATGGATAAATGTATCTGAGCCGGGCATTGCTGGCCTACGACCACCATTCGTCATAGGTCCTTTAAGTTAGAAAAAAATAACATAAGTAACAGAAAAGTTTATTAAATAAGAAAGTGAAATCAATTTCAAAATCAATAGAAGAAAAAGTTATTAACTGCAATTATATTTGAAATATAACACTATTCAAGTAATTTATTACATATTATTTAACCTTTGTCTTAAATAATTACACAAACTATAAAAACAAGCCGAACCCCACCGAGCTCCAATGAAAGCAGTCCGAATCGGTTGGAAAACCTCCTACATGGATACACTTTTGGCCCTTCCGTCATGGACTTTTTTGAGCCACCATGTCCATAACTCATATTGACAGCTGAAGCTCAAAGGATATTGTTGAAGATAAAAGATCACTAAAATTGAAATGCTTTCGGCATCTATTAATTATGATTATTTTTGGAAACAATTGTTTTTCATTCAGGGCCGCTCATGGGAATTATTACCTATGTTGAGGAGCCCGGATAAGGCAGGTGGGATACGCGCCTAGAGCCCCGACTTCTAAAGGGCCTCAGAAAACTGAAATATTACACGGGAACCCATGGTTATTTTTCACTGTTGCAGTTTGTATAGTTTTTTAATGATACAAACAATCGGCTAATTTTTTTTGCCAGTGTGATAATGGTTAAATTTGTCTCCATTCGTCGTAAGGCAATCATTGGAGAGGAGTGTATACTGTATACGATAGGCTAGACTAATCTCTCTCTCTCTCTCTCTCTCTCTCTCTCTCTCTCTCTCTCTCTCTCTCTCTCTCTCCACAGACAAACACATTTGCGTTTACTGTTCTAGAATCGAATACACCATTCTGTAATCGGTTTAAAAAATGTTAATGTTTGCTACCGGAAAATCGAAATCGAAGACATACATTTTTTAACAAAATGGCAGGCAGGGACAACAGGGATGGACGTGATGGTCGTGGTCTTGATGATCCACCTAATAGCCGGTTGTTTATCTTATGTCAAAAAGGAACAACAGAGCAAGAATTTAGAGATGCTTTTGACAAATTTGGAATAATAGAAGATATTTGGATTATTAAAGACAAGAAAACCAATGAAGACAGGGGTAAGCTGTGATAAATTAAGAATTTAGATAGAATTTGACTCATATATAAAATTTTAAGTACCTAAAAACAAATTAAAATGTCTTTTTTTAAATATTTATTTGTTATCCTCTATCAATCTCGCTTGTTATAAAATTTAACATGTATAATATCTTATTTAGCTAAATATTTCAAACATGCACAGGGTCAGGCCTAATTCTCAGTGCAGCGACTCGGCCGCTATGCAATAATAAGTATGGCTGGTACCCGAAGTAAAAAAAATACGGGTTCGGTCGGACCGAACCGTAGCCACTGCCATTTTATAAAGCAAATAAAAAAAAAACAGTGGTTTGGCTGCGGGTCTGACCAGACAAAATTTAGTCTTGGTTCGTGATTTTTTTTCTATATTTTAGCGGTTTATTATAATAAAATTTATGATTTTTTTTCCAAATTTATTGGTCTGCCGATAGATCTTACATACTAACACGATCAAATTTAGTGGCCAACAATCCAAAAGGTTGGTGATCGCTAGTCCAAATGGAATTTGTATTCATAATTTTGAGATTCCACCCAAACAGTATACTATTAGCATTAAACCAGGCATTTGTTCAAGTTGCAATGGTTATCAAAAGTGAACAATGCTTAAAATGTAGTTGTCTTCACTCTTTGTCTTTTATATTAGCCGTAGTTTTTGACGTTTTTTTATGTGCTACCATTTTCAATCTTATTCATTATATGCATTTTTCCATCAAGACAACCATGTATGATCATAAGACAGAACCTATTCGGCATTTTCAATTCCATGCACACATTTGTTCATTGAATAAAGGTTGAAATTTGTTTGCTGAAAATATAAACAAAAATGCAAATGGCTCAGCCTTATATAGAATTATTTATAGTCTAATATTGTTAGGATCCCACAAGTCAACTGTTACAAAAAAAACATAATAACTGAAAAATTTTAATTTTTCGTGACTAATTTGTATTAAAAAGTTTTTAATACTTATTGAAATAAGACTTAAATGATGTTTTTATCTTATTCTATGTTTGTTCATATATTGCCATTTTCTTTTTAAAATAGCACTGTTGGGAGATGTTTCTTTTAAGAATTTTCATTTTACAAATTATATATTCAGCGTTAAATAGGGTTAGTACATTGCTATGAATCATTTTATTTTGTTAGGAATTTAGTGAAAAAATGGTTTTTAACGACGTATAATTTCCTTACAAAACAAAAAGCTGTAAAGATAATAACAAAAAACGCAGTTGCATATATTAAAAAGAAGCAAATAATGTTAGTGAATTTTTTTACAAAGATTAACTATATCAATGAATCTAAATCATTATAATAAATCCAATATTGGTAATTTTCATAAATGATTTATTTTAAAATATTAATATTAAATATGTCAGTAATCATTGCAATAAGACGTTTTTCAATAACAATGTACATTATGTATGTATATTTTGTAGCGTTCCATATATTCCTGTTATCTAAATATTATTTTACGGTAAATTCTTAGAGCATATCCTCTTGTTTATTGGGGTTTGACTTTATGTAACTTTTTTAATGTTTAATATCATTCAAGCGGTGGTCATGCATGAGCTCAAGAGAGCCACATTCTTGGGTGGTTGTTTTTTTTTTAAACTATTAAAGTCTTGCCTATGTCAGTTTGCAAGATCCATAAGAAAAAGTTCTGAAATAGTAAAAAAATTCAATTAACATTTTAAATTGGACCTGCACCTTTCACAACAAATAAATAATTTCTAAAACACTTTTTTTTAGTAATCGAATTTACTAGTTAGGTCCATAGCAGCATAGCTTTTACTTTCTTAATTCAAGATACAGATTTTTATACTCTTTGAAGCATTAAATCCTTAATTTAGTTAAAAACAAATCATAAATAATCACAAGTTGACAATCTTGACAAATAAACAGCTTTTGCTGAATCATTACAACTTTTTTTTTCGCTCTGTGTCTAAATGCATTATTAAACAGTTTTTTTTTTCTGTTGTTTTTCTTTATATGATTTTTAAAAATGTTTTTATTATTTTAAAAGGAATTGTTTACATCAAGTTTTCTAAGACTTCAGAGGCAATGCAGGCAATGGAAGAAATGAATGGCAGAGCTTTACCAGGAACTAATAAAGGACTTAAAGTATATATTGATTTATTTTTTTGTAACAAAAAAGAAAGAAAAGCTTCAATTTTATTAATACTTGTTTTGAGAATGAAATAGGCTATCTTCGTTTTATATTTTTAAATAAATGAATTTTGTGTTGTGTATTACTAAAGATCATTATTTAAATAAAAAATTATTTGTTTGAAAATTAAATTAAATAATTTTCAGTTATGCATGTAGCATTCACTTTTCTATTGGTAGGTAGTTGTGGCAAATAGCAAACGTGATGGTTCTACCCGAGATCCAAGAGAGGATGAAAGACTTGTACGATTATTTGTAATAATTCCTAAACATTTTTCTGAACAAAATTTACGGGAAGAATTTTCAGTAAGTGACAGGAAATAAATATTTAAGGACAGATTAAAAAGTAAAAAATCAATAACTCTTTAATTTATGTATATCTAATTCTTTTATAATATCCTTCCTATAAAAAATCACAATAATAATCACATCTTACTCCCGTTCAATAAACAATCCTGCACTTTTATTTTGCTAGAAATTTGGGGATGTTGAATCTGTCACTGTTCTTAAGGATCGTAATACTGGAGAGAGCAAAGGCTTTGGCTATGTTCGTTACTTTAAACCATTACATGCAGCTATGGCATATGAAAATTGTGACACTTGTAAGTAACAGTATTTTCCTTGCTTTTGGATTATCCGTTTAGCATTTATGTTTAGTATTACATTTTTATCTTTGCTGAATGGGGATTTTTTTGTCAGTTTTACTTTTTATTCCTATTTTATATGAGTGCTGTTTTTTTTAGTTCAAATCATAATTTTTTACCTTTTGAACCAATTTTTGTTCAAATATTACTGACAATTATTTTTATTTTTTAAGAATTCATTTGAACAATCTTTCCATATAAATAAAAACTTCAGGGTGTATTGAAAGTGAATTCTGTTTCCTGTCAAAAGTGAATCATAAACCTCATACCAGTGTTTAGGAAAATCCAAAATAAAAAAATAGAAATTTACGATTGCACATGCCTGCAATTGAACTGACACAGAAATAAAAATAATTGCGGAGGAATAAAACTATTTTTATTAACATAAAAGTGTGTGTTAAAGTGTGTTATTAACCGAAAGTCCCAGGTTCTATGTTTAGAACTTCGGGAACCTCTCAGGTCTCCCTTAGTGCTTCCGTGGTCAGCGCACTAAAGTATTATTCATAAAAAAATTAAAGAAATGTTAGCATGACATTTAAATTAAACTCTTTCAGTTCAAAACACATACAATCATGCATACAATATACATTAAATGTTGCCACTATCTTGCGTGACAGTCACGATCTCAATGATAGACATGGGAATGTCGCCAGAGCAGGAAAGGATTTTATGTATCATGGATAAATGAAATTTGAGATATAAAGAAAATGTATTTAATTCATAGACTGGGTTAGTGAGATACAAATTGAAGATAGAACTTGTTTTAATATGTGTCACAATTATTTTTAAAATAACAAAGACAATTGGTATTGGTTTTTCAAGATACTGCTAGTTTTAAAAGTCTTAAATTAATGTCATTTAAATCTCTTGGAGTTGTTGACCTTTATAAATTTAAAAAAAAAATTATTACTATATATTTCAGCATTTAGACCAAAGTTTGCTGAGCCACAACGTTCAAGGGATGAAAGAGATGAAATTGAAAACCATGGCTTTTCTCATCATTCTGGAGCAGGTGAATTTTTTTTTTAATGCATTGTGCTTTTTGTCATTGCTTTCTAATCTCCACCATGTAATCTCGTGAGTCTTACTTGCAACTCATACAGAATGCCTTAGTATAGCCAAAAATGGCTTTTTGTTGATAGCCTTGGTCTTCTCCTAAATAATTCTAAATTGAAGACTGACTAGTAACTCATACCTATGACCAGTGACATTTAACCCTTTGCCAAAATGTGAATTTCAAGTCGGTTAGAGTTTTAGCTAACTAAATTCTGGTTTATTTTTATTTGTTAATCGACTCTTAACATAAAAAAAAGTAAAGTTCCCCTTAGCTCAAATGGACCATCAGGGCAGATGAAATGTAGAATTCCTATTTCTGTAACCTCTGCATGTGAAGGGATTGTGTGGTTAGCATAACACCCAGCCGCCTTTACCTCCCCAACTTAAGTCAGGTACCCATTTAAAGCTGGGTGGACATGTGGAACGACTTTGAAACAAATTTCAACGTGAAAAATTCCCATGGTTCTCACTGTGGATTGAACCCAGGACTCTTAGGTTGACAGATCTGCACCATTCGGCCATCTGTCAACATACTCTTTATTAAAATTTTATTAAAAATATTTTCAGAACGGATGTCATATTAAATAATGATTTACAAGAAAGTTTTGAAAACAATAATTTTAGGGATATTTTAAGTAAATCTCCATGTTAATCTTAGTTGTAATGATAAATCATTCGAAAAATATAATTAAAACATCTCAACTGAATTAAATAAGATACAAGCAAAGTTCGCAAAATAATTCTTCAATATATATTCCTGTATATGATCCAGCCAAAAGTCATAAAGCTTTGTAAAGCTTTTAATAATGGGCAATATATGAAGTGAAAAAAGTTGATTAGTAATGTAAATTTTTCAAGGTTATTGGTTAGTGATGCCATTTAAAATGCAAATTTCGCCACCTAGGGAATTAATTGTAAAATAAAATTCTCTCACACAATAAGGGCTTTGCTGATGAACCATTCACATACTTACAATTTTTATTCTGAAAATAGATGCGCCGTATTACTCAGTTATGGTTGTATTAATTTTGAAAGTTAATGTTCAGAATATTCAAAGTTATAGTCAGTCCCTTTCTGTTAAATTTCTTATAAAATCCCAGTTGAATCTTTTAAATTACCTTTACATTTTGAAAAATCATTTTAAGTTAGAGTTTTATATATCTCAGATGTCTTGTATGTATACTGCCTAATAAAAAGCATTTTTGACTAAGGCATTAAAAAGGTTAATTAGTATAATTCTTTATGTTTAAATTGTCTCATGCTGTATAAGTTTTTGTTGAAATAGCGTTAAAGTAGGTCTGTAAAAGTGCATTAAATTCTCCACCTTAAAAAGATATTTTGAAAGGGTTTCAAATTTTTTTGTACTTATTTTATTATTGTTAATTTTAACAATATTAGGACAGAAACGTATGTATGAAGATGAATTGCATCCCACTGGTTATTTCAATCCAGAAATTGTAGGATTCCAGCAAACAAGAGGTAACATTGAAATATGCTGGGTTTTTTTTTTTTTTTTTTTTTTTTTTTGCTTAATGCTTATAAGATAACATGTACCAGTTTTCTAGAAATAAATGATTATTGTTAAAAATGTAGCCTTTTACATTTTAACAGGTTTTCATTCAGGTACTGCACCTATGGAAATGCTGGCAGATTATCCAACAACATCCACAGGTTCTCGTTTAATTATTCAGGCTCCTATTGGCTTAACTCAAGGCTATTTAAATAAGCTCTTTAATCTTATTCCTGGCATGGAATATTGTGACCTTAATGAAACTACAGGTAATTTGAAGTATGATTGATCGTGTTAAAGGTTTAAATTTTATCATGTGGTTTCTCAAGACATCTTTCAATGACTTTTCTAATTATTTTTTAACACTAGGGGTTGCTTACGCACGATACAGTAGTCCACAATGTGCTGCCTATGCGAGGGATAAGTTAAATGGCTTTGAATATCCTCTTGGTAGTCCTTTACATGTGCAGCTGGCTGATGATTCAATGAGACAAGAGTTTCCAATGAATGTTGATAACAGTGGATTTTCACAGTTTGGAAAGTATGCAAAAAGAGATTTTTTTTTCCCATTAAAAAAAATGTTAAGAATTTATTTTCTGTATGTGTATCTTGGAAATAATACTAGTGAAAAATAGTCTTCCTATTTAAATGTCATTTGGCAAGATTTAATGCATGTACTATGTGTTTCTTTTCAGTCATTTTGGATCTTTTCCTGTTCCTGTGGCTAACCCAATGGAAGCAATGGACATAAGACAAAAAGTAATTTATATCATTGTTGCACAAAATTTCTAAATCCTTGTATTTTTAATATATATTTATATCATTTCTGTTCTCATTACACTGCATACTGACTAATGATGTATTTTTTTTCTATTTAAATATGTTTTTATAAAATTGTATTTATTGTTTTTTCTAGGCAGCTATGATATTAGAAAAAGCTGGTATTAATCCTCACAACCTGTTCAGCTTTGGAACTGCTGGTGTGGGTTCAGTTGGAGATGGTCGTAAGGAGCGAGTTCCTTACTGCAATATCCCCCTGCCTCCTCCACAGCCAACTGTAGCAGAAGATGGTAGAAATCTAGCTCAAAGATTGTTTATTGTCTGTCAGCCATCAGGGGTTTCTGAAAGGGTTTTAAAAGATGCATTCTGTCGATTTGGAAACCTTATTGATGTTTATTTATTATCTGGTAAAAACGACACTTTCCTTGTAAATAATTTTTTATATCATTAAAATTAATATCTTGCACAAATTTGTATTTATTTATTTTTTTACAATCATATGGATCTATTATTGCAGGTCGTAACTATGGGTATGCTAAATTTGCTTCCAAAGAGTGTGCTATGAAAGCAATAGAGACTCTTCATGGTCAAACTCTTGCTGGTCAGAAGCTAAAGGTGCTTGAGGCTGAGCCTCCTAAAACTCACCCAGTGCATACAGGAGTACAAGGAGATGAAGGCCCATCTAAGAAACAGAGGCTTTAAGGTAAACTGATTTTCTTACCTATTTATTTAATATTTTTTTTACATATCATTTTAGTCTGTTTTATTGATTTTTGAGGCTCATGTATTTTTTTATATTTTTTGCTTTTCCTCTCCTTTATTTTTGTGAAGGTAATTTTCTTTGTGATATCCTGTGTTCAGTCTAAGCATAACAGTTGATGCACTGCACTACTAAAATTTAGTGTGATTGTTTTTTCAATATTTTTTATTAAAAGTTAATTTATATTCCTTATTATTTGAAAATATTTTTTTTTTCATTTATGAGACCTATAAGAAAGCTGCCTTCACAAAATCTTACTATTTGTATCTATAACATAAAAAAAATTAACTGGTAGTTATTCTTTTATACCATTTATATACAGAAATGTGCACCGGCGGTGGAACGAAATATTTTAAGGGGGGCGCCGCCCCCCCCCTCCCCCTTGAAAATTTAAGGGGGGGCAAGACAAAATATGACCGAAAGACAAATTTTACCCCTTAATTCAATAATAGAATATAGTAATTCTGAAGCAAGTATTTAATCGATATTAAAAAAATAATATATTAAAAAAAATAATAATGAACATGGAGCACTTCTGTCGTCAACTGATTCGTAATGTCAGTTTGTTTACAAATTTAATAGTGAAAATAGATCAGAAAATTACTGATAATTATCATGAATGATGATGAATATGAATCCGGAAACGGGAAACTCAATAAACAAAAAGTAATTTATGAAAAGATAATAAATAATTGTATTTTCTTTAAAAATAACATTTGCCGTCAATTGGTAGATGGCAATACTTCTCTATACTTATAAGACGCATTTGCTATCTGTCTGTCTGTTCCCTTAAAACTCAAGATCCAGACAACGAAATAACATGAAATTTGGTACACACAGTGGCGCAACCCGGGGGGCAGGGGGGCTCAAGCCTCCCCAGGCCAAATCATCAATACAAAATTTAAGTTATAAAGTTACAAAAAAGTCTGTCAAACTGTCTTTTTTCAATATGTGAGGCCCCCCCCCCCCCCCCCAGCATTTTTGCTGGTTGTGCCACTGGGTACACGTACACAAAATTACATGGGGAATGTTCTTAAACAGGTTTCGTTCCATCTCAATGGGTACTTTAATTGTAATTAATTATTTTGGATATCAAAGACATGAAAATTGGCAAACTTTTACCCCGATTTCAGGTTTTACGAGCTTCTCTCCCACATAGCTAACTTACTATAAATATGATCGGTACGGGGAACCAAATAGCACATTACTTACTACATTATTACATTCCATTCCTTCATCCATAGGAATTTTCATCTTTTGCTACTGTCATGCCTAAGAGAGATGGAGGGAGGGAGAGCGAGGGGAAGGGAGGGAGAGAGAGAGAGGAACTGCCAAAAATGTTGTGTATCACATTGCTTTAAGATAAATGTACCCTTTCATTGCATGCAAATAAACCCTTTTTACGCGTCTTATTTTAAATCTTAATTAAACTTCAAATTACGCTTCTTAAATAAACAGAAAACATTATTTTAAACCCGGGCAAAGTGGGGTACTTGCAACTAGTTTTAAAATATGCCACAACTCTCAATAATGTTATTACTGTAAAATGTCAATTAATTATTATTTCTTTCAAATATTAAATTTAAGAAATAAATTAAATGAATTATGAAAATGATACATATAAACTAAAATGAATTACAAAGTTAAAAAAGTTAAAATTTTAGGGGCGGCAGACATGGAATTCAAGAGGGGGCGCTGCCACCCCTTTAAAGTTTTAGGGGGGGGGCGCCGCCCCCCCTGCTCCGCCGCCAGTGGAAATGTGGGAAGCACAAACATTGTTTTATTTAGTTTATACAGTTTAAAGAAAATTTTGCTTTGATAGTTCATGCTTAGATTGCTTTTTGCTTTTGAAAGTTATTTTCTCATTGTCATATTTTAGATCATTTTAATGGCAAAAAAATGTCCTAAAGACTAAATTAACAGTTTTTATTCTTTCATCAGCCAATTTAAAGCCCAAAAAAATTTAATCACTTTATAAATATAACTCAACCTTTCTCACAAAACAAACATTCTATTGAGTTATGAATTGAAAGAAAAGTTGAATATTTAAGAATTTAATTGAGAATTATAGATGTATTATTTAAACTCGACAGTGGTTCTTAAATTATTCTTTTTGTTAAGACAATATTGTTCAGACAATAAAAATTCAGACATTCATCAATAAAGCGCTTTCGAGGCCATACATGTATTGGTATTGATGGGGTTACTTTTTTTCGCAAAATTATTAATTCTAATGTGTATTTTACATCTTGTATATGAAAATTTACATCATGAAGGCAGTGTTTGACGTTTTATTATTTTTTATTATTTTTTTTTTTAAAGCCGCCTGAATAATACAAAAAAGCCTGCTTTTACTTTAAATTGGCTTTTGTTTACTTAAAATGAGTATTTTTTCATGATGACCTGTCGGTTTACTCTTTCCTTCAAAACACAGGTGACAGACAAAGAAGACAAAAAATATTTTTACAGGACAATATGAACCGACCAAAGCGGACGTTACAAAGACCTGCAACTTGACAGCCATAAAGACTAAGTATTTACTGGCTGTTCATTCATTCACTTCTGGAAAGACTTTTGTCACAGACAGCAGACTCCAAATAAATAAATTCTGTTGTCTATTTTTCGAATTGTGTGCTTCTTACTTTCAAATTACATGCACTTGCATTTAATTTTCTTTTGATTTCAGACTTGTTTATCTGTTAGTGATTTTTATGGGGAAAAAACTTCTGTCTGTTTCTTTTAAATTATAATTGGTTCATTGTTAGTGTGTAATGACTCAAAAGCATTTTAAAGAGCTCTCTATATTGTAAATTTAATTTATTCTAAGCTGTAATGAGATATTTTTTAGATAGCACCTTTAAATCTCACTTTTTGGAACTCATTCTATTTTAATGTGTTGTTTTTTTTTACTAGATTTTTACTTTCCAGTTGAATGTTGTAAAATTATATTTTACATTGTTTTAGTTGTAATAAAAAAAATTAAAATCAACTCAGGTTTTTTACTTGTCTGTTAAATATATAACACAGAGATAACTGTCCACTTTCCATTTTAAAAAATATACAGAGTGCTGTAACATTTTAAAAGTTTTTATGTTTTAATACTTCAACAGAGACATTTAGTTTTTAAAAAAAAAGCATGAAATTATTGTAAAATATGATTATCATAACATCATTAAAAAATTTAGCTATCTACTTTTTTAACCACTCGGAATGCTTTCTGGGGTAAGTATGTAATACATATAGGGATACAAAACATACCTTTGCACATGTGTATTTCTAGAGCACAGTATGTAACTCAAATATTTCACTTAGAATTTCTACTTTAATTATTAAAAGATACTTATTCTCCGCCTCAGTAATAATAATTTTACATTTGCTTGATGGCATGAAATTTAACACCATAACTGTTTAAAAAATAAAAAAGACAAAAGTCATCTAATGCGACTAACACTGAAGACTGAAGTGTTGACATGAATTGGTCCCCACTTCTGCCTAGACCTGTTACGTGACCAGACTCAGACTTAAGACAGAGGTAAGACTATCAACTCATTTTATGTACATTAATATATGTGCCCTTTTTTATATAAAGTAATTTTCTTCCTGAATTTTTAAATAAACCTTTTTTTTTTCATCAAGTATTATTCTCATGATATGCAAAAGTATCATTTCTTATAGTTTTTCAAAATATTTTTTACAGGAACATTTTGAGATGAAAAGCTTTAATGCTACACATTTATTTGTGACAAATAAACTCAGTAAGTTATTTTTTAAATCTGTGATATTCTTTGTATTAATTATATTAGATAACAATATTTTTTAGAAATTTCATTTATTTCAATCACTATTTGTACAACATATATACTATTGTGTGGTGTGCTAAATTCAATTTCACAGCGTATGCTTTTTTTTTTTTTTTATATATAGATGTTGATAGTTTGCTGATGCCTCACAGACTGGGTGTTTGAATATTTACTTCATGTTTACTCATAAAAAGTACATCAGTTAAGTTTTACTTAGCAAATTAATTTCAGAAACAGTCTAATAATTATCTTCAGTTTCGTTTCAAAATGTGGTTTCATAAAAAATTATGTTTAAAGATAATTATTTAAAATATCTTTGTTTTGAAAGTTGTGCATATGCCTTGCAAACTAAGATGTAAATTATTTATACATGTATTTTGTTACAGTGAGTTGTTGACAAGTTCATTTGAAGTTAACAAGATCTGCTCAGTGCGATTTAATTTCTATTACTGCACAATTTACTATGCTGATAGGATGTCGAAATGATTTTCACTATGGAATGAAACTGCTGAAATGACAAGATAGACAGACATTTTTACATGCTTAGTGTATGTTTGCAGAATATGACAGCTCGGTTTGATTGCACATTGAAATATATCTTTTTATAAAAAAAAAAACAGTGGTGGCCTGCCAATAAAACAAAATAAATTTACATGTGATTGTCTTTAATACTTTTTTTTCAAATAAATTGCAAGTCACTTCTCCAAGACTTAACATCCATTAAAAAAATTATCAAGTTTATACTGCTTAGGATAATCCTTTTTTTTACCATATGTGCTGAAGTAATTTTATTGACTAAATTTAAATTAAGTTCAGTGAATCAAACTACCCTGCTAACAATTTTTTGGAAACAAAAAAATATCTTATCGCAGTCTTAAATAAGTAAATTAAGTTCATCTGTTTCTGTAACCTCTGCTTATGAAGGGATTGCACAACGCCCAGCTGCATTTACTTCCCCAACTTAAAGTCAAGGACCCATTTAAAGCTGGGTAGACTTGTAAGACGACTTTGAAACACATTTCACCTGGAAAAATTCCCATACTTCTCACTGAAGATTGAACCCAGGACTCTCAGGTTGACAGTCGAGTGTCTACACTACTCTATCACCCGTACCATTAAATAAGTTGTGTTTACTAAAAACTTTTTTTGGACCATTCACCCGTAACATTATTCTGTCTTCTAAATAACTTCTTATATAATATACTCGTGTGTAAAGCTAACAGTACATTTTAAATCTACTTATATTTTTGATAAATAACTATAACACCTCGGTTCTCATTTATTGGTTTCTTCTTTATATATTAGAGAAAGCTTAAACTTTCAATGTCACTGTTTGCTTTTAATACGTTTAGGTATTTCTTAATTGCATTGGACTTACTAGTCCAAGATTATGAGCTGTCTCTTTTAAAACTACATATTGTTACTTTTAGTGTGAATTAATGTACAGCAGAACTGTTACTAACATATTTTTATAACAGATATTTCTATCTGACCTAGTTTCAAAATAATTATATAACCTTAGATTCTATAAACCCTTAATATCACAGATATTGTTGCGCCCTTCTTTTACCCCACAATAACTGATAGTGCAATGGCCATAGGCACAATGGGAAATAGGTTACTGGTACTATGTCAAATACCCCTTGAAAGCTAGGTAGAAATGAGAACCTATCTTTAGCTACGATTGAACCTGGTTGTAGAATTCTCAACCATAAGATTTTCCCAACAGTGTGACATTAAAAAATATTACAGAAATGGATCATCTAGTGATAGTAGCTGCTAATATCACATTATCAAGTTGGATTAGGATGGTGTCTTTTCTCACTTTGACCTCCTTTGTGGGAGATCATCTGGGTAGCTGTGCATAATAACTGATACGGCCATTATCAATAAATTGCGTTAAAAGTATCTTCAGAAAATATTAATGACTTCCCGTCATAAATGTGCTTATATTGTGTTACATAACTTTTCACTGTTCTAATTACAAGTACATGATACAAAATGAATAATATTGAAAGTTAAATGACATTCTTTATGATATTAAAAAAAACAAATTTATACAATACAAGGCTTGACAATTTAAAACACAAAACTCTAATCCATTAATTGTTAACTTAAGGCATACAGGAAAAAGTACTCTTGATTATAATTTAAAACTTTCACAATAGAACCGACATGATTAAGAAATGATACATAATAAATAGAATTTAAGAAATACAATTTTCATCTATTATAAGTCAATAAAGTGTAAAAGAAGTCATATATAAAACCACTTCTTTATTATAATTCTCCATTACAACCAAACCTAATACACTATAATAGTTATCTCTCAAAATGAACATTCACATATAAGTATTAGAATATTACTAGTGGAAAAGCTGACTGAACGAAATCGGACAGAAGGGATAACAAAGAAATATACTGCAATAGAAAAGAACATTTATCTTTTATTGCCATGAACACAATACATATAGATTTCCTCACACTGACTCGTAGATATTTCCATTAGTCTGAGGGAGACGAGTGTAGGACAAAAACCCCAAAATATTAAAATTGAATGTAAGTCAATATTATTAATACTTCTATATATACGAAGATTAATTTTGTTTGTTTTTTACCTTGTAAGATAAGCTGCCTGTTAATGTAAAGTTAACGAGGAATTGACTTTTGATCACTGTGACTCGACGAGCTAATGCAGCCTATTGGGTACTTAAAAAAAATTCCCTTAAAAATACGTATTATATATATATATATATATATATATATATATATAGAGAGAGAGAGAGAGAGAGAGAGAGATATTTTCATCCATGTATTATTTATTATATTTTTTAATAAAAATGAGGGCCAAATAATAGGTTTTATAATAAAAATAGGTGATAGGTCCAGTGGGGGTTTTAGCCCTGGGGGTTTTGTCCGGATACCAAGGGAGACACTACACATATTCAGTGTCTGGACCATTAGCCATTAGTACATCCAGTAGCGTGAACATTCTACAGCAGGGGCCAGGCCAATTGCGGGGAGGAATAAATGTTACTAAGAAGATAAAACTTATCGATCCACTAATTCATTAGATATTATTATTGATAGATGTTCTTCAAACTATGCCCGACTAAGGTTTTTAATTTTCAAATGCGAATGAAGACTATTAAATTTAAAGTCATGATGAAAGCCATGATCCGATTACTTCTCATATTTAAATGATAGTATTGATAGATAATGTTATTAAAATTATTAACAAAGAAAATAAGTTTTATATAACAAAATTATTTCTTTGCTAAATGCCAATATAATTGATAATTAATATGCCTATTATTCTCAATTGAGAAATTGCTCGAATTAAAATAAAATTGAACACAATAGGAGATATAATTAATCATTTAATCATTAATAAATACGGTAGAGGACGCTTCAGTCATCATGGAGGTGCCATCACTAAACAAAAATACTAACATCACACAACACATACGTATCCAACATTAAACCAAATTAAAATGTTAAAAAAAGGTGTCTCTGACTCTTGAGACAAAAACTAAGAATGAGATTTAAAAGTAAAGAGAACATGGTGCCAATACAAAAGAAACAGCAGAAAAGTGTCTCCCCCCCCCCCCCCTTTTTCCCATACTGCATTGTGAATATAAACATCATAATGAAGTGTAAATGTAAAATAAATAGGAAACAGTACATCTTCACCGCATTGTAGAAAAATCGTATATTTTTTATGCTGCCACTTTGATAATTTGAAAATATTAGTATATTATATTATTAGTATAACAAATATTCTGAGTTGGCAGCCTTGGTCTTCATACACCAAAGATAAAAAAATTTACTTTCTTTTTATGAATTAATAAACAAAAATGGCAGTTTCTCTTTTAGACAAGATTAGCGTGTGTGTTATTACAGGCCCAACAAGAGGCCTGGGAAGAAGTATAGCACACCAGCTTTCCAAATCTTTACCAAAAGGATCACTTTTTATTTTACTTTCAAGAAACCAGCCTTTGCTTGACAGTATTTCTGATTTGGTCCTTTTAAATGAAGGCATTAAAGCTGTTACCGGCATGTTCGATCAAAGTAGTTGTGATCAAAATATGTATGACAACATTATAGAAGAGTGTTTAAAGCACGCCGCTGCTGACATTTCACAGTTTGCACAGGCAATTCTAATAAATAATTCTGGAACCCTTGAGCCTCTAGAATTTGTTCGAGGACTTGATAATGTTAATGCAATCGCAACTTATTTTAACACAAATTTATCAGGCTGTGTAGCACTAACTGCTAAGTTTTTACAGGTGTTTAAATTGATAAAGTCAAGAGTCGTCGTCAATATTTCGTCTTTAGCAGCAATACAGCCAATGAAAAGTTGGCTCTTATATTGCATGGGTAAAGTGAAAAAAATATCTCAAATTAAGTTATGTTAGATTTGTTGGTAGTAACCAGTGTACAATCTGGGGCCCTTTATGTGCCAGAAAATCTGAGTAATGGAACAGCCTAGTCCCCTCCCCCACCCCTCATATCATCATATCATAAATTTTTGGTTCATGACTTATCTATGCTATTAGCACTCAACTACATTATAATATTGAGCATGGGTAGTCCTGCAGTATGGAGCAATTGACTGTCAACTTGAGGGGTCCCAGGCTTGAATCTCAGTGAGAACCTTGTGATATTTTCATGTCCTGGTTTTAGTCACCCCAAGTTTACCCATATCAGTACCTTACTTCAAGTTGGAAGAGTCAAGGCAGCTGAGCGTTGTGCTAACCACACAATCCTTTCATACACAGAGGCTACTGTAACAAATGAATTCTACACTTCTTCTTCCCCAGTGAACCCTTAGGGGATAAAGGGAACTTTTTACATTATAATATGGACTTTTAGATAATACAGTTACTTTTGACTGAAATACACTTTAAATATGCTTAAAACAAATTAGTTTTCAGGTGTAAATTGATTTGACAGAAAAAAAAATGTATTTAACTGATGTTTTTAAAGTAAAGAATTAAAAAAAATTATGCATATAAGTGCATGTACTTGTATTGTTTAAATAAAAAAGTTGCTTAGGCTTAAAACTTATATTTAGATTGATGTATAGCTAATAAATATTTTTTAAAATATTTCCAGCCAAATCAGCTCGTGATATGATGTCCAAAGTCATTGCAGAGGAAGAGGAAAACATTAGAACATTAAATTATGCACCAGGTCCACTTGTTACAGACATGACAAACATTGCTTGTGAGAATACAAAAGATGTAGAGCTACGAAACTGGTTTGAGGGTATGCATCTTTCATAACAAAATATTTAAGTAAAATGCCCATTATAAAATTGTTTCTAACTCTTTGTGATTCAGGGCCTTAGCAGTGCAAAGGGATATTGGGTGAATGATTATTAAGTTTATTTTAAGATGCAGGGCGACTAGTAGGTAATGAGTTTGTGAATCTGGTGGGCATGATGGATGTTCAAACCCAGCAATGTCACCTATGACCTTGGCTGCCACTGCGTTATTGTAGAATTGGCAATAGTAGAAATGTACAAAGTTGATTACAGAAGTATCCTATTTATAATTATGGCTACAATATTGGACCAATAGATAGCATCTCAATATTAGAGGGACATTTTTGGATTGCTTTGTATTGATCTATGTTAATTAAATGTCTCTCATTGCAAAAACTTCATCATAAATGTAGTGGCTTTTTCTAATTCAAACTAACATACGTCCCAAATACTCACGGTTTCAAAAAAGTCACATTCTAAGAAGATTCTTTCTGTCGTCCATGAATTTGACTTATTCAAATCATTTTTTTTTTGTTCAGTTACATTTTATGGTGATTCATAAAAATCTCTATACTTATAAGACGCATTTGCTGTCTGTCTGTCTGTCTGTCTGTCTGTTCCCTTATAACTCAAGATCCAGACAACCAAATAACGTGAAATTTGGTACACGTACACATAATTACATGGGGAAGGTTATAGGACATGTTTCGTTTCATTTCGATGGGTAGTTTAATTGTAATAAATTATTTTTATTTTAGTATTTTGCTATATTAAAAGTAATCTCGACGGCGCCATAAATAAAACTCTTCTGTGACGTCGTTTCCTGATGATACATTTTTAAAAGAGGGGTAACTTCCGGAAACTCCAATTGTAAACATGGTGAAATCAATAGTCATATCTATTTACCTATCGTTTTATGTATTCAGAAGATTAAAATTAAAGGTGCACTTTAATAAACCGAAATACGTTAATTAAAATGTTTCTGTGACATTATTAACATTATTAATACAATCTCAATGGGTAGTTTAATTGTAATTAATTATTTTAGTATTTTACTATATTAAAGTATTCACGGTATGGGATCGCCTTCACTATAAATAAAAATCCTCTGTGATGTCATTTCCCGAGGGAATTCCCTGTATTCGCGCACCAAGTGAACGTGTAATTGAACGGACGGAGAAGAAAGGGTTAGGGACGAAAAAAAAAATTGTTTTTTTTTCATGCTGCAAGTACCCGGCTTTGCCCGGGATTAAAATAAGGTTTTCTGTATATTTAAGAAGCGTAATTTGACGTTTAAGTCTCCGGCGTCCGACCAATGGAATTTCATGGATTAAAGACGGGTGAGAATAACACACTTTTAAACCCGAAAAAAAAATATTTTCTGAACAATAAAAAAAAAAAATTTTGAAATTTAAAATATTACACGAGAAAAAAAACCTTTTGTGCCGACACGACAGTCGCCATTTTGACTGGTTCGTTTACAGCGTGTATCTGTCTGCACACTTCTGTTGCCTTTTAAATAATAAAACGGCTTCAGACGACTCGGATTTTAGTTCAAACTATTCCCCTACTAACGTTCTCATGAATGGGAGTCAGATGGTAGCCTTTATTCATCATATCATGAAGATATTGCATTAGTTTCTCCACTGAATGCTTATCTAAGAATGTAAGTAAGAAGTTTTCTTATTTTATGCTAATAATTTTTATTTTTTTAAATGAAAAATATTTTGTTTTCTATTTTCCTGGGTATTATTTGTTAAAGTATTCATTTCTATGTTAAATAAATCCGATTTTTCTTTAAAATTTTATAATTTTCTATAATGAATCATTTAATAATAATACGTGCTAAAGCATTGTTTATTTTATCAGCTGATTTTAATTTTTGGCTAAATAAATGTATCATTTATAAAGAAAATTATGGAATATTCTATCATGTAATTTAAAAAATATATAAACTTGTAATGGTGTTAAATACATTTTTTTTAAACCTGATGGTCTATATAAATGTAATTCTATTATTATGCAGTATATTTATATAAATATTTTGTCTTATCCATAACTTTAGGGAACAAACATATATGACTATGGCATTATTGATGATGGACCTCTCAAAACGATTCGACACTTCCAGCTAGGGCACCAGGCCTTCATCTTTTCAATGATGAATGACAAGAAACAAGACAATGTCATCTTGAATTTCTTATGCCAGGTAACAATCATTTATAAATAAAATAGCCTGCTAATAATATCAAAATAAAGCATTGTTTATGTTATCAGCTGATTTTAATTTTTGACTAAATAAATGAATCACTTATAAAGATAATTATGGAATATTCTGTCATGTAATTTAAAAAGAGATATAAACTTATAATGGTGTTAACTACATTTTTTTTAAACCTGATAGTCTATATAAATGTGATTCTATTATTATGCAGTATATTTATATAAATATTTTGTCTTATCCATAACTTTAGGGAACAAACATATATGACTATGACTAGTGATGATGGACCCCTCAAAGCGATTCGACACTTCCAGCTAGGGTACCAGGCCTTCATCTTTTCGATGATGAATAAACAAGACAATGTTATCTTGAATTTATTATGCCAGGTAACAATCATTTATAAATAAAATAGCCTACTAATAATATCAAATTCATTGGTGTATATGTATTCTTTACTAAGGAAGAAAAGTGTTACTTTTTACTAATTTGTTAAGTTTTATATCATCTGAATTTTGATTATTACATGTATGGAGTTAGAAATTATGTATTACAAACTGTACTTTTACATTTATAAAAAAAAAATTCCACTCAAAATTTACATTGTTTTTACTTTTCTGTAGGAGCTTTTATCAAGTTGTGTTCTTCTGGAGTTATGGTACAAATTGGGAACTATACAAACAGCAATGCAAAACATGAGGAAGACCTGAAAAGTTCCCTGTAGGAGTACTGGACTAAGTGACACCCAATGAGCTTTACATACTTTTTGTTTTGTGCATGAGTATTATTCTAACACCAATTTAACATTCATATTTCTCCACACATTCATATTTCTCCACCGTTGTGCTATTCTATGGACTTTGAACGTGATCATTCATATCTAAGCTCAGATTCAAACTAATTCATGGATTTTAAAAATATAAAATTTTGAGACTGAACAACACACTGATTGGCAAGCCAAGGTAAAATATCCATTAATTTTTTTTTTGAAGAAAGTGTACTGCCTGCCTTATGAAAATCTTAACATAGATGAAATAATCTGCATTGGTAAATATAGTTTTAGACAATATATTATAGATAAGCCAACTAAATAGGGGATGAAAATTTGGGTTTTAGCTGATAGGTGTTGAAGATATGAGCACAATGTTAAAATAGCTTTCACTTAATTTCAGGAAAAAAATTTTTTTTTTTCGATAAATAAATGTTTATGCATGTTTTTCGAAAAATGATTTTTTAAATTATATTTGTGGATAATTATATGTGAATCCATAGTATATTGTGTATTTTTAATGTAGATTTAATATAATCATAAGAATTACAGGGATTGTTGTAAAAAAAATTATTTCTACCTGTTTTTTTAATTGTGAATAAAATTTAACACTGTCTTTTTTTCTACATTTTACATACTACAAAATCATTATAAAAAAGTTGTCTAAAGTAATCTAATAGATGATAAAACATTCTGCATTTCTGCTCTCACTAATATATAATATGTGGCATTTTATTCAATTTAAATTAAATTGTTTTTGTTTGTTTTGGTTATCTGATAATTTCGGCTCATAAAATTAGTGTGTGTGTGTGTTTTATATAAAATGTCATAACTATTTTATTTATTGATAGATTTCATTGAATTTTGTGTTGTAATATGTAATTTTGACTGAGGTTTAATATAAGAATAAAATTTACAGTATATCTCAAAAAGATTTTTTTTTCCTTCTTGGTGTTTGATGTTTGTTTGTAATTTGTAAAAAAAAAAAAATTTTTTTTTTTATTTTTATGCAAAAAATTTTTTTATTTAAGAGATATGTCAACAAAAGTGGCACAGTTTTAATGTTTGTGCATTTCTGAATGAGGTGATATATGATAATGGGTATTTTAAAAAGTTTTAAATGAACAAAAACTTCATTGAACAGTGCAACACAATGATAGTAAAAAAAAGGCAAAAAAACATAGGTCACGGAAGAGTTAATTGTAGAGAGAGGGAGGGGGGAGAGAGATAAAGAGAGAGGGCGGCAGGGAGGGAGAGGGAAGGAGGGGGCAGGGAGGGGGAGAGAAGGAAGGAGGGAGGGAGAGAGGTGGAAGGGAGGAAGATAAAGGGGGAGGGAGGGAGAGAGAAAGGAAGGGATGGAGAGCGGGAGTAGGGAGGGAGATAGAGGGGAGGGAGAGATAAAGAGAGAGGGGGACAGGGAGGGAGAGAGGAAATGAGGGAGGGAGGGGGAGGGAGAGAGAGAAAGAGGAGGAAAGGAGAGAGGATGGGAGAAATGGGAGGGAGTGAGAGATAAAGAGAGAGAGGGAGCAGGGAGGGAGAGAGGGGGGAGGAGGAAGGGAGGAAGGTGGAGAGAGGGGGGATGGGGGTGAGAAGGAGGGAGGGAAATTGGGAGAGTTAGGGAGGGAAGGAGAGGGAGGGAGGGAGGGAAAGAGAAAGGGAGAGAGGGGGTAAGGAGGGAGAGAGGGGGGTAGGGAGAAAACAAAAGGTAAACAGAAAACCTTATTCTAAACCTGTGCAAAGCCGGGAACTTGCAACTAGTATTTGAATAAGAAAAATGAATTGATAAATTAAAAAAAATAAACTTTTATTTCAAATGATATGTTTGTTTATGGTGCATGTAGAAGTTATATAAATAGTAGAAAGCTGTATTTCTTACCTCTTTAATCCACTTTATCTGCTTAGACAAGTTTTTTAATAAACTATGCATATCCTTGATATAGATATACTCAATACAGTATTAGTGAAATCAGACACACATGCATCACTCTCTTGCCCGACTACAAGATAATTTTAAACACAAATTGCAGCTTTATTAGCTTTCTTTATTACTTTCCCCTCACTAAAATTTATGACCTATGACAAATACACTAAAAGAACAAAATTTATCTTGAGCTTAAAAATTGTGGCTAAAATCCCAATTTTCTAACAATGAAACCTAGGGGGCAAACACACAAACAACACCCTTGGTTTTCTTAATCTAAAGAAGCAAATTTTGCTTTAATGTTAGGAGGCATACCACTGTAGACTATATTATCTTGGAGGCTTTTTTAAAAATTTCAAAATGATCTGTACTTCTTAAGGATTTATGTCATTTTCTAAAAGATGGTAATTAATTTTGGTTTATATAAATGCAGTGAAAAAGAAAAAAAAATGGTTACACTCAGATTATACATGTATCATTTTCCCATAGTTAACCTTTTTTTTTGTTGTGTATTTAAACTTAACCATTATTCCTGATATTATTTCTACAGAACAAATACGAAAGAATGCTTTAGTAGAGTGTGAATCTTCTGCCCAGAAACTTGTGTCCATTTTACAGAAAAATACATTTGACAATGGAGCTCACATTGATTATTTTGATGAAATTTAAATTAAGTTGTTCACATTATCTTCAATGTCTATAAGAAAAATTATAAAAAAAAAATCATTAGAAAAAATAATGCTTTAGATTTGTTAATTTTCAAAAATTATCATTCCTGGCATTTTGTATAGACAGATGGATTTATCAAGCTTTACTGTTTACATTGTCAGCTCTTACACTATTTTATTATCAAGCAGCTATTTTTTTATTGATAATTCTGTTGGGGAGATATTGATTTAGCCAGTTTTTAAACTTTATTTATCTGACCATTTTACTAGATTAAAACATTTAAATTTATAATATTTATAATATAAAGTCATTTTGACGTTAGAATTTTGTAGTTTTAAAGATTTTTGTTTTTAAATTTAATTGATTTCACCATTCAGTGGTATTTATCCATAGTCAACATTACTATTGTTTGCTTTTTTTATTCTTAAAATATATTTCATAGTTTTGAAATTCTAAAAAAAAAATTCTTGTAGATTTCAACATTTATTACAATTGTTTTAATAGTTTATTACCATATATCTCAGTATGCAAAACAAAAACAAAAAAATTCTTTTTTATTAGTTTGTATGACAATGTCAAAAATGCATAGTACATTTTTCTTTGTTAAAATGTTTTATTTTTCTGACTTTTGCCATTCAATATATGTCTGTTCTAGAATATTATTTATGTATGTGTACATAGTAAATCTGTCTTTTGGGTAGCATATTTTGTTCAGGCTAGTTTCTTTTCTAAAGAAAAACATTGTTGGTTTGATGTTTACAACTATTCTAGTCAGTAAATCAGCTAAATTTGTGTGCTTAGCATTTAGAATCTCTGTAAATTATCAGATAAGAGTTAGTGGCTAACATATTTTAGATATTTAAAACTAGATAGTTACATCTATAGATATATGGTTACATCAGTGTCAAATAATAGTTTATTTCAAATGTTGTTTTTTTTTTGTTTATTTTATATAAAATGCAGTATTTTTGTAAAGTTTCCTAATTGCAGGCGCATTCATTATTTAGCGAAGTAGTTCTTTTTTGTGGTACCCCTTTTTCCTTTGATATACATGCTTATATTGCTTATAGATTTTATATAAAATGCAGTATTTAACAGTGGTGTAGGTGCTTGACTGTTGGACTGAGGGTCACGGTTTCAATACCTGGGAATTATTTCGGGTCATGGTGAAAGTTGGCTGAAGGTCCACCCAGCTTTAAATGGGTAGTTGACTTGAATTGGGCCAGTGAAGGCAGCTGAGCATTGTGCTAAGTACATGATTCCTTAATATGTCATGGCTATAGAAATACATGATTTCTGCACTTCTTCTGCCTCGATGGCACTTACTTAAGGGCTAAGAGAACTTTATTACTTAACATTTTATGTCCATAAAATTTTTTTTTTTCAGGAAATATAGATTAGATTTATTAATTGATTTATTAATTGATTCATTAGTTAAATAATTAAATACTAAAAAAACAAAGTGAATTTATTTTAATTACAAATACATTATATATTTAAATTTTTTTTTATCCATGAACAAATGATAATGTCAATGAAATTTTTAAAAAACTTTAACAATGGACAGACATGGTTAACATAAATATACAATAGACTTTTTAAAATTTTGCAACTAATAATGTGCTCATTTTCTATCTTTCATTAATTGACATATAAATTTAGCACAGAATTAGCTTATGATGATGATTATTTAATATAATTAATAACATTTATATGGGCATTACTGAGATCCAAAAAATAATTAATGTTTAACACCATTTACTTGTTAAGTTATATTTTATTATTTTTTTTCATTTCTAGCTAGAAACAAGTAGTTTTAAACCTAACTATTCCTGAAACCTTTTATTATTATTTTAACAAGCTGTTTGTAATTTCAGTATTTATGTAAAATACTGTGGCAAAAAATGTATAAAGTTTTCTCTGATGGTATTTATAGTTGTTTATTTAGTTGGGATTTAGACATTATATTATTTATACACATGCTCATAAAAGTTTTGTATTATTTAAAATGTGAGTTTTTTTTTAACATGATTACATACTCTGTTTACATGTATATATTTGTTTATTTATTAATGAGTAGTATTGCTTTTAATAAATGTCTTAAGGTTTAGGTATTTGTTTAATGTATTAAACAAAAAAATGATGTTAATAAACTAATTATGGTTTTACAGAGAAGAGAATAAATGTGTCTACATATTTTATAACAGTTGGTTGACTTTAGATTTTAAAACCTTAATAAAAGCAAATATGAAAATAAATTCTGTCTGTAGAACATTTTTAAAGTTCAGTTGCATTTTGTTAATCATAAATAAATCTAACTTTACCACATTTTTTTTTTTTTTTTTCATTTATTTTATAAAAAAACTGAAATTTTTTACTAGCAGCTTCATTCTTTTACTTAGCCCTGGAAGATGGATTGTCCTGTAACACTTGAAACATTTTAAAAGCTTATACAAAACACCTTTGAAGGGACAGGGCTTGTTCATACCAACTAAAGTTAGTATTAACAATCTACATTTTATCTGTTGAAGATTACAATTTATCTATCAACACTTATAACTCATTGGGAATGAAGTTCTTTTTTGTTAAAATCGAAAACAATGTTTTAAGTTTTGTATTGAGCCTGTTTTTTTAGAATGAGGACTGTTTCTAAATTTGGTGTATAGCGTGGACACAGTCCGATCATATTTAGTCATGTTTATTTGTGTATTATGTGTCATTATTATATTATGTTTTTCTTGAATAAATCTTGTGGTTGTTTACATAGCTGATGTGTAAAATATATTTTGATTATGTCATTAGATCAATAATTGTGTCTAAATTTGATGATCCAAACTTAACATACAGAGTAATTTTTAGACAGGCAGAAAATCAGTCTTACTAGCTTAAGCTTATAACATATGACATTCATACATAAGTTTATAAAATCAGTCATGCATAAAAGACATAAGTATATAAAATCAGACATTCATATATAAGTTTATAAAATCAGACATTCATACATAAGTTTATGTTTAGAAACAGCATACAGAGTGAACAACTTTACTAATGAGCTAGTAAGACTTGTATCTGTACTTGAAAAAACAAAACAATTTTTTACTATGTAGTTGTTTCCCTTGAAGACCCGTTTTACATTAAGCAGATCTAAATTTTTTTTTTCCAGTTTTGCCAGTCTAAATAAAAACCAAAATAATACAGGCTAAAAAATGTATCATCGCACCTGTGGATAGCAGGTACTGAACTAATTATATTATATCATGTCGATCATCAGTTTACAGCTTTATTTCTTCCATAGCTGGTAGTAACCACCAGATTTTGTAAACATTCTCCATTGTCTTATTAAATAAAGAGAATAATGTTGAGAGTTTATATATTAAATGAACAAGCATAAGATGACTTCATTTATATCCGTAGCTACAGAATTTAAAACGTAGAATAGCTTAAATTGGAAATGATTGAGCTAATATTAAATTTCATCTCACTGGAATCTTAAATACGCCCAATCGTTTAGGCCTACTACTGCCAGTTTCTTTCCGCTTAATCCACTGGTACAATACGTATCAACTGTAGAGTAAGTATTGACTATAAAGTGGTATTGACGGTAATTACGAACAGGGCTCGATTTACCGCCGGGGATATCACCGGCACTGAGAACTGTCTTACCCGGCTCTGCAGAAAATTTTTTTCATCCCCGGCAGTTTTTTTTTTTCTTAAATTGAACACTGATTACGTATCAACTATAAGTAAGTATTGACTATTGAGAACCACTGCTATGGAGGCCTGATGCGGCTCTCCTGTGAGTTGTGAGGGGCACCACTGCTATGGGGGCCTGATGCGGCTCTCCTGTGAGTTGTGAGGGGCACCACTGCTATGGGGGCCTGATGCGGCTCTCCTGTGAGTTGTGAGGGGCACCACTGCTATGTATACCAATGGAGGCATGATGCGGCTCTCCTGTGAGTTGTGAGGGGCACCACTGCTATGGATACCAATAGAGGCATGATGCGGCTCTTCTGTGAGTTGTGAGGGGCACCACTGCTATGGAAGCCTGGTGCGGCTCTTCTGTGAGTTGTTAGGGGCACCACTGCTATGTATACCAATGGAGGCATGATGCGGCTCTTCTGTGAGTTGTGAGGGGCACCACTGCTATGTATACCAATGGAGGCATGATGGGGCTCTTCTGTGAGTTGTGAGGGGCACCATTGCTATGGAGGCCTGGTGCGGCTCTTCTGTGAGTTGTGAGGGGCACCACTGCTATGTATACCAATGGAGGCATGATGCGGCTCTTCTGTGAGTTGTGAGGGGCACCACTGCTATGTATACCATTGGAGGCTTGATGCGGATCTTGAAAGTATTTTTTTACCATCCGGCATAGAAATTTATCGGCTGCTTACACCGACGTCACGGGAGGCCATCTGTGGAACAGACTCAGAGATTTATAGCATTAGTAGTTTATGGTGGAGACTACTGGCCACCTCTGGAATAGACTCAGATAGTTATAGCAAGAATTAGTCTCTGGTGGTGACCACTGTTACTTTACAAAAGCTAGGGCATGTACCCAGATCAGAGATGACAATACAAATATAAACATCTGAATTCTGTATTGAAGGGTTGCCAGTAATTGTTTTGTTTCTATTACGAAAAAAAAGTTGTCACATGCATCTATGCGAGACTCAATATTTCTGCCCCCCCTCCCCCCCAGCCCCTAGAGCTCTGGACATAAACGTAGATGACATCACAATCCACTTGTTTTTATCTCCTGTCTTGTATAAACCAGCGCCAATTTCCCCGGGTCCTTTCAGAACCTATAAAGATTTTTTTTTTTATTTCCTGTACAAAATAATTCTGCTCCGCTCAAATATCTTCAGATTGTGTGTGTGCGTGTGTGTGTCTCTGTGTGTGTGTGTCTCTGTGTGTGTGTGTGTGTCTGTGTGTGTGTGTGTGTGATGTTGAGAATAGACTGGACGCGATGGCTGCCTGTGAAGAAGGTGGACATGACCCCTATAAATGAAGGGAACCTATAAATGAAGGGAACCTATAAATGGAGGGAACCTCCGATGAAAAAAAAAGGGCTCAATCGAAAGTTATAACTTCACGGAAACATGTTTTCTGCTCTCCCCCATCCCCAAAAGAAAAAAAAATTACATATATAGGCTGTACAATATAAAAATAGAAAAAAAAGGAAATATCCAATGAAGAGGCAGAAAGAAAGATGTGAATATCGACAAACAAAAATTTAAAACTGAGAACTTGTGCCTACTTTGTCATGATGGAAGATTCATATTTGTACAACATTTCCTCACTTCCTTTATTCTCTTCAGTAAGTTTTTTTTTTCCGCCTTGGGTTTGAATAAAAATAAAAAATCTATTTGTATGACCAGCAACTGGTGAAGTGGACACACTTGTGAGATACAGAAAAGAAAAATAATAATAATAAAAAATTGAGTTGACAAGTGATGGGGGGGGTAATTTTGACACCCTTTTATATAATTTATTGTAAATAAAATGCTAACTCTGCAATAGAAATTTAGAGAAAAACATATCAAAGGTCATTATATTACACAGTATGTGCACACTATTAGTATAATATAACGAAATGAGAAAAATATAATACATGAGCTTTTTTGTCTCCATTTTAATACATTATGTAAAATGCATATTTCATTTTGTAAATTTGTCGATTTTATTCTGAGTTTTAAAAAAAAATGTCTGTGTGACATTTAACGTTGTACCACTGCCTCGCTCAGTATTTTTCCCCCTCAATCCTCGCCTAAGGGCAATACATTTCACTGCTATCTTCTTTCTATCCAGATTTTTTACATTCAATTATATTTCATCATGCAATTTTTTTTTTTACATTAATAGACACAATCCAATGGCTCATCTACGCTGATGCCCACTCTCCAATGGCTCATCTATGCTGATGCTCACTCTAAGAGCCACACAATTTTCAACATCTATTTCTTTTGTTAAGTGCCACTGTCAAAGAACATACATGGTACACAATAATCTGTAATTCCACGAAAGTAAAATATTACTATAAACCAAACATCATATTTTTATTGTCATTTTTTTGTCTGTCTTGATGTCCGATGTCACATCTTACATCGCATCTCACCACGCCAGATATCAAATCTTAGTATGGCAGGTGTCACATCTCAGCATTTCAGATGTCACATCTCAGTATTTCAGATGCTTCTTTCATTTATATATATATATATATATATATATATATATATATATATATATATATATTACATTCTCCATTTCTTATTTCACTCCATTTCTTATTTCACTCAATTTCTTTCCCCTTTCTCTCACTGGGACGCCTGCGGCCTTGGTCAACAATTCTGGGCTCATGGAAGGAGGGGGGAGGAGAGAGTGGCCCAAATGGAACACAAGCCTGGACGGACTCTTCAACCCACGTCGATTTGATTTGCTCTACTGAGCCAAACAGAGCCCCATCTTCTTTGAAGACCATGGGTGGGGGGGGGGAAAGATATGGGTGGGGAGAGGAGGAGGGGTCGGAAAGAAGCTATGTGATGAGAAAAGGAGAAATCGTTGGAGGCCCGGTCCGCTTCTTATACAAACATTGGAAGTGGACAAACTCGATTTGCAGAGCTCTAGACAAATGCTGAGCTATGCACCGTACACTGGCCTGCCTTGATATGACGCAATATACAGAGTCTGTCTACGATGTATTGTTCATTTTATGAAACGGCTGTTGCCAGAGAACAGAAAGTTTGTGAGGGGTGTGTACATAGAGTACCATGACCAGTACTTGATTGACCAATAAGCCAAATAATCAGGCGCTCAGAGGGGGTGGTAAGGGGACATTAGAAATAAATTAAAAGAGCCAAACTTTATCATTTAAATTGAATTCAATGTTGAGCCATTTTTCAAAATAAATAATTTCAGTTTATAAAGCGTTAATTTTACTTATAAGACAATGAACAATTTCCAGAACAAGTATAGAACAATTCAAGCTGAATGCTTTATTTTGTATAGAGCTGAACCAAAAAAGCAGATTTAGAACGTTGATTTTAAACTTCTGATAAAATACTTTGGAACATTATTTGTGGGGGGGGGGGGGGGGGGTGGGGGGGGGGTTTAGCAAAATTTTAGTCAGAGCTAAGGGGATCAAAGGGACTCCATCCATCACATTCTATGAACTATGTAGCTATACATGACAAATCTTAAGCATGCATTTTGAACGTTTTACAGTAAACTTGTATTGCTTCAATTTTTTTTAAAGCCAGTAAACATAAAATAAAGAGAACATTTTGGAAATGAATAGTTTGCAGTAGGGAGCGACCGATAATCGGATCGCTATCGGTATCGGACCGATATTGGCACTATCGGTTAATATCGGATCGGCCGATTGTTGTAGGGAGCGACCGATTGTCGAACCGATATTGGCACTATGGGTTAACTGTCGGACCGGCCGTTTTTTGGCTGCCGATACATTGTTTTTTTTTCACAACAGAGTTGCAGAAAAAAAAATCAGTAAATAACCCAATTGTATAACCAGATCAGACAAGATTTAAAAAAAAAGGAAAGAAAAAAAACCCGTACACAGAAATTGTCACGTCTTCCTCAGAGATATGACCTTGAAACAATAGGATTGGCATTTCTTAATTCTAATGTATGACCTTGAATGATACAATTAGTGAACATCTGTGTGTATTTTTTGTTGGGATGGGAAGTTGGGGGGGGGGGGGGGAACAAGACTTACGTGTGGGCGAAGTGTCACGAAATATGACAGGGAAGGGGTAAGCATGGGTTGACATACGTCATTAGCTGTAGCATGAGAGAAACACGTGTTTGGCATTGTTGTTGATTAAAAAAATATCGGTATCTGGGGGGGGGGGGTAAACAAGACACGCGTGGGCGAAGTGTTACAAAATATGTGAACTTGGCTTGAAATACGTCATATAGCACGAGAATAACACGTGTTTGGCATTGTTGTTGCTTAAGGGGCTGTCCATTAATTACGTCAACAAAATAGGGGGAGGGGGGGTCAGAAAATTTTTGACAATTGTTGACAATGGGGGGGGAGGTCAAGAAAAGTTGACGTCAACAATGTTACTTTTTAAATTTAATATAATTACTTAATAAATAGGAAAATTAAGCAGCGTTTGTAGTTTTGTGTTACACACTCGCTTAACATTCAGTATTTTAATTAAACTAACTATATTCCTACTAATTTTGCCACATAAACATTTTGGAAGCCACCTTTTTTAGGGGGGGGTAATCAAATGTTGACGTAATTTTATAGGGGGGGGTCTCTGGAAGTTTGACAAGTTGTTGACAAGGGGGGGGGCAGGTAAAAATCGCCAAAAATTTGTTGACATTAATAATGGACAGCCCCTAAAAAGAAAATATCGGTATCGGTTTCGGTAAAAATGCTGGGGGAAAATATCGGTATCGGACTATCGGTAAAAAGGCATATCGGTCGCTCCCTAGTTTGCAGGGCGAGGGGGGGGGGTGGGGCGGCCATCCGAACACTTATCAGGGCCCCAAGCCGTTTGGAGTTCGATTGATTTCTAAATGTATTTCTATTTATTTATTTTTCGTCGAATACGAGAAAGGGTTGAGTGGGTCAGAGGGGCCCCGAAATCATAGTTTATCAGGGGCCCTCAGAAATCATGGCTGCAGCCCTGTAGAATGTGAGAGAAGTCAGTATGCTCCCTGTACAAATTTCTCTATTGCACAGACATACAACACTCACCATAATTCATTCACAGACCTTCTATTTTTATCCTGTATATCTATTTATTTCTTAATTTCAGAAGACGAATTGGTTTGCAGTTTAAAACAGTCGAATGCATTGCCAACTAATGTAAAAATGATTCACATAACCTTCATTCAGTAAGTATATGCCTTTAACTCGCTGTACAATAAAATTTGATGGCCTAAAACAATTGTAAAATTAAAGCAATCATTTTGCATATTTCCATAAACGCATTGATACATATGTTAATCAATGTTAAGACCTACATCTGAGAGGACCTAGCTTGTTAATAAGCCTTTGAATTGTAGTTGAATCAGTTTGTTAAAAATTGATTTTTTAAAGTTGGATTTGATCCATACACTTTCACAAAATGTCTTTTATTGTTATTTGATCTCAACTGAGCAAAAAAAAAAAACAACCTAAGATGAAGAGTTTATATATGTAAGTTATGAGGCCGATGCATTAGACTCACGTCTTTCTGATGAAAACACCAAAATGATGCACAAGACTGACTATTAATTCAAAGCATGTCACTCGCTCACCTAAACATAGTATTGAAAAGAAAAGAATCTATTTACAATTACAGTTGCCTGTATACACGTACTCACACTCACACACAGAGACACACACAGGGATCTACTCACACTCACAAAGAGACACACACACAGCGATCTACTCACACTCACTCTCTCACACACACACACACACAGGGATCTAAATGCCTATTAATTAACAAAGAGAAATCAATCAGACGATCTCATTACTTGCTAGAGTTCAGCAAATGCAATTTTCAAGGACAATCATTGTATGTTTATTTTACACCTTTTGGTAAGGATACTTTTCAGAACATAGTTTCTAACTGAAATAAAAGTTTTTTTTTGCCCGAACTCCACTTGTGACAATAAAATTAAACGGTGTTTAAATTGACCACAATTTTCATACAATCATTTTTTTTTAAATATAATAAAGAAATCAATGGATATTTGTATTACGTACTTGTCCAACTTAAGACATGTTCAAAATGATTTAGCATGTTATAATTGTATAATTGTTTTTGTTGTGCATGTAACATACACACTTCAAATAATGCTGATGACAAATAAGTTTAAAAAAATTCCATATCACACAATCGATTTGGTGACCTTCTACAGACATTTGATTTCACCGTGAAGAGTACTGAGTTCGATAATCATTGCATGAGATGATTGATTGACAGCAAGTATCTTCCTCAGAGTGCAACCACTTCAGCATCTATCTATCTATCTATCTATCTATCTATCTATCTATCTATCTATCTATCTATCTATCTATCTATCTATCTATCTATCTATCTATCTATCTATCTATCTATCTATCTATCTATCTATCTATCTATCTATCTATCTATCTATCTATCTATCTATCTATCTATCTATCTAATCTATCTATCTATCTATCTATCTATCTATCTATCTATCTATCTATCTATCTATCTATCTATCTATCTATCTATCTATCTATCTATCTATCTATCTATCTATCTATCTATCTATCTATATGTCTGTGTTTGTGTATCTCCCAAACAACTTGTCTTCTGGCTATGTGTTTAAGTACTTTGTTAGTTCAGTTCATATATATTCAATAAGTCTCTATGTTTCTATTCTTTCCCCTAAACAAAAACACCATGACACTCCCCAGACCTCTACACTATACTACTCCTACTTCCTACACACCATGATACTCCTGACCTCTACACTGTACTACTCCTACTTCATACACACCATGACACTCCCCTGACCTCTACACTATACTACTCCTACTTCATACACACCATGACACTCCCCTGACCTCTACACTATACTACTACTACTTCTTACACACCATGACACTCCCCAGAACTCTACACTGTACCACTATTACTTCCGACACACCTTGACACTCCTGACCTCTACACTATACTACTCCTACTTCCTACACACCTTGACAACCCCTGACCTCTACACTATACCACTCCTACTTCCTACACACCATGACACTCCCCTGACCTCTACACTATACCACTCCTACTTCCTACACACAATGACATTCCCCTGACCTCTACACTGTACCACTATCACTTCCGACACACCTTGACACTCCTGACCTCTACACTATACTACTCCTACTTCCTACACACCATGACACTCCCCTGACCTTTACACTATACCACTCCTACTTCCTACACACCATGACACTCCCCTGACCTCTACACTGTACCACTATCACTTCCGACACACCTTGACACTCCTGACCTCTACACTATACTACTCCTACTTCCTACACACCTTGACACACCCCTGACCTCTACACTATACCACTCCTACTTCCTACACACCATGACACTCCCCTGACCTCTACACTATACCACTCCTACTTCCTACACACCATGACACTCCCCTGACCTCTACACTATACCACTCCTACTTCCTACACACCATGACACTCCCCTGACCTCTACACTGTACCACTATCACTTCCGACACACCTTGACACTCCTGACCTCTACACTATACTACTCCTACTTCCTACACACCTTGACACACCCCTGACCTCTACACTATACCACTCCTACTTCCTACACATCATGACACTCCCCTGACCTCTACACTATACCACTCCTACTTCCGACACACCTTGACACTCCCCTGACCTCTACATTATGCCACTCTTACTTCCTAATCACCATGACACTCCCCTGACCTCTACACTGTACCACTATCACTTCCTACACACCTTGACACTCCTGACCTCTACACTATACTACTCCTACTTCCTACACACCATGACACTCCCCTGACCTCTACACTATACCACTCCTACTTCCTACACACCATGACACTCCCCTGATCTCTACACTATACCACTCCTACTTCCTACACACCATGACACTCCCCTGACGTCTACACTATACTACTTCTACTTCCTATACTTCCTACACACCATGACACTCCCCTGACCTCTACACTGTACCACTATTACTTCCGACACACCTTGACACTCCTGACCTCTACACTATACTACTCCTACTTCCTACACACCTTGACACCCCCTGACCTCTACACTATACCACTCCTACTTCCTACACACCATGACACTCCCCTGACCTCTACACTATACCACTACTACTTCCTACACACCATGACACTCCCCTGACCTCTACACTGTACCACTATCACTTCCGACACACCTTGACACTCCTGACCTCTACACTATACTACTCCTACTTCCTACACACCATGACACTCCCCTGACCTCTACACTATACCACTCCTACTTCCTACACACCATGACACTCCCCTGACCTATACACTGTACCACTATCACTTCCGACACACCTTGACACTCCTGACCACTACACTATACTACTCCTACTTCCTACACACCTTGACACACCCTGACCTCTACACTATACCACTCCTACTTCCTACACACCATGACACTCCCCTGACCTCTACACTATACCACTCCTACTTCCTACACACCATGACACTCCCCTGACCTCTACACTATACCACTCCTACTTCCTACACACCATGACACTCTCCTGACCTCTACACTATACCACTATCACTTCCGACACACCTTGACACTCCTGACCTCTACACTATACTACTCCTACTTCCTACACACCTTGACACACCCCTGACCTCTACACTATACCACTCCTACTTCCTACACATCATGACACTCCCCTGACCTCTACACTATACCACTCCTACTTCCGACACACCTTGACACTCCCCTGACCTCTACATTATGCCACTCTTACTTCCTAATCACCATGACACTCCCCTGACCTCTACACTGTACCACTATCACTTCCTACACACCTTGACACTCCTGACCTCTACACTGTACCACTATCACTTCCGACACATCTTGACACGCCTGACCTCTACACTATACTACTCCTACATCCTACACACCTTGACACTCCCCTGACCTCTACACTATACCACTCCTACTTCCTACACACCATGACACTCCCCTGACCTCTACACTGTACCACTATTACTTCCGACACACCTTGACACTCCTGACCTCTACACTATACCACTCCTACTTCCTACACACCATGACACTCCCCTGACCTCTACACTGTACCACTATCACTTCCTACACACCTTGACACTCCTGACCTCTACACTATACTACTCCTACTTCCTACACACCATGACACTCCCCTGACCTCTACACTATACCACTCCTACTTCCTACACACCATGACACTCCCCTGACCTCTACACTGTACCACTATCACTTCCGACACACCTTGACACTCCTGACCTCTACACTATACTACTCCTACATCCTACACACCTTGACACCCCCCTGACCTCTACACTATACCACTCCTACTTCCTACACACCATGACACTCCCCTGACCTCTACACTATACCACTCCTACTTCCTACACACCATGACACCCCCTGACCTCTACACTGTACCACTATCACTTCCGACACACCTTGACATTCCTGACCTCTACACTATACTACTCCTACATCCTACACACCTTGACACACCCCTGACCTTTAAACTATACTACTCCTACTTCCTACACACAACGACACTCCCCTGACCTCTACACTATACTACTCCTACTTCCTACACACCATGACACTCCCCTGACCTCTACACTATACCACTCCTACTTCCTACACACCATGACACTCCCCTGACCTCTACACTGTACCACTATCACTTCCGACACACCTTGACACTCCTGACCTCTACACTATACTACTCCTACTTCCTACACACCATGACATTCCTCTGACCTCTACACTGTACCACTATCACTTCCGACACACCTTGACACTCCTGACCTCTACACTATACTACTCCTACTTCCTACACACCATGACACTCCCCTGACCTCTACACTATACCACTCCTACTTCCTACACACCATGACACTCCCCTGACCTCTACACTATACCACTCCTACTTCCTACACACCTTGACACTCCCATGACCTCTACATTATGCCACTCTTACTTTCTACACACCATGACAGTCCCCTGACCTTTAAACTATACTACTCCTACTTCCTACACACCACGACACTCCCCTGACCTCTACACTATACTACTTCTACTTCCTACACACCTTGACACTCCCCTGACATCTACACTATACCACTCCTACTTCCTACACACCATGACACTCCCCTGATCTCTACACTATACCACTCCTACTTCCTACACACCATGACACTCCCCTGACCTCTAAACTATACTACTCCTACTTCCTACACACCATGACACTCCCCTGACCTCTACACTGTACCACTATCACTTCCTACACACCTTGACACTCCTGACCTCTACACTGTACCACTATCACTTCCGGCACATCTTGACACTCCTGACCTCTACACTATACTACTCCTACATCCTACACACCTTGACACTCCCCTGACCTCTACACTATACCACTCCTACTTCCTACACACCATGACACTCCCCTGACCTCTACATTGTACCACTATTACTTCCGACACACCTTGACACTCCTTACCTCTACACTATACTACTCCTACTTCCTACACACAACGACACTCCCCTGACCTCTACACTATACTACTCCTACTTCCTACACACCATGACACTCCCCTGATCTCTACACTGTACCACTCCTACTTCCTACACACCATGACACTCCCCTGACCTCTACACTATACTACTCCTACTTCCTACACACCATGACACTCCCCTGACCTCTACACTATACCACTCCTACTTCCTACACACCATGACACTCCCCTGACCTCTTCACTGTACCACTATCACTTCCGACACACCTTGACACTCCTGACCTCTACACTATACTACTCCTACATCCTACACACCTTGACACTCCCCTGACCTCTACACTATACCACTCCTACTTCCTACACACCATGACACTCCCCTGACCTCTACACTATACCACTCCTACTTCCTACACACCACGACACCCCCTGACCTCTACACTGTACCACTATCACTTCCGACACACCTTGACACTCCTGACCTCTACACTATACTACTCCTACATCCTACACACCTTGAAACACCCCTGACCTTTAAACTATACTACTCCTACTTCCTACACACACCGACACTCCCCTGACCTCTACACTATACTACTCCTACTTCCTACACACCATGACACTCCCCTGACATCTACACTATACCACTCCTACTTCCTACACACCATGACACTCCCCTGATCTCTACACTATACCACTCCTACTTCCTACACACCATGACACTCCCCTGACCTCTAAACTATACTACTCCTACTTCCTACACACCATGACACTCCCCTGACCTCTACACTGTACCACTATTACTTCCGACACACCTTGACACTCCTGACCTCTACACTATACTACCCCTACTTCCTACACACCTTGACACCCCCTGACCTCTACACTATACCACTCCTACTTCCTACACACCATGACACTCCCCTGACCTCTACACTGTACCACTATCACTTCCGACACACCTTGACACTCATGACCTCTACACTATACTACTCCTACTTCCTACACACCATGACACTCCCCTGACCTCTACACTATACCACTTCTACTTCCTACACACCATGACACTCCCCTGACCTCTACACTATACCACTCCTACTTCCGACACACCTTGACACTCCCCTGACCTCTACATTATGCCACTCTTACTTTCTACACACCATGACACTCCCCTGACCTTTAAACTATACTACTCCTACTTCCTACACACCACGACACTCCCCTGACCTCTACACTATACTACTTCTACTTCCTACACACCATGAAACTCACCAGACCTCTACACTATACTACTCCGACTACCTACACACCATGACACTCCCCTGACCTCTACACTATACCACTCCTACTTCCTACACACCATGACACTCCCCTGACCTCTACACTATACCACACCTACTTCCTACACACCATGACACTCCCCTGACCTCTACACTATACTACTCCTACTTCCTACACACCATGATACTCCCCTGACCTCTACACTGTACCACTATTACTTCCGACACACCTTGACACTCCTGACCTCTACACTATACTACTCCTACTGTCTACACACCTTGACACACCCCTGACCTCTACACTATACCACTCCTACTTCCTACACACCATGACATTCCCCTGACCTCTACACTATACTACTCCTACATCCTACACACCTTGACACACCCCTGACCTTTAAACTATACTACTCCTACTTCCTACACACAACGACACTCCCCTGACCTCTACACTATACTACTCCTACTTCCTACACACCATGACACTCCCCAGACCTCTACACTATACTACTCCTACTTCCTACACACCATGACACTCCCCTGACCTCTACACTATACCACTCCTACTTCCTACACACCATGACACCCCCTGACCTCTACACTGTACCACTATCACTTCCGACACACCTTGACACTCCTGACCTCTACACTATACTACTCCTACATCCTACACACCTTGACACACCCCTGACCTTTAAACTATACTACTCCTACTTCCTACACACAACGGCACTCCCCTGACCTCTACACTATACTACTCCTACTTCCTACAAACCATGACACTCCCCAGACCTCTACACTATACTACTCCTACTTCCTACACACCATGACACTCCCCTGACCTCTACACTATACCACTCCTACTTCCTACACACCATGACACTCCCCTGACCTCTACACTATACTACTCCTACTTCCTACACACCATGACGCTCCCCTGACCTCTACACTGTACCACTATTACTTCCGACACACCTTGACACTCCTGACCTCTACACTATACTACTCCTACTTCCTACACACCTTGACACTCCTGACCTCTACACTATACTACTGCTACTTCCTACACACCATGACACTCCCTTGACCTCTACACTATACCACTCCTACTTCCTACACACCATGACACTCCCCTGACCTCTACACTATACCACTCCTACTTCCGACACACCACGACACTCCCCTGATCTCTACACTATACTACTCCTACTTCCTACACACCATGACACTCACCAGACCTCTACACTATACTACTCCTACTACCTACACACCATGACACTCCCCTGACCTCTACACTATACCACTCCTACTTCCTACACACCATTACACTCCCCTGACCTCTACACTATACCACTCGTACTTCATACACACCATGACACTCCCCTGACCTCTACACTATACCACTCCTACTTCCTACACACCATGACACTCCCCTGACCTCTACACTATACCACTATCACTTCCGACACACCTTGACACTCTCCTAACCTCTACACTATACCACTCCAACTTCCTACACACCATGACACTCCCCTGACCTCTACACTATACCACTCCTACTTCCTACACACCTTGACACTCCTGACCTCTACACTATACTACTCCTACTTGCTACACACCTTGACACCCCCCTGACCTCTACACTATACCACTCTTACTTCCGACACACCTTGACACTCCCCTGACCTCTATACTGTACTACTCCTACTTCCTACACACCATGACACTCCCCTGACCTCTACACTATACCACTCCTACTTCCTAAACACCATGACACTCCCCTGACCTCTACACTATACCACTATTACTTCCGACACACCTTGACACTCCTGACCTCTACACTATACTACTCCTACTTCCTACACACCTTGACACCCCCTGACCTCTACACTATACCACTCCTACTTCCTACACACCATGACACTCCCCTGACCTCTACACTATACCACTCCTACTTCCTACACACAATGACACTCCCCTGACCTCTACACTGTACCACTATCACTTTCGACACACCTTGACACTCCTGACCTCTACACTATACTACTCCTACTTCCTACACACCTTGACACACCCCTGACCTCTACACTATACCACTCCTACTTCCTACACACCATGACACTCCCCTGACCTCTACACTATACCACTCCTACTTCCTACACACCATGACACTCCCCTGACCTCTACACTATACCACTCCTACTTCCTACACACCATGACACTCCCCTGACCTCTACACTGTACCACTATAACTTCCGACACACCTTGACACTCCTGACCTCTACACTATACTACTCCTACTTCCTACACACCTTGAGACACCCCTGACCTCTACACTATACTACTCCTACATCCTACACACCATGACACTCCCCTGACCTCTACACTATACCACTCCTACTTCCTACACACCATGACACTCCCCTGACCTTTACACTATACCACTCCCACTTCCTACACACCATGACACTCCCCTGACCTCTACACTATACCACTCCTACTTCCTACACACCATGACACTCCCCTGACCTCTACACTATACCACTCTTACTTCCTACACACCATGACACTCCCCTGACCTTTACACTATACTACTCCTACTTCCTCTTTAGTCAACTTAAAAAAGCAACAACAGCAAATAAACATTTTTCTAAAACATGACCTCTATTTGACCACCCCCCTCCCAAATCCCGAATCCCATGAAAGTAGGAAGTTTAATGGCAATGATTGCCCAAAAAGGCAGTTCCGACAGGGATATCTGGTGAACTCGGGATCGTTACGTGGTGCGGCTCATTTGACTGCATCGATATCTGGATTCGATTACTCATTCTGGATCAGCAGATTGTGTCAGATGGAAAAAAAAGTAAAATTAAATGTCTCAGTTGCTGTCGGTGAATGTTTGATTTGTTTCGAGTCCATTTGAGAACACGTTCAGTGAGTTTTAAAAATAAATAAATAAACCATATTATGTATAAATATGTCTTACGACATTGAGTGTAAATAAGAAAATAAACTCGGATTAATGATTTATAAATTCACGGTTTAAAAAAAAAAAGACGATGTTTGCAATTCTAAAATTTTAAGAGCGTTGGTGTTTGTTATGGTGCAATGTTTTTGAAACAACTGACATTTTTGTTTTTAAAGTGTTGTATACATATTTGAAATGCATCAATAGCTGATATAAAGAGCAGGGGGTTGGTTGTCGCTTTGGTAGCTAGCTGGATCGTCAAGCTGCAGCTTGAACTGCAAATGATGTGTCATGGGTTCGAGTCACCACACATGCCTCCCGTCGTGCATCCATGGCCAGTGCACTATAGGCCATGCTGTGAATGAAAGAAGGGCACAGCGAGACCCGCCCCAATAGTGGGTTTTAGGGTCTAAGAGAAACATCTCATTCTGTCAGAGACTTGTAAAAAAATTAACTAAAATGTCACACATTACAATTTACTTGAATTTAGACGAATCAAATACGGAAGACATATTCAACCTTCAGCTGGAAGACATTTTCAACCATTAACTGGAAGACATTGTCAACCACTAGCTGGAAGACATTGTCAACCACTAACTGGAAGACATTGTCAACCATTAGCTCGAAGACATTTCAACCACTAGCTGGAAGACATTGTCAACCATTAGCTGGAAGACATTGTCAACCACTAGCTGGAAGACATTGTCAACCATTAGCTCGAAGACATTGTCAACCACAAGCTGGAAGACATTGTCAACCATTAGCCCGAAGACATTGTCAACCATTCGCTGGAAGACATTGTCAACCACTAGCTGGAAGAAACTTTCAACCATTAGCTCGAAGACATTGTCAACCACTAGCTGGAAGACACTATCAACCATTAGCTCGAAGACATTGTCAACCGTTAGCTTGAAAACATTTTCAACCATTAGCTCGAAGACATTTTCAACCATTAGCTTGAAGACATTGTCAACTACTAGCTGGAAGACACTTTCAACCATTAGCTCGAAGACATTTTCAACCATTAGCTTGAAGACAAATTAAAAATAAGGTAGAAGATACGTGAGTTTATCTGTTCATTTTGTCACTCGAAATGATTTATAAATATAATATTAAACTCTTAATTGTACGAGTTATCAACAGGAGGACTTTAGCATAACAAGAAACGAAATCGATAGTTAAACCTAAAATAATTGTCTGTGACGCATTTAGTAATAATTTAAGTCTAATTATAACATGAAAACTGTTTTAAATAGATAAAATGTGAACAGTGATAATGGTTGTATTACGTTATCAAAAAAAATCTTATTAAGAACTGGCTGTTTCATTTCATTAGAAGAACGAAATCTTTAAAAAAATGAATCAATGTTCGTCTAATTATAAGATTTACAGGTTGCATGAGCTGGTTGTCCAATATGAAAAAAATCTATACAGAATATAGACACCTGAGGTCGATACAGAATTTGATACAATCGGTCAATACTAAGAAACACTATAGTGACAGGTATACATAGTTTCAATGTTTATTATTTTAATGATCAAAAATGTCTTTATTAAAACAGTAAACTTGTTCTTTCAGTTAGAAAAAAAAATTCTCGCTTGGTCTGATCAATTTTAACTGAACATAATAGGAAACTTTTCAAACACATTCATATTTCTTCACTCAATAGACGAGTCAATAAAACATAAGATATGGACTGTTTACGTGCAATTTTAGCACTAGATATGGACTGTTTACTAGATATCATTACACTAAAAAATAGGCTTTATAGGTAGGCAGGTAAACAGTGTTATTTACTGATTTCTAAAAGTCTGTTGTTTTTTTTAAAAGGATATCACAGCCAGAGTGAGCTTCTCAAGACACTCACCCAAAAACTTTTGAAACAATGACCCACTCAGAACTCTTGACAAATAATAACTCAGAGCTTCTTGACAAATAATAACTCAGAGCTTCTTGACAAACAATGACTAATAACTTCTTGACAAATAATGACTTAGAACTTCTTGACAAATAATAACTCAGAGCTTCTTGACAAACATTGACTTAGAACTTCTTGACAAACAATGATTCAGAACTTCTTGACAAACAATGACTCACTAACACTTTTGTGATACAATAGCTCACTCAGAACTTCTTGAATTAACGAATCAATCAGAGCCTCTTTCAATAATAATTCACACCGAACCTATTAAAGTATCAATTCACTCAAAACCTATTAAAGTATCAATTCACTCAAAGCCTATTAAAGTATCAATTCACTCAAAACCATTAAAAACAATGACTTACTCACTGCTTTGTGAAATTAACTCATTTATTACCTCTTGAAACAATTACATAATAAGGAACAAATGACTTACTCAGAATAGTACGAGTATGCAATGTACGGTCTATATACTGTGTATTCCACATTCATTGTTAAATGTAGCATACTATTTTTCACAGGACTAGATTTTTTTGTCCTGTGAGATGTTGCTATAGGAAATTACTATTTCAAAATTATATAATCACCAGCGCGATAATAAACCTTAAACACAAGATTAAACAAGAATAAACATTATACATTAAAGTATATTTGATATGAAACTATTTTAATGCTGTACCAGTTCTTGTTCAATGCATGTCTTAGGATCACTGCTTAGAATATACTATTGTAAGCTATAAAATGTGCAGACAAATGAATTTAATCACATTGAGCTCACACAATTGGCCTAGCATTTTATTTTGAACCTCAACAAGTCCGACCCTGAATTCAAAGTTCATACAGTGAATGTACCCCGCTACTTCTAATTACAAGTCCGACCCTGAGTTCAAAGTTCATACAGTGAATGTACCCCGCTACTTCTATTTACAAGTCCGACCCTGAGTTCAAAGTTCATACAGTGAATGCACCCCGCTACTTCTATTTACAAGTCCGACCCTGAGTTCAAAGTTACACATTGAATGTACCCCGCTACTTCTCTTTAGTTTACAACATATGTCTGTCAATGTACTTCAGAGTGTTTTATTACTTTGTTATTTTGGTAAGCCTTTTTTTTTTGCCACGCTCCTGAGAAAGCTAATTGGCAACACGTCGGTCACAAATCAGTGACTATATCCATAATTAAGTCAGCTTATAGTGGACAGAGTCCATATCGTGTGTGTGTGTGTGATGGCTCTGTTCTCGGCACGTCTAGCCCGACCCTGTTGTCGCGGGGGGGGGGGGCCAGAAAAGTTTCGATTGGATCGTCTCGTGACTCATTACAGGCTGGCCCGGAAGTAATCACACAGAATGTTCGGGTCTTCAAATCAGCTTCACAATCGACACAGCAACGAATGCGTAGAATTCGCTCATTAAGCAAATCTTCACCCAACTTATCTTTTCTCTCACTTTTTTCAGATTTTTTTCCCCGTCTCGATTTTTTATGAACTTCGATCTTTGAGCTTAGTTTGAATACAAATACGTTTGTTATGTAGCATGTGTGAAATGAAGCAGGCCTACATACAAGTAGTTTAAATATCAACTCACGTCCATTGTACATCTTATCAAAAAGTTATTTTATGTAAGCACACTCAGATGCAGGAACATTCATGGGTAACTGTGAATTCGTTGTTTATTTATTTTAAATTTATTTCAAATAAATAATTAATATTGTTATAGTCAATTATTATTGTTTTAAAGGAAGTGTAACTTTGATGAATATTGTCACATGAACCTCTACAGATGTTCTACTTACAGGGGATAATCTACTGAAACATTTTACTTTCTAATTTTAATTTGTTCAAAGGGTAAGAGATTATTATTCAAAGAATGTTTACAGACTTAACAATTTTAATATATTTTTGGAGAAAATGAAATTTAGTTCTCGATGAAATCAATTCAGACTTGAAAAAAAGTCTTTGAGAAAAAGTGAGAAAGGGGTGGAGGGGGGGGGCAAAAGAGTTTAGGTTGGCAAAAATCTATTCCGTGGGACTTAGGTGGTGTCGGTGACCCGACCATCAATCTCTGAAGGTGATGAGCTCCCCGCACTTTTCCAGACAAATTTCTATGGAAATTTGAAATCAGACAATTTCAACCTAAGCCAGTGACGTAGTGGCTCCTGGCACTGACACCAGTTGTCTTTCATCTGGTCTTGGCTGGTGGGGGGGGGGGGAAGGGCGGATGGAGGAGAAGAAAGACGGATTTACAAGTTCGATTATTAGAAGTTTGACCGGTGAGTCTGAGTGTGTGTAAAGTGTGCATGTGTGTGTGTGTGTGTGCGTGTGTGTGTGTGTGATTTAGTGCACAGCTCACAGGTCAGTTTGTGGTGACTCTAGAGGTGATATCTTGGTGAGTTTAGTCAAGTGATGAAATGTTTCAAGTTAATATCAACTTGTTCAGTAAGTGTATACATCTATACATACGCACACACATAAACACTCACACACACACACACACACTCACATATATATATAGTTCGGGTGTATGAAGGTAATTATACAAAATCGTTGATCAGATTTTTGTCTTTGCTGAAAATTATTTTCTTAGCTTAAGTACTTGTGTACTTAAACCCTACATTTAAATTTCTAGTCTCAATGTCTTAGTTTTAATCAAAGGGTAAGATTATGCCATCAGTCATCAGTCAAAATAAAATTAGTCAATAGCTAGTCTCTATCATTAGCTAGTCTTTATCAACGGTTCATCTTTTTCAACGACAAAAGTCTGAATCAATTAATACCATTATAAGTAAAATTACTCAGTCAAAATAAAGAGTAAGTCAATATCTGATCTGTCAAAAGCTAGAGTCAAGCCGACTAGGTTATGTCATTCAGTCACATAGTCTCAACAGTTCAAAATAGTGATGTGATGTCTATTTTGTGTGTGAACTGAAAAAAAAGTATTATTAAATTTTAAAAATTTCGTCCAGTAGTGGACACTCAAAAATATATGTCGAATGTGTAATTATCCAATGGGGTACACAATATTTGCTGTACAATACTGGCGCACCAGTAATACAAACTTTATCCTTGAAGATTATATAGTTTAACTTTCTTTATACTGTTAGATTATGATGATTTGGACGTCGAAAGCGAAACTGTAACTGGCTGGATCAATATCCAATGATTTAAACAACTCTCCTCTACAGCCGTGATGCTGAAAAGTGAAATTCGGCCAAGTGTGGATCAAAGCGTAAACCAAGTTGACTGTCACAACAATGGTACAAACTTTGTTTCCGTAAGTTACATCACACTAGCACATTGTGGAAAGCCTCCTTCTACTTGAAAAAATATGCAATCGACTAATTGACACCAATTTTACGGAATTAAGTCAAGCAGTGAATGACCAATGCCGTTCACTGGAGGACATCTGTATTTGTATTGACCTAGAACGCCATTATGGCTGCCATGACCTATTCTTACATCTAATTACAATCCAACATGAAATGGCATCACTTAAGCTCTCCATCCGAATCAAATCCCTCACGATCGCCACTACATTATTATCAGTCGTGTATTTCATCTGTAACTACGCAAAATGATGGACTTCTTAACCAAGGTTAACATTTTTTACTGCTCACCTTGCTACATGTACACCATAGAATGGGAAAAAAAATCGCGGTCTTATTCATTCACAATTCTGTTGAGGCCAAAGGCTAAGATTATGCCAGAAGTAATCGATCAGTTGATCCGTGCAGAGGTCCCCGCTCCCCAGAGTGAGCCTGCCATCCCCGACCCACCGACTGACTCTGCCATACCCGACCACCAGACTGACCCTGCCATCCCCGACACCCAGACTGACCCTGCCATCACTGACCACCAGACTGACCCTGCCATCCCCAACCCCCCAGACTGACCCTGCCGTCCCCAACACCAGGACTGACCCTGCCATCACTGACCACCAGACTGACCCTGCCATCCCCGACACCCAGACTGACCCTGCCGTCCCCGACCCCCAGACTGACCTGCCATTCCCGACCCCCAGGCTGACCCTGCCATCCCCGACATCCAGACTGTCCCTGCCATCCCAGACCCCCAGACTGACCCTCCCTTCCACGAATGACTAAAATCCAATGTGATTCACGAAACCATGTGAATCTCATAATGATACCCCTTACTTCATGACATATGGACGGACCCCTATAACAGTATCGCCGATACGATTTTAACACCAACTTGTTCATTCTCGTAGATTTGAACAAATTTCAAGAGAGGAGTTGGCCACAGAAAGTTATTTGAAAAAATCTCGGAGGGTAAAAAGATCCACAATCAAGAAAACTTCCAACATTGCTAAACGGAAATTGAAATGTAATCGAGACTTAGTCTTAATTTACTTTTCTTTTCTTTTTCTAAATTGGCTAATGTTAGGAGAAGTTCAAAATTGTGTCTTAAAACGCACAAAAAATAAAATTTCAACATGGCCGTTGTGTGGCAGGTCACGTTTTAGAGAAAATTTAAAAAAAGAAATATAAGTTTTCATTTTTATTCGATGCTGCGCGTAGGTTTCACATTGGAATAATTCAAATACATGTACATAGCTATGTGTATAATTCAAATACATGTACATATCTATGTGTATAATTCAAATACATTGTACATATCTATGTGTATAATTCAAATACATTGTACATATCTATGTGTATAATTCAAATACATGTATAACTCAAACTTTTCACACCCATTGTCTCACCTTTTATTTTTCTGGTTACATTTGCAGCCAAACCGCATAACAAAGAATTCTGTTTTTCATTTTTTAAAACCACTATGAGTATTGACTTCGGTTTTTTTGTCCCCATTTACTTTTAAGGATATAAGTTTACATTTAAGGATATAAGTTTACATTTAAGGATATAAGTTTACATTTAAGGATATAAGTTTACATTTAAGGATATAAGTTTACATTTAAGGCTATAAATTTACATTTAAGGATATAAGTTTACATTTAAGGATATAAGTTTACATTTAAGGATATAAGTTTACATTTAAGGATATAAGCTTACATTTAAGACTTTTGATTACATTTAAAAATTAATAATAACGCCCTTAGATAAAAACAAATTTCATATATTAGATTTTTAGTTCCATTGGTACATTATTAATAATTAAAAAAACAAAAATTGTTGACCGACTGCGTGCAAAATTAATTGTATGAATATATCATTGAATGTATTGACCTGTATGAGTGTGTGCAGGAACATTGCACTGATGTCTGATAATATCGGTTTATAAATGCAATGTATTCACTCTTACATACAGTTTAATGAACGTTTAATGAACGCTTTTCTTGACATTAATTTGTTTATACCTTAATATAAGGATGATTATTTATCTATTTTATGACTTTGTAGAATATTGTCACATGAAATACAATATAGGATTTAGAAGCGCCTGCTTACTAAACAACATGTGTATACTTTTGTGAACAATTTATGTATTAAATCGTTGTTGCTTTTTTTACTTTCATTACGATTTGTAGTAAAAATAATTATATATATATATATATATATATATATGTCACAAGTTTTATGGAACGACTGCCTTTATGTCTCAATGCTAACCTACCACAACCACAGTACAGAATGTAAAGAATACAATGTAAATGCATCGATCAGCATGTGACCCTTTATACACATCCCCCCCCCCTCTCAGGCAAGCTGTAGTTAGCGTTTAGACAACCGATCTGATATTTTTGACAACAGTAATACATGCATGTAATCACTTTGAAGATGTAGAGTAATTGAAAATGGATTGGCCAGATAATGAATCCTAAGCTTAACTCGTTTTTTTTTCTACTGTGTGATGTTACCATCTGGCCTTGTTATGCCAGGTTGGATCTGATCAATGGCATTACATTGGCTGATTTGGTTTTTTTTCTGACTTGGAACTTGTAACAAAACATTTAAAATAGTTGGTACTGTTGCATATACTTTTCATCTCTTTTTTTAACTTTCTATAAATAAAACATTATTATTGATTTTAGACTGATGTAAACAAAGTGTTTATAAAATAAAAATTTCTAAAACAAAATATCTAAAAAAAAATATCTAAAACAAAAATATCGCATTTAGCTACATTTACTTGCCAATTAATTCAATTGATAATGTGGCTAGCACAGTTCCAAGCCACCTTTACTTGCCAATTAATTCAATTGCTAATGTGGCTAGCACAGTTCCAAGCCACCTTTACTTGCCAATTAATTCAATTGCTAATGTGGCTAGCACAGTTCCAAGCCACTTTTACTTGCCAATTGATTCAATTGATAATGTGGCTAGCACAGTTCCAAGCCATCTTTACTTGCCAATTGATTCAATTGATAATGTGGCTAGCCAATTGATTCAATTGCTAATGTGGCTAGCACATTTCCAAGCTACCTTTACTTGTCATTGATGTCAAATATTCTTTTTAAAGCAAGGTGGACTAGGGGGACTTAACCGGGACCTGATCAAAATATCAGCAGACCTGACAAATGAAATCACAAACAAGATCACATGACCGATAAGTAAATACTTGAAAAAATTAAAAGTCACTGAGGGTAGGTATGTGTGTGTGTGTTTGTGTGTGTGTGTGTATATTGGGGGGGGGGGGTAACTGAGTCAACGTTGAACTGTGACGTCACTGCCGTTCCCTTGAAGTCAGAAAGTTTGTATGCCGTTCTTGGTGAAGAAAATTAAATCGTGTGTAGGGGAAAAGTGGGGGGGGGGGTTGAGATTACAGTGTGGATGGAGGGGGGGGGGAGGTGTGGATTCTGAGAGCATAAAATGTGTTTTTATGAGGTCTGTTGGATTCCGCCTCATTTTCTTTGACAAATATTAGGAGGAGGGGAGGTCACTGAGAGACTGGCACCAGTATGTTATTTTTATTTTCCCGTTTTTCTTCTGGAATACAGTGGAGACATTTTAAGTGGGTTAACAGGAGCCACAGCTTACACTGAGGAAATTTACAATGGAGATAATTAAAGAATTCTAAATATAACTACGTGATGTGTAGATATTCCGGATTATTGAGACTGAGAATGGCCGGACCACACAATACGATGGAGCTATTACAAAAATTAACACAAGAACCAATTGATCTACCTTGTAATATGTTACTGCACTCATGTGTTAGTGCATTCATATGTTAGTGCACTCATATGTTAGTGCACTCATATGTTAGTGCACTCATATGTTAGTGCAATCATATGTTAGTGTACTCATATGTTAGTGTACTCATATGTTAGTGCATTCATATGTTAGTGCACTCATATGTTAGTGTACTCATATGTTAGTGTACTCATATGTTAGTGCACTCATATGTTAGTGCACTCATATGTTAGTGTACTCATATGTTAATGCAAGCATATGTTAGTGTACTCATATGTTAGTGTACTCATATGTTTGTAAATTGACTAAAGAAGTTAATGATTGCGTTCTTTAATAATTAAATTGAAACTTTATGTTTACACTCACAAATAAAAATTATTTCACCAAAAAAAACATAAAGAAATTATATTAGCATAAAGTTGTTTAAATTTAGTTCATTTATAAGTTTTCTTAAAGATACGAAATATTCTGCAATTACTGTCCTGTACTTTAATGTTCCCACTCTGTAAAAATTCAAGAATTCTAGCCTACCTTTGAATGGATCTAAATAGTCGTATGTAGCAAACTAGCAACATATTCTAATTTCTATCAATTACAACATTGTTTTGTACATGACTTAATTTACAACAATCTTGAGCTAACAATTGATGACAGCAAATAGTGCAGGAAATAAACTAGTTCTGAATTGACATGTCCGAAATTTTTTTTTCAAATTTACAGTCACACCAGTCTAGCGAAATCTTGAGATGGTCTCTAAGTGCCTTACAACTACGAGGATGCTAATTATCACCAGGGGCTTTACCAGAGGAAATATTTGCTACAGGTTATTATTTACCATACCAATGGTCCATCTAATGGTCAATGGTTGTTGTGACCAAGGCTATGGCTTCTTGTTTTGACCATTGTACTCCAAGCATAAACTTTAAATTGTTCCTTCAATATGCTTTCCGTGAATACACACAGACCCGTTTCTAGACCTTCGGGATCCCTATGTAGAAATGTTGTCCTCATGAATACATAATAATCATAAAATTGATATGAATTTTTTATAGTTATTTTATCATCACTAATAATAATTATTGATGTGTATTTTATAGTTATTATACACCACAAATTAGTATTGGCGGGGAAGGGACAATGGTGTCTTTTGTTAATGGTGTCTCTTGTTAATGGTGTCTCTTGTCAGTGGTGTCTTTTGTCAAGGGTGTCTCTTGTTAATGGTGTCTCTTGTCAATGGTGTCTTTTGTCAATGGTGTCCTTTGTCAATGGTGTCTTTTGTCAATGGTGTCTTTTGTTAATGTTGTCTAAAGTCAATGGTGTCTTTTGTCAATGGTGTCTTTTCTCAAAGGTGTCTTTTGTCAATGGTGTCTTTTGTCAATGGTGTCTCTTGTCAATGGTGTCTTTTATCAAAGGTGTCTTTTGTCAATGGTGTCTTTTGTCAATGGTGTCTTTTGTCAATGGTGTCTTTTGTCAATGGCGTCTTTTGCCAATGGTGTCTCTTGTCAATGGTGTCTTTTGTCAATGGTGTCTCTTGTCAATGATGTCTCTTGTCAATGGTGTCCTTTGTCAATGGTCTCTTTTGTCAATGGTGTTTTTTGTCAATGGTGTCTTAAGTCAATGGTGTCTTTTATCAATGGTTTCTTTTGTCAATGGTGTTTTTTGTCAAATCTGTCTCTTGTCAATGGTGTCTTTTATCAATGGTGTCTCTTGTCAATGGTGTCTTTTGTCAATGGTGTCTTTTGTCAATGGTGTCTCTTGTCATTGGTGTCTCTTGTCAATGGTGTCTTTTGTCAATGGTGTCTCTTGTCAATGGTGTCTCTTGTCAATGGCGTCTCTTGTCAATGGTGCCTTTTGTCAATGGTGTCTTTTGTCAATGGTGTCTTTTGTCAATGGTGTCTCTTGTCAATTATGTCTTTTGTCAATAGTGTCTTTTGTCAATGGTGTCTTTTGTCAATGGTGTCTTTTGTCAATGGCGTCTTTTGCCAATGGTGTCTCTTGTCAATGGTGTCTTTTGTCAATGGTGTCTCTTGTCAATGATGTCTCTTGTCAATGGTGTCCTTTGTCAATGGTCTCTTTTGTCAATGGTGTTTTTTGTCAATGGTGTCTTAAGTCAATGGTGTCTTTTATCAATGGTTTCTTTTGTCAATGGTGTTTTTTGTCAAATCTGTCTCTTGTCAATGGTGTCTTTTATCAATGGTGTCTCTTGTCAATGGTGTCTTTTGTCAATGGTGTCTTTTGTCAATGGTGTCTCTTGTCAATGGTGTCTCTTGTCAATGGCGTCTCTTGTCAATGGTGCCTTTTGTCAATGGTGTCTTTTGTCAATGGTGTCTTTTGTCAATGGTGTCTCTTGTCAATTATGTCTCTTGTCAATGGTGTCTTTTGTCAATGGTGTCTTTTGTCAATGGTGTCTTTTGCCAATGGTGTCTCTTGTCAATGGTGTCTTTTGTCAATGGTGTCTTTTGCCAATGGTGTCTCTTGTCAATGGTGTCCTTTGTCAATGGTCTCTTTTGTCAATGGTGTTTTTTGTCAATGGTGTCTTAAGTCAATGGTGTCTTTTATGAATGGTTTCTTTTGTCAATGGTGTTTTTTGTCAAATCTGTCTCTTGTCAATGGTGTCTTTTATCAATGGTGTCTCTTGTCAATGGTGTCTTTTGTCAATGGTGTCTTTTGTCAATGGTGTCTTTTGTCATTGGTGTCTCTTGTCAATGGTGTCTTTTGTCAATGGTGTCTCTTGTCAATGGTGTCTCTTGTCAATGGCGTCTCTTGTCAATGGTGCCTTTTGTCAATGGTGTCTTTTGTCAATGGTGTCTTTTGTCAATGGTGTCTCTTGTCAATGATGTCTCTTGTCAATGGTGTCTTTTGTCAATGGTGTCTTTTGTCAATGGTGTCTTAAGTCAATGGTGTCTTTTGTCATTGGTGTCATTTGTTAATGGTGTCTTTGGTTATCTCTAGAACATTCTACCCAGGGACAATAGAACGATTCAGCATATTGAATAACAGATATTGAAAGAAACATAATTGGATAGGGAAAACTAAATTTAATTCAACACCAGTAAAATGTAATTCACATTAAAGTATTTCGGTTAATTATCCCTAAACTTAACTTTACGAAAGTAAACTTAACTAGATAGGCAACAGTAAACTAGACACACATAAAGTTTAATGTTGGATTTACAAACAAGATTGTTGTTGTTTGTTTATATAAGGCGTGGTGAGTGATATTGTTGACTTTATAAATGTAGATACTAGTTAAATGGAACAATTCTCTTAAATCTCAATACTCAATATATATAACTAGTTGCAAGTACCCGGCTTTGCCCGGGTTTAAAATAAGGTTTTCTGTTTACCTTCTGTTTTCTCCCTACCCCCTCTCTCCCTTCCTCTCTCTCTCCCTCCCTCCCCCCCTCTCTCCCTTTCCCTCCCTCCCTTTCTCCCTCCCTCCCTCTCTCAAATCTCTCTCCGTCCCTCTCCTATCTTCATTCCTTTACCTTCCTCAAACTGTACACATCAGAGAGCATGAAAAAACATCAACAATTCTTTGCATCACAAAGGCACAATACAGCACCAGCGCGCAAGTTCTATTCGATCATAGGGAAATGACGTCACAGAGGAATTTTATTTATGGCGACGTCGAGATTACTTTAATATAGTAAAATACTAAATTAAAAAAAATTAATTACAATTAAACTACCCATCGAGTTGAAACGAAACCTGTCCTATAACCTTCCCCATGTAATTATGTGTATGTGTAACAAATTTCACGTTATTTGTATGTCTGGATCTTGAGTTATAAGGGAACAGACAGACAGACAGACAACAAATGCGTCTTATAAGTATATATATATACTAGTTGCAAGTACCCGGCTTTGTCCGGGTTTAAAATAAGGTTTTCTGTTTACCTTTTGTTTTCTCCCTAACCCCTCTCTCCCTTCCTCTCTCTCCATCCCTTCCTCTCTGCCTTTCCCTCCCTCCCCCTCCCTCTCCCATCTCCTTCTTTCCCCCTCTCCACCCCTTCTCTCCCCCCTTTCCATCCCTCTCCTTCCCTCTCTCCCCCTTCCTCCCTTCCTCCTTCCCTCCCTCCCTGCCCCCCTTCACTCTTTATCTCTCATCCCTCCCATTTCTCCCATCCTCCCTCCTTCCTTCCCTTCTTTCTCCATCCCTCCATCTCCCATTCCCCTCTCTCCCTCTCTCCCTCCCCCTCCTCCCCCTTCCTTCCACCCTAGTTTCCTCTCTCTCCCTCCCTGCCCACTCTCTCTTTATCTCTATCCCTCTCTCTCTCCCACCCTCTCTCTCCCTCCCTCCTCTCTATCTCCCTCTCTACTCCCACTCTCCCTCCCTTCCTTTCTTTTTCCTTCCCTCCCTTTCTCCCTCTCTCCATCCCTCTCTCCCTCACCCCTTCTCTCTCCCCCTCTCCCTCTCCCCCTCCCTCCCCCTCCTTCCCTCCAACCATCCTTTCCTATCTCCCCCCATCCCCTCTCTCTCGCTTTATCTCTCTCCCTCCTCTCTCTCTCTCTCTCTATATATATATAATATATATATATATATATATATATATATATATATATATATATATATATATTATTATGGCTTCACACTTCTTCTAAAATCCTTCCTCATTCATTTACCTTCCTCAAACTGTACAAATCGGGAAGCATGAAAAAACATCAACAATTCTTCGCATCACAAAGGCACAATACAGCACCAGCGCGCAAGTTCTATTCGATCATCTGGAATTGACGTCACAGAAGAGTTTTATCTATGGCGCCGTCGAGATTACTTTTATATAGTAAAATATACCAAAATAAAAATAATTTATTACAATTAAACTACCCATCGAGATGAAACGAAACCTGTCCTATAACCTTCCCCATGTAATTATGTGTACTTGTACCAAATTTCACGTTATTTGATTGTCTGGATCTTGAGTTATAAGGGAACAGACAGACAACAAATGCATCTTATAAGTATATATATATATATATATATATATATATATATATATATGTGTGTGTGTGTGTGTGTGTATGTATCTTGTGGTATGTCTTGATGTTCTGAAACAGTCCTGCCAGTTGGCCCATACTCAACTGCCTTTAGGTTACATCTTTTGTGCCTATTAGATTAATCTTCGTCAGTGACTGTCGTTTGGTACACATTATCGACTCAAGCTACAATTATTAGGATTACTGATAGTTTTTTCCTCCATTATTTAATTATGTACTGCTCATTAGAACCAAGACTAAAAAAATGTGCGTCGAAAACAAGAATTAAATAAAACAGACTAAAATGTCTGATATTTTATATTTATCTAACACTGGAAATGCCAGCAGACGTCAACTGATGGAGACCTGGCATTGCGTGACCTGTTTAATTTCGTAGCTGCTGCTCGCTGTGAGACCTGATGTGATACCGGCCTTGGAAATAAATTTAGTCCAAATGATGTGCGGTCTGCGACAAACATCTCTCCTGAGCTTTGAACTCTGGTGCGTGTGAGGGTATCATCGTCCAGGGGGGGGGGGGGAGCTGGGTGGGGGAAGGGGTGACGGAGGCGGGAAAGAGGGGGAGGGAGCAGGACGAACTTTGGGTGCTGACGTCATTTCATTTAAAACAGAACGTGTATTATTACTTATTTAATCAGCATTACGTTATCAGACAGACAAGTTTTAATTGTAATAAGTGGATTGTGTTACCAGTCAACGGAACTCGATTTATTTATACTGGTCACACTTCTTCGTTTCTGATCTTATTTAAAAAAAAATATAAAGACTTAATTCAAACTAACAAACACTGATTACATTTGTATTCTCAGAGTCCATGTTCTACAGTTCTCATTAGTGTTTAAATACATGTATAATATATATTGTACATACTTCATCTTTCGTTGGCTCTACAGCCCATTTAGGGCTCTGGCCTGCCATACTACTCTTCTCCACTTTTCCCGATCCATGGTCTTATTCCTCCACTCTCTCACTCCTTTGGCTTGAAGGTTTTTCTCCACTTCCTCTAACCATCTGTTTCTTGGTCTGCCTTTAGGCCTTTTCTCATTGGGTGTTGCCTTATATATTGCTTTTGAACCTCTGTACTTTTCCATTCTTTCAATGTGCCCTACCCACCTCAATCTATTCATTTTGATTTCAGCTGTTATGTTTGGTTCTTCGTATAGTTCGTACAGTTCTGAATCGGTTCTACTTCTCCACTCGTTATTATCCTTTACTGACCCATATATTTTCCTAAATATTTTCCTTTCCCGAGTGTTTAGCATGTCAAAACACATGAATATATATATATATATATATATATATATATATATATATATATATAATTATAATTGCTTTAAACATTCTACTTATACATGGTCCTCAAGTAGATTATGTGACTTACCGAATATTAGCAGCTCACAATACGAAAAAAAGTTTATTTTAAGATTATCAATATGCTGATTGTCCACTATGCTCACGATAATGATTATATTTATAATTGTAATAATGTAAGATAAAATACACAACAATGCGCCTACCCTAACGTTTATTAGAGTAAATAAATAATAGTCGTAGTAAATAACATTTGGATCCATGAGAGGAGGAAGCATCAAAGTAGGAAAATCTTTAACTCAATTTTACAAATGGAAAATCGTGACGACGGTTCCAAAATTGGACCCTTGAGGAACACTTGGCAAAGACAGTTGATGAGGTGACGAGTGAATCTTTCAGAGTTGGCAGGAAATGTGGATTGTAAATAGACAAGAGTTTAAGGATAAACATCTAGAAAATAATGCAGCACTCATGAATTTGTACAAGTACTTAAGTGTGATAGTATAGTCTAACGAGATCTGTTCTTGTAATGAAAAACATAACTTGGAAATAGACTGATGAAATCAACTATGGTGTTTGCAATGAAAGAGCATTGAAAGAAAATTAGAGGACATTTTTTTTCGCTAGTCTAGGTGCAATGTTTTAATAAAATATCAAAATATAAATATTGTTTCATTGATAGGCCAATAGTTGTATTGTCACCATACGGTCAGTTTCAGCTGACATCATCACAATGTCAGTCAAGACCAGCACAATGTCAGTAAACACCAGCACAATGTCAGTAAACACCATCACAATGTCAGTAAACACCACAGCCCCATAGCGTGAAAATTATACAGCAGGGGCCAGGCCATAGCAGGGGGGGCAGGTAATACATTTTACTAAGTAGAACAAATAAGCAGAGGGGGGCCAGACAAAACGCAGGGGGGCACCCCTGCTTCCCCCCGCACGCTACGGGCCTGAAACACCATCACAATGCCAGTCAAGACCATGAAAATGTCAGTCGACACAATCACAATGTCAGTGGACACCATCACAATGTCAGTCGCCTCCATTACTTAATTTACAATGTCATTGCTAATCACCACAATAAGGTACCAATAGTGCCAGCTATAATGTATAATTTTACTTATTTTTATAATGATATTTTTGATGTTTTTATAGCCCTACTCAGTGGCGCAACTGGGGGGGGGGGCATTGGGGGCATTTGCCCCCTCCGAAATAAAAAAAAATTAAAAGATTAGACCAAAATTTGTTTAAAATAAAATACAAATATATAAATAATGTGATTTTTTAATACAAGTGATTTTTTTTGCCCCCCCCCCCCCCTGAAAGTTTGGTCTAGTTGCGCCACTGGTACGAACATTTATTAGTGGTGTATAAGAGTCATGCTTGATAATGTACTATCCCTTTCATTCCAATGATTACCTAAGTAGTTACTAAGTACAATGCACTGTTCAACGATTTGTTTACACGACATTTTATTTCATGAAATAAACAATAGAACAAATATCCATGAACTTGATATATTCTAAAATTGTATTATTTGGACTTTTTCTACCGAATATTATTATACAATAAATTGGGATTAATGCACGGTTAGTGATGTAATTCAACATGATGACATGCCTATCGATATTATTGTGATGATATTAAACAGCATTGTCGATGCAGATGAGATTGATTAAGTTTACATTACCCCCCCCCCCCCCCCTTCTTCATAATGAATTATTTTTGTACGGATTATCTACCTTGTAATAAGTATGGTATTTGAAGGCCCATCCCATGCACAACAGTGATTTTGGGACAGTTTCCTTCTGCTGCACCCCGACCCCCTGACACCCCTTACCTATAACCCTATATATAGTAGTTCCCAACCCCTTGACACCACCACTAAACATCACTCTCTATTCTATACTGCAGCATCCAACCCCTTGACACCAGCACTAAACATCACTCTCTATTCTATACTGCAGCATCCAACCCCTTGACACCACCACTAAACATCACTCTCTATTCTATACTGCAGCATCCAACCCCTTGACACCAGCACTAAACATCACTCTCTATTCTATACTGCAGCATCCAACCCCTTGACACCACCACTAAACATCACTCTCTATTCTATACTGCAGCATCCAACCCCTTGACACCACCACTAAACATCACTCTCTATTCTATACTGCAGCATCCAACCCCTTGACACCACCACTAAGCATCACTTTCTACTCTTTATACCAGCCCACACAACTCCTTAACACCACCCCTATACTACATTCTCTATACACCATCCACCCACAACCTCTTGACACCACCCCTATACCACACTATATACACCAGCCCCACAACCCCTTGACACCACCCCTATACAACACCCTCTATACACCAGCCCCACAACCCCCCCTGACAACACCCCTATACAACACTCTCTATACACCATCCACCCACAACCTCTTGACACCACCCCTATACAACACTATATACACCAGCCCCACAACCCCTTGACACCACCCCTATACAACACCCTCTATACACCAGCCCCCCACAACCCCTTGACACCACCCCTATACACCACTCTATACACCAGCCCCCCACAACCTCTTCACACCACCCCTCCCACCTATTTAGTTATCCCTCCCCTCTGTACTTGCCTGAAAATTTAACTTCGTGGAAACTGATGTGTGAGACCTGAATAAGAATTACAGGATGGGAGAACTCCATGGCCTCCATCTACCCGTCCCCCTAGGGAGCAATGGTGGGGTTATGGGGTGAGGAACCATGGAAGGGATGGTGCGTGGAAACGAGGGGAGGGAGGGGTGCGATGTCTAACGAGCTAACAGCCGCGACCGACGTATCAATATTTGATTGTAGATATTTGCCCAGAAGATGAGACTCACCGGCCAATCTTAGCTCAGTTGGGCCAATAGTGCCTCCCTCCCTCCCCACCCACCTTACACAGACCCCCCCCCTCAACTACTTCCTCTTTTTCCCTTACAAGTTCTGGTCAACCAAATGACATTTTTGGCCAACACAAATTCCTGATGTCTATGGGTATCGGGAAGCCTGTCGATTATAGATATATATTTTTTTTGTCTTAGTCTGGGTAGTTGGTCAGGCCTGTGCGAAATGTCGTACGATAAACGTGCGGCACGTAATCCAATAGGTAAAATGACGTCAATCTCATTAAATCGATGGAGTTAACATTTAAACTACATAGATATAGTTTAGACATATGATAACGGAGACCCACAGCTTCTAAAGTAAATACAAGTATACAGACAGCTCAGTGGTAAATAAAACAATGTCACGTTCTCATGTGCTCACCTCAAATAGACACTGATGTATAAACGTTTGAAGAACAATGATAATATATGATAACTGTTTTCCATCAGTATTGTAAATCACATATTTGTTTTTTAATTAGACAAAAATAAGTATGTTTGAGTACTGAATAACAAATATGTACGCCTTTAATCTCACAAGTTGATTTGTCCATCAACTTGTTCAGCGGAACGTGCACAATCTATCCATCATCCTGTTCAGCGGAACGTACACAATCAACCCATCATCCTGTTTAGTGGAACATACACAGTCTAGTGGAACATACACAGTCTAGTGGAACATACACAGTCTAGTGGAACATACAGTCTAGTGGAACATACACAATCTATAAATCTAAGACAATATGGGAAAATCCGCAAATATATTCATGATCAATCTTTTTTCTTTAACGCCCCCAAATATCTTTGAAAGTGACTAAAGTCATGTATGACTAAATTAACTCTAAGATACACTGCATCTTATATAAGCATCTTATATCAGCCTCTCAGTACATACAAAAAAAAATATGTTACTTGATCCAACATGCACCTATACAGAGCTGCCAAAACCCGTCAATACTTCATCCTTTGATCCTGTCAATTAGGTCGACGGAGGTCACATTTTGTTGTATCGCCATGGGTAACTAATTAGTGGAGGATAGATTAAGTTCAAGAAGAAGGTTGCAGCGGATGTGTCGTAGACGTTATTACGTATGTAGAAAGAGAATGATTGGTTTCTTTAGAAGTGTGACTTAAAATATTGGTTTTTTTGTATGTGTGACATAAAATGAACTTTAACTGAACACTTAACGACAAATACTCGCATATTCGTCTCGGAGAGACACACATTCATACAATTCACGTTTATACAGAGGCATTCCATTTCCCTTTCGAAACACATCAACACACACACACGCACACACACAGTACTACAGTAATCCGCAAGGTTTGTGATCTTTCGGAGATATTCCAACTGATAATTTTGAACGCTCAGCCGTTTATCCAGGCCAACTAGTTCACTGCATTAGGCCTTAGATATTATGAGGGCCCAACACAGTGGTCCCCGCCACAGATTAGATATTATATCTGTGGTCCCCGCCACAGATTAGATATTATGCCTGTGGTCCCCGCCACAGATTAGATATTATATCTGTGGTCCCCGCCACAGATTAGATATTATGCCTGTGGTCCCCGCCACAGATTAGATATTATATCTGTGGTCCCCGCTTAACGAAAACTTTCTCCCCTTTTTTTGTTTACTTATGAATCACAATAAGAAAAAAAAAACAATTTTTTAAAAATCAAAAAAAAAAAAAAGGTAGGCTACTTAAAAGATAACCCACTCTATCATAAATATATTAATATAAATTAGGGGTGGGCAAACTATGGCCCGCGGGCCGCATGCGACCCTCTGAGTATGTTGTGCGGCCCGTTTGCATGTATATGTTCTTATTTTAAAATGTAATGTTTATGTGTAATAAAACGTGAACGGGAAATAAAATGACAAATGAAAGATCATTATCTTTAATTCATATTTTCATAGATTGTAAATTGTAATTGAAGTAGACAAAATATATACGCGGCCCGCCAATAACAATCAGGTTTTCAATGTGGCCCTCCCTCCTTAGAAAAAGTTTGCCCACCCCTGATATAAATTATCATTACTAAAAGTATAAGCGTGGGTGCCCATCTGTATAAATATTTTATTTATTTATTGCTAATTATCAACTCATGTAAAGACATAAATTAGGTAAGAATAATGTAATCACCCACGCTTTCTGGTGCATTTTTTTATAATTCGATATAATTAAAAGTCACTTTAGCATTCGAACAATTTGCATACGGATTATGTTCGTATTCTGAGATATCACGGAACTGAGCCCCGAAAATCCCGCCTCCCTCCACCAGCCGTACGTGGCGAACCAGCCCCTCCTATTTACGCCACTGAAATGACCCCCGGCCCTATTGAGGTTTACTTTAGACTTACAAAGTAGGCGGCTACTTAGGGTCATAGGTGGAGGGGTGCCGGAGGGGGGAGGGGTTATAGTTTGCCATCAAATAATCAGTTTTTTATTCAAACAGTAAAAATATTTTTATTTCTACCCCAGCGTGAATGTTATAATTGATAACAACATACATATAAAAATTGATTGTTGCAGGAAAACAAATTCAACTAATTAAAGTTAATACATATTTGAAGTGTTCAACTTCTTGTTTCCATCTTTATTAAGTCCAGAATAATCAATGGCGGCCTTTTGTAGTGGAAACCGCACCAGGCCTATAAGCAGTCGGCCCTGAACATGGAAGCCTGCGGCTCGCGAGCCGCATGCGGCTCTTTCCATATCAAATTGCGACTCTTTCCATGTCAAAATGCAGGCTTTCCAGTTCAATGCGCAAATAATTATAATGATATTATTTTATACGCCTATTCCTAATCAAATACCATAAAATTGAAAGATCAATTTGAGTGGCTCTTTAAAAACTGAGAAAATTGTAAATTATAACTTTTGGCTCTTCCATCTCAAAAGGTTGCCGACCCCTGCCCTAACTGCATCTGCTAGACCTGGAGATAATATTTAGTTTTATTACAGTTCGATAACAAGCGAAACAATCTTCTAGTGTGTGGCCCGCTCACCAGGCCCGTAGCCAGGTCAAAGTAAGCAGGGAGGCAGCAATACCCAGCAAGGGGCACCTTTACTTTTTCTTTATTTTTTCCTCTTTTTCTTCTTTTTTAAGCGAGGGGGCACTCCACATTTAGTCGGGGGGGGGCACGGCCCCCAGTGCCCTCTTGGCTACGGGACTGCCGCTCAGGGGTGGGGCCCGCTCAGGGGGTGGGGTCTGGGTTAGTCGCCTCAGAAGCCACCCCCTAAGCATACTGCTGATAGTAATGCTAGATATGACCTATCTTTTTCAAAATGAACATCCAGTTAATGTGGTCAGTTTCATTGTCTCACTACCTGCTGTTGCATTGTCCAGCTCTAGCCAATGGTCAGATATTTCCCACTCTCCTTGCCCTTCTATCCCATCTTCTATCAATCATCCGGGATTTTATATCTATAAAAACATGGCTAGATATTTCTATCAGTAATGTTATGACATTGTTTTTAACTAGAGCTGTTGTTCGATTTAAAAAATTGATCGAAATTAACGCATGATTAAAATTTTTAATCGCAAATTAACGCACTTTTTAATCGACACAATACAATACATTTTGTTTGTATTCAGACTAGTAAGTCATAATATCATAGCATAAAATTGGTATAATAAACAAGTCAGATTAATTTACGAAAGAGGTATAATTAATTGTAACAGATTTATTAAGCATTAGCACATATGTCTGTTGAGTTAGTTATTGGGACCAATTTTTTGACATGTATCCATCACGTCAAGTGATGCGAGTTTTTTTTAATCAACAACCATGCCAAACAAGTGCTTTTCTCGTACCATAGGTTCCGAGATAATGATGTATTTCAACCTCTCTCCCCTCTATCCCTGTCGTATTTTGATACACTTTGCCCCCCCCCCCCCCCACGTATGTCTTGTTTACCCAACCCTCCACTACCGTACCTACCCCTTCACTTCCCATCCCAAAACATAATACACACGTCATTTCTATCTCAAATGTGCCTTTCCCTTCATAAAATAATAGTATAGCCAGAAAGTACTTGCTCACTTATTATTAACGCGTTTTTTTTTATTCCCACCTTTCCCATCCTGTTAGATTTTTGACACACTTAGCAGCTTCTCTCCCCACAAAGATGACGTTACTTATAGCTTACCCAACCACCGTACCTCCCTGTCCCATTTTTCCAAATCATGGCACCTGTCAATCAAACTAGGAGCACGCTACTGCAGATGTTGACTAATTGAGGGTCGTAATTAGAATTAAGAAATGACCTCCTATTGTTTCAAGGTCATGTGGCTGCTATGATTTTATGTCAACGTGAAAATTTCTGTGTTCAGGGTATTTTTTTTTTGCTTTTTTTTAAATCTTGTCTGATCTGGTTATGGTTATAGAATTGGGTTAATTACTGATTACTGAAATGACAACATTTGGCTAAAATTTAACGCATTTTGATGTTTGCGTTAAAAATGTAGTCGCATATTTTTAACGCATTAATTACGCTTTAATAGCAGTTAAAAAACAGCCCTATATAAAATATTAAATTTAGCTCAGTGTCACAATAATTCTGAAAAATACAACCACTGTCTCGTGTACAGTCTAGGCCTTGATTGACATGTGTCATGTATATGAAACTATTAAAGCGATAAAAAAAAAACTGCGCAAAAAATGATGATACAAAATTTCTAGAATCTCGTTATTTTGATCTAATTATAACCTGGCTCATGATACACTTATTTTTTTTTTTTACCTTCAAGTTGACTTCAACAATACACTACAGTATATAATGTAAACTAGTGAATGAAATTTTTCACTTTTTACATCGACCGGGAATAGAGCAGGAAGTTTACTTGTCGTAGGGCTATAAAACAAATACATCTTCATTTATATTACAAGTGGGAATTTTGTCGACATACCTGGGGATGAGTGTGTGTGTGCGGATTGCGACAGGGTGGGGGTGTTACGATGTGGGTTATTTTAGCACAATAGTTTACGGTTTAGGAACAAAATGTGCGTGAGGAAGTGGTGCATCATTGTGACCAGATAGAAGAATAAAAACGCGAAAGCACGCCCCATCCTCCCCCATGTTAATTAGTTGTGAGTCACCGGTGATACTGAGGGCTCACGGAGACAATTTACCTGGGAAAGAATGTTCGTGACCGTGACACGTAGGATGAAGTTGGTACCGTTACGAAAGTCGTGGGGCAGAATCTTCTCACGAGGGATAACTGAGTTGGAGGGTGTCATAGGTTTCCTTATTTAGATTCCCCACACACAGACCCGTCACATAAATTACCCCGAGTGTAGAGTCAGTTGGACTGAGAATTAATTAGGAATAATTAATCACCGGTGTCAAAGCCAATTGTGTACTGTATATAAGCAGGACGTTTTTGTGTGTAAGTCAGAGAGGAGGAGAGAAGAGACAGGAGCGAGACTGAGAACTAGAGAGCAGGAGCGGAAGAGTGTGACGTAAGCTGAAGTACTGTATGTGTGAGAACTGGCGTCAACATAGCTACATAATAAACTTGTGTTATCAGCAAAGAAACCGGTATTTGTTGACTTATTAGCGGAGGCTGAAAGTGAGCTGTGAAAATAGAAATATTGTCACCAGAACAGCTACATCTACTCTCTCATACTTCTAGACAACGATCTGTACGTGGCCAGGATTAGCATTGGGACTATCCGACGACGTAACAGGGGGTGGTAGATCTACTTAATAAGTGAACAAACCTATAAACTTCAAATTTGTTGAGTGAAATACTGTTATCGATTTCTTGAACATTCAGTATTTTTGGTCAAATTAACGCATTTAGGTGTTGCGTTAAAAATTTTAATCGCAAAAGTTTTTTGACGCATTAATCGCAAATTAAAGCAGTTTAATCAGCAGCCCTATTTTTAACTATGCAGTTTTGACAGCACAGACACTGTTGAGGCCACACACACACACACGCACGCACGCACGCACACACACACACACGCACACGCGCACACACACACACACGCACACACGCACACACACACTGTAAACAGAGCCATGCATGACTGGCCCAGCGTTAGCAGAGCAAATTGTTGTATTTTGACCTTCCTGTAAGATGCTGACTGACCAGGGCTACAAGTCCAGAGTGTGTGATATGTAATGTGTACAAAAATCAACAGTTTCCATCTGGAAGCTGTGTGAAGATTGCCCGTTGAAATTAGCGACACTTTTTTTTATAGAAAACATTAAATATATATTTGACACCATAACATATTTTTTTTGGCATCACTCTATGATTGTTAAGCTATTATTGAATTTTTTTTTTGTTTTGTTTACATGTCAACATTTAGTGCTAGTTTCAGGCAGACCTAATTGTCCAATCAAAACTGTTTTTATTTTATTTTTTATCTTTCTACCGTTTTCCATGCCCTGAGCTATTCTCAAGTAAGGCGCAATAACTAGCATTTCTTACTTCCGGTAAGGTTGAATCAAGATGTCTGGATTTGTGTCTGATTGTTTACTTTTAGTGTGTCCATGTTAGTTTGAATATTAAGTGATGATAAATTATCAAGGTGAAGTTTTTTTTTTCGTAGAATTCATTACTTTCGTTGTATTTCTTAATTTAATGTAATGTACTGAGTAGTGTACCAGCTAGTTGGTGAACTTAATAGGTTTGTAAAAACATGTTCATGTCCTATCTGTTTACCTTTTTCTTTCATTAACAGCCGTTGAATGGATACAAGCACAACTGTACCATTTTCATTATTTGACATACTGCCAGCTAAATGCATGTTTAATACCATCTTATTAAAATATCAAGACCAATAGCTATTAATAAACTGAAAGTATGAAGACAATGCAGGAAGATTTCTAATAATCCTGTGATATCACTGTAATGAAGCGATCGTGCATCACAATACTGCATTCACTACTGTGACAATTCTGTAGTGCAGTTTTCAAATTCTCACCACAGCCAAATATGTTATGGTAGCAGATGATATAAGTGTCTGGCAATAATGTGTCTGTAGCCCGTGACGTGAACTACATTGAAATGACGCGCTGCATGTCTACGATGGATTAACGCAAACTACTATTTGGGAATAGTTTTCCATCATTCTGGCTGTAAAAATCTCTCCATAGTCACGATGGTGATGACCATGGAGAGACTTTAGATAGATGAATTGTGTCAACAAATTACTTTCAATCCTAATCCTCGTACATCATCTATTCGCTATCAACAACGACTAAAAAAACAACATATTATTGTACTAAGTACGTTACCAATACATACACAATTACAGCCTGGATAGCTCCAAGATTTAAACACCTGTTCATCATGAAGTACTAGCAAGTAGAGTTATGTGATGAATCAAAAGCCAGACACTTGGAACAGAAATGAACCTTATACCAGAGGACAGACTCATCAGGCCAGTTTGGAACTGGGGCAGTCTTACACCAGACGACAGACTCATCAGGCCAGTTTGGAACTGGGGCAGTCTTACACCAGACGACAGACTCATCAGGCCAGTTTGGACCTTCTGTGAATGAACAGCATTAGTCAGGCCAGTTTTTTTATATTTTTATCTCTTTTTTGTCTTGGAGGTTCTCAAACTCTTCATGGGTAATTTACACCCCCACCCCCTCATTTTGATTATTCATTGAAATTATCTCTAGTAACCTGTTGTCCCTACTAGCCTATAGTTTCTAGTAAACACCTTTCGTTTCTAGGTCATCTCATTAGTTATACATACACACCAACATTAAAAACATTTACAGTTATTAAGGTTATTGTCTTTCCTTCTTGCCCAAATAATTATATTGATAGGTAAACAACAACAAAGAAATCACAAATAATCTTTCAAATTTAATTTTAAATATATATTTATTACCATCTTTCAAACATTGATCGAGTCTATATATTTGAGCACTAGAAATATTCAGACCATATTTGCCCCAAATGTGACAGTACATTGACTCCTCACCCCCTCCCCCGAATGCATCCCAGGGGTAACTGGGTCCGGAACAGGTAAATCAATTTTGAAATGAGCTGATCAGTATTAATGTTTAAACAACCTCACCACTACAATTGGTCTCGTCACATTGAATAAGACCCTAATGCCTCCTGTGTTCTATTTATGAGTCTACTGTCTACGCCCAGTCAAAGCCGGTTTGACATTTAATTTCTTATTGAATATACACAGACGTTATAAATCTGTATATTGAAAAACTAAACATTGTGATGTTAATTGTATGCATAACGTCCCCTGAATATTACGACTTAAATGTACTAGCAATCAATATTCAATGTGTTCCTGCATAGTTTCATATCCATATCATGTTTGCTAGCTGTTGTATTGTTTTACTCATGACTTTAGACGTCCTACAATGTTATGTTTAGTGCCATTAAGTTTACGTATACTATTGACCTACATATATGTGTTGGCCTCCACCAGGGGTCGAAAGAGCCGTTTTCCGGTCTTTTATATAGTGACGTATACTTTTATGAGTCGCACCTTAGTAATTTTTTTTTTCAAGATTTAAGTGCAAAAAATAATCTATGAAATAACAGAAAAATAATTGGCTAACTAGAGGCCGCAAGAAACCCATTGAAAGGCCGCACCCAGCCCCAGCCAGCCACATACAGCCCCATTTGGTCACATACAGCCCCAGTCGGCCACATACAGCCCCCCAGTCGGCCACATACAGCCCCCCCCCAGTCGGCCACATACAGCCCCCCCAGTCGGCCACATACAGCCCCAGTCGGCCACATACAGTCCCAGTCGGCCACATACAGCCCCAGTCGGCCACATACAGTCCCAGTCGGCCACATACAGCCCCAGTCGGCCACATACAGCCCCAGTCGGCCACATACAGCCCCAGTCGGCCACATACAGTCCCAGTCGGCCACATACAGCCCCCCAGTCGGCCACATACAGCCCCAGTCGGCCACATACAGTCCCAGTCGGCCACATACAGACCCAGTTGGCCACATACAGCCCCCCAGTCGGCCACATACAGCCCCCCAGTCGGCCACATACAGCCCCAGTCGGCCACATACAGCCCCAGTCGCCCCCATACAGCCCCACCCGGCCACAAACAGCCCCCACGTCGGCCACATACAGCCCCAGTCGGCCACATACAGTCCCAGTCGGCCACATACAGCCCCAGTCGGCCACATACAGCCCCCCGGTCGGCCACATACAGCCCCAGTCGGCCACATACAGACCCCGCAGTTGGCCACATACAGCCCCAGTCGGCCACATACAGCCCCCCAGTCGGCCACATACAGCCCCCCAGTCGGCCACATACAGCCCCCCAGTCGGCCACATACAGCCCCAGTCGGCCACATACAGTCCCAGTCGGCCACATACAGCCCCAGTCGGCCACATACAGTCCCAGTCGGCCACATACAGCCCCAGTCGGCCACATACAGCCCCCAGTCGGCCACATACAGCCCCAGTCGGCCACATACAGTCCCAGTCGGCCACATACAGCCCCCCAGTCGGCCACATACAGTCCCAGTCGGCCACATACAGACCCAGTTGGCCACATACAGCCCCCCAGTCGGCCACATACAGCCCCCCAGTCGGCCACATACAGCCCCAGTCGGCCACATACAGCCCCAGTCGGCCACATACAGCCCCAGTCGGCCACATACAGCGTCCCAGTCGGCCACATACAGTCCCAGTCGGCCACATACAGTCCCAGTCGGCCACATACAGCCCCAGTCGGCCACATACAGCCCCCCGGTCGGCCACATACAGCCCCAGTCGGCCACATACAGACCCCGCAGTTGGCCACATACAGCCCCAGTTGGCCACATACAGCCCCCAGTTGGCCACATACAGCCCCAGTCGGCCACATACAGTCCCAGTCGGCCACATACAGCCCCAGTCGGCCACATACATTCCCAGTTGGCCACATACATTCCCAGTCGGCCACATACAGCTCCAGTCGGCCACATACAGTCCCAGTCGGCCACAAACAGCCCCCCAGTCGGCCACATACAGCCCCAGTCGCCCACATACAGTCCCAGTCGGCCACATACAGCCACAGTTGGCCGCATACAGCCCCCCAGTCGGCCACATGCAGCCCCCCAGTCGGCCACATACAGCCCCAGTCGGCCACATACAGCCCCAGTCGGCCACATACAGACCCCGCAGTTGGCCATATACAGCCCCCCAGTCGGCCACATACAGCCCCAGTCGGCCACATACAGTCCCAGTCGGCCACATACAGCCCCAGTTGGCTACATACAGCCCCCCAGTTGGCCACATACACCCCCCAGTTGGCCACATACAGCCCCAGTCGGCCACATACAGTCCCAGTCGGCCAATTACAGTCCCAGTCGGCCACATACAGTCCCAGTCGGCCACATACAGCCCCCCAGTTGGCCACATACAGCCCCAGTCGGCCACATACAGCCTCAGTCGGCCACATACAGTCCCAGTCGGCCACATACAGCCCCAGTCGGCCACATACAGTCCCAGTCGGCCACATACAGCCCCCCAGTCGGCCACATACAGCCCCAGTCGGCCACATACAGTCCCAGTCGGCCACATACAGCCCCCCAGTCGGCCACATACAGCCCCAGTCGGCCACATACAGCCCCAGTCGGCCACATACAGCCCCAGTCGGCCACATACAGTCCCAGTCGCCCACAAACAGTCCCAGTCGCCTACATACAGTCCCAGTCGGCCACATACAGCCCCAGTCGGCCACATACAGTCCCAGTCGCCCACATACAGTCCCAGTCGGCCACATACAGTCCTAGTCGGTCACATACAGCCCCAGTCGGCCACATATAGTCCCAGTGGGCCACATACAGACCCCGCAGTCGGCCACATACAGTCCCAGTCGGCCACATACAGTCCCAGTCGGCCACATAAAGTCCCAGTCGGCCACATACAGCCCCCCAGTCGGCCACATACAGCCCCAGTCGGCCACATACAGCCCCCTTAGTCGGCCACATACAGCCCCCCAGTCGGCCACATACAGCTTCCAGTCGGCCACATACAGCCCCAGTCGGCCACATACAGCCCCAGTCGCCCACATACAGTCTCAGTCGGCCACATACAGTCCCAGTCGGCCACATACAGTCCTAGTCTGTCACATACAGCCCCAGTCGGCCACATATAGTCCCAGTCGGCCACATACAGACCCCGCAGTTGGCCACATACAGTCCCAGTCGGCCACATACAGTCCCAGTCGGCCACATACAGTCCCAGTCGGCCACATACACCCCCCCTTTCGGCCACATACAGCCCAAGTCGGCCACATACAGACCCCGCAGTTGGCCACATACAGTCCCAGTCGGCCACATACAGTCCCAGTCGGCCACATACAGCCCCAGTCGGCCACATATAGTCCCAGTCGGCCAGATACAGTCCCAGTCGGCCACACACAGACCCTGCAGTTGGCCACATACAGCCCCCCCAGTCGGCCACATACAGCCCCCCAGTCGGCCACATACAGCCCGAGTCGGCCACATACAGACCCCGCAGTTGGCCACATACATCCCCAGTTAATCACATACAGCCCCCCAGTCGGCCACATACAGCCCCAGTCGGCCACATACAGACCCCGCACTTGGCCACATACAGCCCCAGTTGGCTACATACAGCCCCCCAGTTGGCAACATACAGCCCCCCAGTTGGCCACATACAGCCCCAGTCGGCCACATACAGTCCCAGTCGGCCACATACAGTCCCAGTCGTCCACATACAGTCCCAGTCGGCCACATACAGCCCCCCAGTCGGCCACATACAGCCCCCCAGTCGGCCACATACAGTCCCAGTCGGCCACATACAGTCCCAGTCGGCCACATACAGTCCCAGTCGGCCACATACAGCCCCCCAGTCGGCCACATACAGCCCCCCAGTCGGCCACATACAGCCCCAGTCGGCCACATACAGCCCCAGTCGGCCACATACAGTCCCAGTCGGCCACATACAGTCCTAGTCGGTTACATACAGCCCCAGTCGGCCACATATAGTCCCAGTCGGCCACATACAGACTCCGCAGTTGGCCTCATACAGTTCCAGTCGGCCACATACAGTCCCAGTCGGCCACATACAGTCCCAGTCGGCCACATACAGCCCCAGTCGGCCACATACAGTCCCAGTTGGCCACATACAGCCCCAGTCGCCCACATACAGTCCCAGTCGGCCACATACAGTCCCAGTCGGCCACATACTGCCCTATTCGGCCGCTACATTCATTCCTCGGTTTCCTCCTACAATCCGTCTGAAAACAATGGACGATGACCGTAAGTCTGGCAGTAGCGGTACAATGGCCTGTTATAACTTGGCGCTTAGTTAATGGGCAGTAGAGGTTGTGTGAGAAGGCCTCAGGGGCCATAGACTAGATCGTCAAGGTCCTAAATCTATAAGTTGTACTGCTGTTCAAACAATAGATACATTTTAATTTACAAACTCTGGTGCTTTCATACTGTTAAATGATATACACACATTTAAAAAAAAATAATGCTTAAGAAGTTAACAATAAAACCATTGAATTTTTTTTATCCAATATAACATAAACAATATAAACCAATACCCAGGGCCGCTTTATCAACTAGGCACAGTAGGCATTGTGCCTAGGGTCTACGGACTTTTCAAGGGCATACGAAAGCCAGAACATCAAGTGAAAACAAGTTCAGAATGCCCATAAAATTTAATAATGTTTGTATTAAAGTAACTATATATATAACCGCAAGTCAAGCTGCCGCGCTGTAGAACTGTAAACTACAGTTTAGCAAAGTCACATATGACGTCCTCAAAGTTTATTTAGATTTCAAATCGCAAAGAAGTTCTGGTGCATTCATAAAAAAAATATTAAAAATGAAGTCGGCGAGGGCCTACGACTTTGAAAGTGCCTAGGGCCTACGATGACCTTAAAACGGCCTGGCCAATACCATACACAAATACACATCCAGGGAACAGTATGTTGGTATATTGTTGAAATACATAGTGTTTATAACGGTTCAAGAACATTGAATATTACACTATAAATTATTGTTTTTGCTGAGCTATATTTAGAATTTCACAGTGTCGGGAGTTTAATCCCGTCTCATGATTATTTCCTGCTCTGATTCTCTTTTTATTGTGTGATTGTATTGGTTAGCTCAATTCCTCAAGAGAGAACCAGATGGAAGTATTAATTAGGTGTTTTCATCTTTTGTTGAAATACATTCACCTATATCATGACTATATCTCGTAAATAAAATATCTTCTACATCCTGTTTATTGACTATATCAATACAGGTTCAAGTAGCAACCCCAACATTAAAATAGTCAACTGACATCATACCTAATCATATGTATTAATTTGAACTTTTTTTTTTTTGGGTTTAAAATGACTAAATTGGATTTGCCAGTAAATGTATGTTTAGCCCAATATTGTACAGCTGTCGTTACCCAAATATCCTCTAAACAATCACACCCCCCCCCCATCTCTTAATTAGGGTGTGGATCCCACAATGGGCATTACATGTTTGATACAAAACTGAACGTTTGTGACTTAACAGTAGTGCGACAGGCTTCATCATTGAGTGGGATAATGATGATTGGGATGATGACATGAAAACTGTTTAATCAGGAAATTAAAGCTGTATTGTATCATGGATGGTGAAGTTTCTTGTATATATTATATACCCTACATAATACGTATAATGTATCTAATTATAATTATAATCATTATTACATGTATATTTATATATAAATATATGTATGTATGTATGTATGTATGTATGTATGTATGTATCTATCTATCTATCTATCTATCTATCTATCTATCTATCTATCTATCTATCTATCTATCTATCTATCTATCTATCTATCTATCTATCTATCTATCTATCTATCTATCTATCTATCTATCTAACGATCTATCTATCTATCTATCTATCTATCTATCTATCTATCTATCTATCTATCTATCTATCTATCTATCTGTCTATCTATCTATCTATCTATCTATCTATCTATCTATCTATATGATTATAATTCTAAAAGTGAGCTTCTGTATACATAAATTATGCCTAATAATGCACATTTTGCGTTCGAATATTGACTTACATGAAAATATTTTCACTTTATTCTTGCGGTTGAAGTGTCCGCTTGTGTTGTTTTTTTTTTAAATCCTTTATTTCAGTAATAAAGGGAAACAATACATAATATTTTATTTTTGTCAAGGGAGACTAAATAAATTATTTTTTTCTTGAATATATTATAGTTTGTATTTTAAAAACTGACAATCTATGCATTCACAATGACAAATTTATTATAAAAACAAAATTTCTAATTTTTAACATTTTTAATTAATAATAATTTATAAAATTTTCAGTTTTATTTTTTTTTTCATTTTTGGAGAATTTTTTTCTCTTTACAGTTTAAATAAAACTTTCATAACATTAACAAAGTTGAAACACTTCATCAAAGTTATTGAGATGATTAGACTCACGATCAAAGCATATTAAAAGTTTTGAGAACTAAAGTCTCACGAGGTACAATAGTCAATATTAGTGTCAAACCATAATAGAATTATTGATTTTCTCTGAGCTAAATTAAAAACTCTACATTTTTTTTTAATGTTTAAAATCAAGGCTGCTCAATATCTAGAATATAAATAAAATTTCTCATGATATTGACAAGGACCATAACCTCTTGAGGTTCCTTAAGACCCACAAAGTAGGCGGCTACTTAGGATCACAGGTGGAGGGGTGCTGGAAAGGGGGGGGGCTTTAGTTTGCCATCAAATAATCAGTTTTTATGCAAACAGTAAGAAAAAAATATATCTACCACAGCGTGAATGTTATAATTGATAACAACAACCATCATACATATAAAACTTGATTGTTACAGGAGAACAAAATGAAAAATTTAGTTTGAAATAATTTTTTTTTTAATTTATTGATCCAAAATACGTATAATACTGGTTTAATTTCGTGCATTAAATCTATAGATTGATATATGGGGGGGGGGATAACCTTAAATAGGCAACAGCATTGGGACCACGCTACCCAGAGAGCCCCTTCAGAAATGTATGTGTGTACATACGTGTGCTAAGATGACCTCGACATGCAATTTGGCCTCGGGGCCCTTGATACCTAAAAAAGGGCCTCCTTTTTGGTTCCTTTGCCTATGTGTCTCTAAATTTTAGTGCATGTAATCCATTTTTGCGCATTTTCGAGAAGTCGAATGCGCTATTGTTTCCGTTTTGTCCGTCTGTCATCACCCTAGATCTCAGCAACCATAAGTCCTAGACCCATGATGTATACACTTTTTTGTAAGTATTGGCCAGCCATTCCTGCATCAAACGTCCATTTCGCGATCTGACCTCATTGTTTCTTGGGGTACCGTTTTTTACTATATAAGCTTTATTAATAATTATGTCATTTTCATGGCCCCACTCTACACCTTATACATAACGATACAAGAATAAGGGCCCTAGGGGCCCCAAGAGTATCTATCCCCCTCACATAAATTTGGTTTGATTAATTTTGGTCATGCCCTCTGTGGGCTGGGCATCAGTGCTTCTTAGGGTACCGTTTTTTTTCTTCAGATATATGCATTACACAATTGAATTTATAAACATTTCCAAAAATGTACAAATATTTACTGAAAGCTAACATACGTACATATACATAACACGAAAATGCACTAGCACGTCCAGTGTCCAGAATGGGACAGGCTTAAGATGCTGGTTTATTTGGCTACTGTGTACACCTATGATTATATAAAGGAAATTTACTAACATAAATATTATTGACCAATCAAACTGCAATGTTTTTGACTGGCCAGGTTTTCCCCAATTCAGTTTTTTTTTTGTAATTCTAAAAAAAATACCCATTGATTATCTTTCCTGACTGGAATATGCTTCTGTTTTTAATCTCCCTTCTCTAGTATTAGCCACAGAGTGGATCAAACAGCCGGGATGATAAAAAAGATATTTGATGTACCTTGTAATAAATGGGAATTTTTTTTTATTCGACAACCGGCTTTGGTATGAAAAGAAATCTTCAGTTAAAAATACCCTAGGTCCCCCCCCCCCACACACACACACCTTTTTCCTCCATCCAACCGAATAAAACAAAAAAAAAACGTAAAACGAAAAATGCATTAAAAACACTTTGAACTTTTGTGTTGTTGTTATTGAAATGGTGTGTGAGTGTTGTCACTTTTACATGGTGTTACTGTAAAAAAAAACTTGTGAGAGTAGTGTGCCCCTGTGAAATTGAGTAACTGTAAAGCACTTGTTGTGTGAGTAGTGTGCCTCTGTGAAATTGAGTAACTGTAAAGCACTTGTTGAATGAGTGGTGTGCCTCTGTGAAATTGAGAAATTGTAAACCACTTGTTGTGTGCGTGGTGTGCTTCTGTGAAATTGAGTAACTGTAAACCACTTGTGTGAGTGGTGTGCCTCTGTAAAATTCAGTAACTGTAAACCACTTGTTGAGTGAGATAAATAAATAAGTATTGCGGTCATTGTATTGTGTATAAAAACATTTGACTGTTCTGATATGCAAATAATAATCAATCAAGGCATTTTAAATAACAGAATTCTATATTATTTATATATGTTCATTAACAGCCATAGAGAATCTTTTGACTGACAAGATGTTAGTATTATTGACGTTTATGTTGTTGTTAGATCATATGATGTGCAAGTTACGTTGTTGTTGTTAGATCATGGTGATGTGCTAGTTACTTTGTTGTTGTTAGATCATGGTGATGTGCTAGTTACTTTGTTGTTGTTGTTAGATCATCGTGATGTGCTAGTTACTTTGTTGTTGTTGTTAGATCATGGTGATGTGCTAGCTACTTTGTTGTTGTTGTTAGATCATATGATGTGCTAGTTACTTTGTTGTTGTTGTTAGATCATGGTGATGTGCTAGTTACTTTGTTGTTGTTGTTAGATCATATGATGCGCAAGTTACTTTGTTGTTGTTGTTAGATCATGGTGATGTGCTAGTTACGTTGTTGTTAGATCATGGTGATGTGCTAGTTACTTTGTTGTTGTTGTTAGATCATGGTGATGTGCTAGTTACTTTGTTGTTGTTGTTAGATCATGGTGATGTGCTACTTACGTTGTTGTTAGATCATGGTGATGTGCTAGTTACTTTGTTGTTGTTGTTAGATCATGGTGATGTGCTAGTTACTTTGTTGTTGTTGTTAGATCATGGTGATGTGCTAGTTACTTTGTTGTTGTTGTTAGATCATGGTGATGTGCTAGTTACTTTGTTGTTGTTAGATCATGGTGATGTGCTAGTTACTTTGTTGTTGTTAGATCATGGTGATGTGCTAGTTACTTTGTTGTTGTTGTTAGATCATGGTGATGTGCTAGTTACTTTGTTGTTGTTGTTAGATCATGGTGATGTGCTAGTTACGTTGTTGTTAGATCATGGTGATGTGCTAGTTACTTTGTTGTTGTTGTTAGATCATGGTGATGTGCTAGTTACTTTGTTGTTGTTGTTAGATCATGGTGATGTGCTAGTTACTTTGTTGTTAGATCATGGTGATGTGCTAGTTACGTTGTTGTTAGATCATGGTGATGTGCTAGTTACTTTGTTGTTGTTGTTAGATCATGGTGATGTGCTAGTTACGTTGTTGTTAGATCATGGTGATGTGCTAGTTACTTTGTTGTTGTTGTTAGATCATGATGATGTGCTTGTTACGTTGTTGTTGTTAGATCATATGATGTGCAAGTTATGTTGTTGTTAGATCATGATGATGTGCTATTTACGTTGTAGATGTACCTATCTGTTGTATGGCTCTGTGGAGCTTTTGTTGCAAGCCATATCTATAAAATGTCGGCAGATCTACATGGTTTAAGTCAAATCACCTAATTATGTCTTCCGCGATACAACTTTTGTCATTGCAGAAACATGTTGGGATTGAAAGAAGGGATCTACGATAACCGACCTAATAGAATATAGATATGAACATCTCATCCTTCTATCTTTTTATGTATCTAACTCTCTCTCTCTCTCTTTAGCTATTTATATCTCTCTCCTTTTCTATCTATCTACCAATCTACCAATCTATCTATCTATCTATCTATCTATTTATCTATTTATCTATCTATCTATCTATAATATATATATATATATATATATATATATATATATATATATAACACATTTCTATCTATATCTATCGAAACGGCGTCTGTCTGATTGACTGATTGAATGACTTACTGACAGACAGCCTGTATGTCTGTGTGCATGCCTGCGTGTTTGTATGTCTATCTTATGTATGCCTGTCTATATTTCTCTCTCTATCGTTCTATATATTTCTCTGTAATTAGCTGTTTGTCTATGTATATTGTTGTAAATTATACTTTTTACTTACTATTATTGGTCTATGTATCTATCTTTGTATGACTGTTATTAAAGTATAGGTAATAAACATGCTATAAAATATATTATTGACCTCACATAGAATCTAATGTACTATCGCGTTTCTAATTAAATCTCAGCATTGCATTATTTCCGTTTCAACTGGTAACATTTTTATAAGAATAGAGATCTCTTTGCAGTGTATATCTGCATCCGCTCACCACAAACAGATATCTCATATCAGTTCTATTCCTGCAACCACTCTACACAAACAGATATCTCATATCAGTTCTATTCCTGCAACCACTCTACACAAACAGATATCTCATATCAGTTCTATTCCTGCAACCACTCTACACAAACAGAAAGTTCATATCAGTTCTGTTCCTGCAACCACTCTACACAAACAGATATCTCATATCAGTTCTATTCCTGCAACCACTCTACACAAACAGATATCTCATATCAGTTCTATTCCTGCAACCACTCTACACAAACAGATATCTCATATCAGTTCTATTCCTGCAACCACTCTACACAAACAGATATCTCATATCAGTTCTATTCCTGCAACCACTCTACACAAACAGAAAGTTCATATCAGTTCTGTTCCTGCAACCACTCTACACAAACAGATATCTCATATCAGTTCTATTCCTGCAACCACTCTACACAAACAGATATCTCATATCAGTTCTATTCCTGCAACCACTCTACACAAACAGATATCTCATATCAGTTCTATTCCTGCAACCACTCTACACAAACAGATATCTCATATCAGTTCTATTCCTGCATCCACTCTACACTCTACACAAACAGATATCTCATATCAGTTCTATTCCTGCAACCACTTTACACAAACAGATATTTAATCCTGCAAGGAGGACCTCGTGAACATTTCTGATCAGTGCCGCCCTGCCGTTGTGTCATTTCTGTCATTGTCAGTAATATAACACATTTCTATCTATATCTATCGAAACGTCTGTCTGATTGACTGATTGAATGACTTACTGACAGACAGCCTGTATGTCTGTGTGCATGCCTGCGTGTTTGTATGTCTATCTTATGTATGCCTGTCTATATTTCTCTCTCTATCGTTCTATATATTTCTCTGTAATTAGCTGTTTGTCTATGTATATTGTTGTAAATTATACTTTTTACTTACTATTATTGGTCTATGTATCTATCTTTGTATGACTGTTATTAAAGTATAGGTAATAAACATGCTATAAAATATATTATTGACCTCACATAGAATCTAATGTACTATCGCGTTTCTAATTAAATCTCAGCATTGCATTATTTCCGTTTCAACTGGTAACATTTTTATAAGAATAGAGATCTCTTTGCAGTGTATATCTGCATCCGCTCACCACAAACAGATATCTCATATCAGTTCTATTCCTGCAACCACTCTACACAAACAGATATCTCATATCAGTTCTATTCCTGCAACCACTCTACACAAACAGATATCTCATATCAGTTCTATTCCTGCAACCACTCTACACAAACAGAAAGTTCATATCAGTTCTGTTCCTGCAACCACTCTACACAAACAGATATCTCATATCAGTTCTATTCCTGCAACCACTCTACACAAACAGATATCTCATATCAGTTCTATTCCTGCAACCACTCTACACAAACAGATATCTCATATCAGTTCTATTCCTGCAACCACTCTACACAAACAGATATCTCATATCAGTTCTATTCCTGCAACCACTCTACACAAACAGAAAGTTCATATCAGTTCTGTTCCTGCAACCACTCTACACAAACAGATATCTCATATCAGTTCTATTCCTGCAACCACTCTACACAAACAGATATCTCATATCAGTTCTATTCCTGCAACCACTCTACACAAACAGATATCTCATATCAGTTCTATTCCTGCAACCACTCTACACAAACAGATATCTCATATCAGTTCTATTCCTGCATCCACTCTACACTCTACACAAACAGATATCTCATATCAGTTCTATTCCTGCAACCACTTTACACAAACAGATATTTAATCCTGCAAGGAGGACCTCGTGAACATTTCTGATCAGTGCCGCCCTGCCGTTGTGTCATTTCTGTCATTGTCAGTAATATAACACATTTCTATCTATATCTATCGAAACGTCTGTCTGATTGACTGATTGAATGACTTACTGACAGACAGCCTGTATGTCTGTGTGCATGCCTGCGTGTTTGTATGTCTATCTTATGTATGCCTGTCTATATTTCTCTCTCTATCGTTCTATATATTTCTCTGTAATTAGCTGTTTGTCTATGTATATTGTTGTAAATTATACTTTTTACTTACTATTATTGGTCTATGTATCTATCTTTGTATGACTGTTATTAAAGTATAGGTAATAAACATGCTATAAAATATATTATTGACCTCACATAGAATCTAATGTACTATCGCGTTTCTAATTAAATCTCAGCATTGCATTATTTCCGTTTCAACTGGTAACATTTTTATAAGAATAGAGATCTCTTTGCAGTGTATATCTGCATCCGCTCACCACAAACAGATATCTCATATCAGTTCTATTCCTGCAACCACTCTACACAAACAGATATCTCATATCAGTTCTATTCCTGCAACCACTCTACACAAACAGATATCTCATATCAGTTCTATTCCTGCAACCACTCTACACAAACAGAAAGTTCATATCAGTTCTGTTCCTGCAACCACTCTACACAAACAGATATCTCATATCAGTTCTATTCCTGCAACCACTCTACACAAACAGATATCTCATATCAGTTCTATTCCTGCAACCACTCTACACAAACAGATATCTCATATCAGTTCTATTCCTGCAACCACTCTACACAAACAGATATCTCATATCAGTTCTATTCCTGCAACCACTCTACACAAACAGAAAGTTCATATCAGTTCTGTTCCTGCAACCACTCTACACAAACAGATATCTCATATCAGTTCTATTCCTGCAACCACTCTACACAAACAGATATCTCATATCAGTTCTATTCCTGCAACCACTCTACACAAACAGATATCTCATATCAGTTCTATTCCTGCAACCACTCTACACAAACAGATATCTCATATCAGTTCTATTCCTGCAACCACTCTACACAAACAGAAAGTTCATATCAGTTCTGTTCCTGCAACCACTCTACACAAACAGATATCTCATATCAGTTCTATTCCTGCAACCACTCTACACAAACAGATATCTCATATCAGTTCTATTCCTGCAACCACTCTACACAAACAGATATCTCATATCAGTTCTATTCCTGCAACCACTCTACACAAACAGATATCTCATATCAGTTCTATTCCTGCATCCACTCTACACTCTACACAAACAGATATCTCATATCAGTTCTATTCCTGCAACCACTTTACACAAACAGATATTTAATCCTGCAAGGAGGACCTCGTGAACATTTCTGATCAGTGCCGCCCTGCCGTTGTGTCATTTCTGTCATTGTCAGTAATATAACACATTTCTATCTATATCTATCGAAACGTCTGTCTGATTGACTGATTGAATGACTTACTGACAGACAGCCTGTATGTCTGTGTGCATGCCTGCGTGTTTGTATGTCTATCTTATGTATGCCTGTCTATATTTCTCTCTCTATCGTTCTATATATTTCTCTGTAATTAGCTGTTTGTCTATGTATATTGTTGTAAATTATACTTTTTACTTACTATTATTGGTCTATTTATCTATCTTTGTATGACTGTTATTAAAGTATAGGTAATAAACATGCTATAAAATATATTATTGACCTCACATAGAATCTAATGTACTATCGCGTTTCTAATTAAATCTCAGCATTGCATTATTTCCGTTTCAACTGGTAACATTTTTATAAGAATAGAGATCTCTTTGCAGTGTATATCTGCATCCGCTCACCACAAACAGATATCTCATATCAGTTCTATTCCTGCAACCACTCTACACAAACAGATATCTCATATCAGTTCTATTCCTGCAACCACTCTACACAAACAGATATCTCATATCAGTTCTATTCCTGCAACCACTCTACACAAACAGAAAGTTCATATCAGTTCTGTTCCTGCAACCACTCTACACAAACAGATATCTCATATCAGTTCTATTCCTGCAACCACTCTACACAAACAGATATCTCATATCAGTTCTATTCCTGCAACCACTCTACACAAACAGATATCTCATATCAGTTCTATTCCTGCAACCACTCTACACAAACAGATATCTCATATCAGTTCTATTCCTGCAACCACTCTACACAAACAGAAAGTTCATATCAGTTCTGTTCCTGCAACCACTCTACACAAACAGATATCTCATATCAGTTCTATTCCTGCAACCACTCTACACAAACAGATATCTCATATCAGTTCTATTCCTGCAACCACTCTACACAAACAGATATCTCATATCAGTTCTATTCCTGCAACCACTCTACACAAACAGATATCTCATATCAGTTCTATTCCTGCATCCACTCTACACTCTACACAAACAGATATCTCATATCAGTTCTATTCCTGCAACCACTTTACACAAACAGATATTTAATCCTGCAAGGAGGACCTCGTGAACATTTCTGATCAGTGCCGCCCTGCCGTTGTGTCATTTCTGTCATTGTCAGTAATTAAGACAATAAATCTCCCATGTCATTGTCACAGCCCACGTGATCCACGCCTGGTGAGGATTTCGAATATGTCAGGTCAACGCTGCAACCTCTGAACACGTCATCATCATCATCTGAACTTTTCATAGACCTGGTTGAGATATTTACTGTTGTTGATGGCTAACTACCATGGTATTTGTCTGTCACGGAGAGGGCTAAATATTTCTCAAGTACGGTTCTTAATACACTCAAGCCCAGGGAGGGAGGGGTCTAGCCACCGCATTGCACTGAGACTTAATACGCCTAATTGCGACAATGAAAACCATGGAGGTCAATGAAACCTGGGGGGGGGGGGGATTGGGGGGGGGGACAAGGGATTCAAAAGGTCCTCCATTAGTTTATCTCTTCCAATATATATGACTGATAAAAATAATTTACTTTTATTTGACCAATGGCCATTTGTTACGCGGGAGCGCAAAGTTTATGTTGACAAGATTGAATAAACATTATGTTTTTATTAAGTTAATATTTTTAGTAGCATTCTTTTATTATATAAAACATTGCGTTTTAATTGATATAAATGATGTTTTACTCAGATGAATACCTAATTAGCATTCAAATAATTTCATACACCCGGTGTGTCTTTTTTTTCTAAGATTTCAAGATTAAAATTTAAAACCATTAAATAAATTGAAATCTAATGCAAGAAAATAATTCCCTGTCCCAACCCACTTTCTACCATGGAACTTTCAGTCTATTAAAATTATTAGAACAAACGTTAACGAAACAAATGAAAGTATGCAATATAATTATGTCACTGATATAAAATCTTATATTTTTATTTGTTCAAAGTCAGTATGCTAGTATGTCAGGATCTGCTCCATAAAATATGTTGCTTTCAAACTGATTCCCTTTTGCGCAATACTAAGATAAAATAAATTAACATATACCTACCTGTAAATTGGGGCGGGCAACATTTTAAGTAGGGGGGGCACATTGAGATGGCCGTGGTGAACGGAGTGCCCATTAAGCAAGTAGAAACAAATTGATATTAAACCAGTACATGTTCGGCTGACTGGTCTTTTGGCCCTACCCGGAAAGGACTCTAGTGACATAAAGCAAAACAGGACAGGTTCGGCTGACCGCTCTTTTGGCCCTACCTGGAAAGGACTCTAGTGACATAAAGCAAAACAGTACATGTTCGGCTGACTGGTCTTTTGGCCCTACCCGGAAAGGACTCTAGTGACATAAAGCAAAACAGTACATGTTCGGCTGACTGGTCTTTTGGCCCTACCCGGAAAGGACTCTAGTGACATAAAGCAAAACAGTACAGGTTCGGCTGACCGCTCTTTTGGCCCTACCTGGAAAGGACTCTAGTGACATAAAGCAAAACAGTACAGGTTCGGCAGACTGCTCCTTCGGCCCAACTTGGAAGGTCTCTTATTAATTATATAAAAAACAATTTAAACTAAAAACAACTTTGGCTTTGGTTGCCTTGGCTCGGTCCTCCCTTTGCCACTGCCACTATATTAATTTAGTTATCCCCTGAGCTGGTTAAACCAAGCCTCACGCCAGAACCTCACAGAACGCTGCCCATTATGGCGCCACACAAATTATGATAATCACAGTCATCCGATATTCCCCGGGGTATGAGCAGACCCAATTAGGTCACGCGTGCCAATGTCCGGGATATAGCCCTCGAGCCAATCTGAATGTTCTGTAGACGTAAACTCTGAGACCACACTATCCATAACACACTTAAATAGCCCCAGTATTAGATATTAATCGGTGTATTAAACTTTGCTTTGTTCCCTTGGACCCCCCCCTCCTCCCATTCACATGTTCCCCTCCCCCCCCACCTCACCCCCCCCCCACCTGCATCCAGCTTCTCGGTTTATAGTTTGTAAATCTAAATGTTCAAATACCTTTAAAATAAATTCGATGGAAATATGTTTGTAGTTTAAACAATGTGTACTCAATGCTTCTGAGGGCCGCGGAGATAGAGGTGGGTGGCATGTGGCCCGCGAGCCGCGTGTTATCCAGCGCTTCTGTAATTGACTATTGTTAAATAAATATATATCTTGGGGGTGACCACGCATGATCTCTATGAGAGCCTCAATCTGGTTTTTTAATATTGTAAAAATACTTTATAGAGCCGCCAAATTATCAGTTTATCAAAATTTACCGAACAAAAGTTATTATGAAACAAAACAAAAAAAAAATTAGGGGCCTTTAACGATTCATAGCTGAGAACTCTCCCCCCCCGCCCCATTCCCCCCCTCCCGTTCCTGGTCTGTAGCTATTTACTCCACAAGTGAATATAAAAAGTTAAACGTAATTTTAAAAACAGCAACAAATTAATAAAATTTTAATAAAACTATCAAAGCGCACCATGCAGCATTCAATCTAAACATCTGGTCACCTGTTGATACTTGAGTGTTGTTGGTAGGTCCCAGACTTCTACACCCCCCACCCTCCCCCACATGTCAATAAATCAGACTAATAAACACAAGTGTACTTACCGATCACGCTGTATATGAACGTCTCATACACAGAATTCTGTTTGGTTTGTCTCCAATAAGACACAATCTTTTTTTTTTTAATGACTTTGTGACGTGTTTTAGGGTTGGGCAACACTGTCTGAGGCAGAGATTTATGTACTGGTTGTAATGACAGCCCCAGGTCCAGCTAAGAATGTGAAGTTTGTATGTCCTACTAACATATATCAACTGACACGTAATCACAAAGGGGGGAAAAAATGTCGTCTGCCTGGGATTAGTTCAATGCTAAGCTATACAGGAATAGTTCTGCATGCTCATTACTTATGTCTGTGACCTACACAGATGATTACACATTTAAGTCTAGGTTTTATTACCATGTCTAGTGTCATAAAAGTTAAAACCCGAAAGTTATAGATTCATTTTTTTTTCACTTCTCTACCTTTACATTTATGTATCTACTGGATACCCAACACTTTCTACACGTATTTATCCTAGCCCAGTGTTGAGAATGGAATTTATTTTTACCGAATTTGCATTCAGATCAAAATGTATACATAAAACATTTTATGATTTTTTTTTCATAAATACACTTTAAATTTTTATTTAAATCTAAGAGCCCCACCCCCCTCCCGCCACACCCTTTTTTTTTTTGAGAACTTTTTTGAAAAATGTTTTACATTTTCCATCAGAGAAAAATATTGCATTAAAATGTTTAGAATTATCTTTTAAGTTCTAAGTGAACACATTTGATCGTAAATACATCTTTGACATTCATTTCAACATAAGTTTTATTTTATTATAAAAAAAAAAACAAAAAACTTTAAGTTCGATTTGTAATGAATGAAAGTAAATGTTAAATCAGTTTCTTAGAGAAGTACATTATTTAAAAATGTTAATCAGGTAATTTTGCTTTTCAATTTCACCAATGTTCTTAATTATATATAAGAGAGAGAGAGAAATCAGTGGTTCTCAAACTTTCACGATTCGTGACCTACTATGACAATAATTTTAGTTTCACGGTAACCTTTGATAAAATAATGAACACAAGGGTGATACATTTTGTTTATGAATGTGTATATCTATTACTATATATACAACTATAACTATACATATATATAACTATTTCTATGTATGACTCTCTCTCTCTCTCTATCTCTCTCTCTCTCTCTCTCTCTCTCTCTATATATATATATATATATATATATATATATATATATATATATATATATATATATATATATTCCTCCTTTACTTTTTTAGTTGTATACATTTTTAGTCTACTGGCATGTAGAGAAATAGGGTTGTAATTATACATTATATATTCTAAATACTGCCTTTATGAACTTGAATTCTGAGAATGACTGATTTAAACAGTTTAGTGTGGAGTGATATTGCACATCATTACAATCTAGTTACTGTAAAATTGTGCTCAATGTTCTATGTTGAATCGTTACATATGATGTGCATTTTTGTTTAAAAATAAACTGATGATGCACAAATTTGCTACCTAGACTCCCCAGAAATGGTGCAAAATATCACTTTCTTGCCTCTCTAAAAGTGTCGGACTTTATAGCTTTCTCGACTCTCTACAAGTGCTGGACTATAGAGCTATCTCGACTCTCTACAAGTAGATAACATAATAGGACGAGACAGTGACTCGGTTTGAAAACCAACATTGATTTCTAATATCGATTGTCCACACTGACAGGTTCTATTGACACTGTCTAAAGTGACCAAAGGAAGCCTTGAACTGGAACTATCTAGACTAAAGAATCGACCCTACTCATCTTCTTCCTCTAAAAGGTTTATTCAATTTTGTTTTCATACCAGGCTTGGATGCTGTAGTCAATAAGTGGAATGATCAAATATGGCGATGGGGTAGAATATAGCCTAAACAAATTTTTTTTTCGCTGTTTAAACGTTGAGATCAGACATTAATGAGGTCGAGTGAATCTGTAACCTTGTTTATAGAGAGTGAATGTTTTGTTTTGAGTGAAGGCTATAGAAAATGAAATAAACGGATTGACAGAAGGGTTAAGTTGGAATTTTGTAAATATCAGGCAGTCAACTGACATAGATTTTGAAAATAAAAAAAGATAGACGCCTAGATTTTGGAAAAAAAATTTGCAGATACATTGGGATACTTCAGTATTTAGTTTCAATAATGGAGAGACAGACTTTTGAAATGAGTTATCCAGATTTCTTTAAATATTGGTGTCACCTTAAGATTTATTACATTGTAAATAAAGCGTATTTTAAAAAATGCGGTTTTTGTTTTCTTTGTTCTTTTAAATTTTAATGCCAACTTTTTTTTTGTTGGTGATTATATTAACCAATTCGTTGAATCAACAATATATGTTTAGTCAATGGAATACTTTTTCTAAGTATTTTCTCTGTGCCTCCGCCCTAAGGCATTAATCATAGTGAGAAAATAGAATTTCAAGTTTAGCACGGATTTAATGAATGTTTTGAAGTTATTTTTTTCAGTCAAGTTCGCTTTTTTAAAAAAAATATTGTTTATAAACCAACAAAAGCAGATGAACTTCTTGTAACAATATAGGGTGACTATAAAACTTTTTGTAGTCTTTCGTTATCGAACACTTTTATTTTATGTCAGTTATGCAAACAAAAAACATGAACTTTTTTTTTCAAGACAATAGCGCATTAGTCTTTTGGTCTTTTAAATATTACTAGCGGTACCCTGCAAAACCTTTGTATAGAGTTATATCCCCTTAGGCTTGATCGGCAGGCTACGGGATTTTTGGTTTCGGGCAGATCCGATTTTTTCTTGATTGTATTTTAAACTGGAATACTGTGGTATTAATTCTTTACTTTCGATTTAACGCAGAGACCAAATCACTTTTATATATATTATTGGACATTTGAACTAAAAATCAAACATGTCAACTGTGAAAATCATTCAAAAGAAATTATGTGATATTTTGTAGAAAATTAATGAAACAATTATAAAAAATCAGACTTTTGAATAAAATAAGCTTTGAAAGATTTAGAAGTTACAAACTTAAAAAAAAATCGTTACTTAATAAGTTTGACAAAACATTTTCTAATTCTAACATTAAAGTAAATATTTTCAGTTTGTTTATATTTTAAAAGCAAATCACGTATTTCAATTTTTTTAGATAAAACTTTTTTATTCCTTAGAAAAAGTCTAACATATTATTTATGCATAATTTAGACACCGAATTAAAATGAAATTTATTTGTTATATTTCGCGGATCTCAGACGGCGGTGCCCGTACACCCAGGGAGACGCAGTGACATATAATTGACAAAGTATTGCGTTATATAGGTGAGCACATTTATTCGCGAACTCATTTGTGTGGGGTACCCGCAGACATATTTTGTACCCTTCGGTGGTACAGTTGCAAAAAAAAGGTAATTAATTCAGCAACATCAAACATCTCTACAAACGTATTGTGGACATCAAACATCTCTACAACCGTATTGTGGACATCAAACATCTCTACAACCGTATTGTGGACATCAAACATCTCTACAAACGTATTGTGGACATCAAACATCTCTACAACCGTATTGTGGACATCAAACATCTCTACAACCGTAGTGTGGACATCAAACATCTCTACAACCGTATTGTGGACCTCAAACATCTCTACAACCGTATTGTGGACATCAAACAACTCTACAATCGTATTGTGGACATCAAACATCTCTACAATCGTATTGTGGACATCAAACATCTCTACAGTCGTATTGTGGATGATTTTAGCCAATCTGATGATTAGTTACAATGTTGCCGTTGCTATGGTTGCTGTTTTAACTCATTGACGGTTTAGTGTTCACTTTAGATGGGTACATATCTAAATACCCAAAAGTTAAAAATAACATGTACATATACAATTCGAAGTAAATTTTTAGTGCTGCTAACCTGGCTGGCATTTGGCGTGTTTCTTATTGATGTTCGGCAGTTTTCTTTAAAACCATGTGGCAAACCTGATTTGCAACAATTGTGGTTCAATGCCGATCTGTGAAATGCACCTCCTAATTTTTATTCTCTGAAGTCTCTCAGCGAAATACGCATCCCGTGATAGGCACACTACCATAACACACTACCATAAAAGATTTGGGTCACATAATAACATTGAAATATATTGTAGGTGCTGGTAACACAAATATAAATTGAAATATATTATAGGTGTTGGTAACTACAGTATACATTGAAATATGTTGTAGGTGTTGGTAACAACAATATAAATTGAAATATATTGTAGGTATTGGTAACCACAATATACATTGAAATATATTGTAGTTGTGAGAGACTAAAGACATAGAAAGTGACGGATGGGATTGTTGTATTTCTATTTTCTGAATCCTTTTACTACAACAACAAAATAAATCAATACTATTAATGATGATCAGATAATGGGAGTTATGTCTAAAATATCTTCTCAATGTACTGAATAACTTTCCCAGGAATAAAAACCATTAGTCTTAGAGCTTAAAATATTTTCATCAATTCTAAAAGAAAAATTATGACGATTGATTTTATTTTTTGTTTTAAGTTTCACAGGTCAAATGATATGTTTTTTTAAGTTTCACAGGTCAAATGATATTTTTTTTAAGTTTCACAGGTCAAATGATATTTTTTTTTTAAGTTTCACAGGTCAAATATTTTTTTTTTTAAGTTTCACAGGTCAAATGATATTTTTTTTTAAGTTTCACAGGTCAAATGATATTTTTTTTTAAGTTTCACAGGTCAAATGATATATTTTTTTTAAGTTTCACAGGTCAAATGATATTTTTTTTAAGTTTCACAGGTCAAATGATATTTTTTTTAAGTTTCACAGGTCAAATGATATTTTTTGTAAGTTTCACAGGTCAAATGATATTTTTTTTAAGTTTCACAGGTCAAATGATATTTTTTTTTAAGTTTCACAGGTCAAATGATTATTTTTTTTTTAAGTTTCACAGGTCAAATGATATTTTTTTTTAAGTTTCACAGGTCAAATGATATTTTTTTTGTAAGTTTCACAGGTCAAATGATATTTTTTGTTTTAAGTTTCACGGGTCAAATGATATTTTTTTTTAAGATAGCTTTCCTAGTACCCGATCACGTAGACAATATCGCTGAATACAAAGTACAGTTATGTTGCTATGTGTTACTAGTCTATGTATTTTTTAATGAGTTTTAACAGTACATTATCTTAGATTACTTTATCTAGTAACAGAATACTATATCGCACTAACCTAGATACTTAAAATACTGGGCTTTTTTAAACATAAGAGACTTGGAACATATTACTAGTGTAAAGATGGATGAGCCCACTATATATCAGCCATATTGTTCTGCTATCTACCAACTATTATTGGTCTCCTATTGTTCTATCAGCCACATTGATCTGCTATCTACCAACTATTATTGGTCTCCTATTGTTCTATCAGCCACATTGATCTGCTATCTACCAACTATTATTGGTCTCCTGTTGTTCTATCAGCCACATTGATCTTCTATCTACCAACTATTATTGGTCTCTTATTGTTCTATCAGCCACATTGATCTGCTATCTACCAACTATTATTGGTCTCCTATTGTTTATCAGCCACATTGATCTGCTATCTACCAACTATCATTGGTCTCCTATTGTTCTATTAGCCACATTGATCTGTCATCTACCAACTATTATTGGTCTCCTATTGTTCTATCAGCCACATTGATCTGCTATCTACCAACTATTATTGGTCTCCTATTGTTCTATCAGCCAGCGTTAGTCTCATATTGTTCTATTTCTCTTTAAGGACTTGTTCAGTTGTCAGTAAAATTACTTCAGCGTTAGCATTTTTAGAGCATTTTCGAAAAAAAAATGCTCTATTGTCCCCGTTTTGTCTGTCTGTCTGTCTGTCCGTCATCACCCTAGATCTCAACAACCATAGGTCCTAGACCCAAGATGTATATATCATTTTGTAGGTCTTGGCCTGCCATGTGTGCAGCAAAAGTCAATTTCGCGATCTGACCTCTGAGGGCCGAAAAAGGGGGCGTATTAAGTACCGTTTTTTTACTATATAAGCTATATTAACAAAGGAGCGCCCTATATCTCAGCAACCATAAGTCTTAGACCCATGATGTATATATCATCTTGTAGGTCTTGGCCTGCCATGTGTGCAGCAAAAGTCATTTTCGCGATCTGACCTCTGAGGGCGATAGGACCTATCAGGGCTGAATATAAGAGTTTCTTAGGTACCGTTTTTGCTTATATTTTAAATATAAACAATAAAAGCTAATCAAAGGGGCGTAATCATTATTTATTTTTGTAACAGTTATTCAACATGATTACTTCCCTCTTTATTTATCAAAACCCATACGTAGCCACTGCGTACACGAAAATGCTCCAAAATGTCCTTTGTCCGAAACGGAAAAGACTTAAATTGATTGTTTATCTCTCAGGCCATGTACATTGGCACTGTCTTGGTAGTATTCTGAGCAGTAACATTTCTTGTTGACTGTGTGAACAGTAACACTTCTTTGTGGTTGTGTGAGCAGTACCATTTCTTTGTGGTTGTGTGAGCAGTACCATTACTTTGTGGTTGTGTGAGCAGTATCATTTTCTTGTTGAATGTGTGAGCAGTAACACTTTTGTGGTTGTGTGCGCAGTACCATATCTTTGTGGTTGTGTGAGCAGTACCAATACTTTGTGGTTGTGTGAGCAGTATCATTTTCTTGTTGAATGTGTGCGCAGTACCATTTCTTTGTGGTTGTGTGAGCAGTAACATTTTCTTTGTGGTTGTGTGAGCAGTACCATTTTCTTTGTGGTTGTGTGAGCAGTACCATTTCTTTGTGGTTGTGTGAGCAGTACCATTTCTTTGTGTTTGTGTAAGCAGTAACATTTTCTTTGTGGTTGTGCGAGCAGTATCAGGGTGCGAGGTAGCAGTATGTGCAGTAATAAATTCTTTTTTTTTGTATCAACATTATATTTATAGAAGTGTTGGCATTAACATGCTCTAAAAGTAGTAAAATTGTCTGTGTGTTTCAATATTTAGTTTACAATCAAAAGTTAAAAATTGATAGGTTGTGTTTAGTTATCGTATCAACCAGCATTATTATGTGCAGCAGCATCAGGCTGAGGAGTGTCCAGCTCACCAATGCACCTCATTTGTGTAGCACGTGCTGGGCACTCACTCCTGTGAACCCTATATTTACATCCCTGGTGGAGTGTGTAGTAGTGATACACTTCACAATCTTATTTTCCTTTTTAGGGGATTTTTTTTTTTACACATCTTCTTCTTAATCGTCATTAACCGAAAATAATCCATCTTTACACAACACTTTAAGACGTCTTGCCTTCCCGCCATCCTCTCGCTCTCTTACACCGAGTCAGCGTGAACTAGGGGGAACACACACTCAGCCAGAGAAAAAAAAATACACACACGCACGAGCATCCTTTTACACACACACGCGCATCCTTTCACACACGCGCGCGCGGCACTCGTACAAAAGTTTCTCTTTCTCTCTCTCTCTCTCTCGTGGTTCAACACGCACCGGGAAGGGGGGGGGGAGAGCAACGGAGCGCCGTGAGTGAGTGAGAGGGGGCAAGGTACGCCAGAGATGATTCTACCACGTACTCACACACGGGGAGAAATTTTTCGCGTGCAATCCTCGCCGGATGACGACCACAGCTATTGCAGTCCACCATCTGCTTGGCTTTTATCTTGGAAAAAAAAATATACCAACAACAACAACAAGCAACTTAGCAGGACTCCGTCTTCTGGATGACTGGCTTGTGTCTAATCTGTGCTCAAATTTCTGATTGTGCTTTAATAAACTCTTAATAAGGAATTCCATAGTGAGTTTTTTGTGTGGAGAGAAGGGTTTGTTTGATTTCCTCGTGCTATCAACACAACTGAAGTGCGTTATGATGGTACACAGTTAACGACGATTTATATTCATAGTTTTATGAAAGAAGAGTTCTCACGTTTTTTATGTAGATCTGTGAATGCGATTTTCTCTCTCTCTCTCTCTCTCTCTCTCTCTCTCTCTCTCTCTCTCTCTCTCCCCCCTGTCTCTCTCGTGTGTGCGTAAAACCAACTCATCTACAGTTTTCACGGCGACACGTGTATTGATTGAGGGCTTTGTGTCGCCTGTAGTATTTCCCCGAACACGCCCCCCACCCCACCCACTTATTTCTCCCGTATCTACCCCACCCATCCACAAACCGTGCTCGAGTAGAGCATGTAGTTGATTATCATTCGTCATGGAGTGTGTTCCTCTGGGAACCACTATTTCAACCGGCGTGTTCCTCCGGGAACCACTGCTTCAATCGATGTTTCTTATATAAGCCTCGGAGTGTTTTTGAAGACCTAATTTATTAAGGGGTCATGTCGGAGTGTTGATAGTCAGACATGGAGGAATGGTTCGGTCTATAGACTTTATAAAAGAGAAAAAGCTTATGAGTTGGTTCTTTGAAATTGCATTAAAGTCACTCATTAATGTTTTGTAAATGTCGGCCTGGTGATAAATACTAAACTTAGAACCTAGTTTTATGGTAGTGTGATTGTTTAATCCTGAAGTTAATGTGATCATTAATAGAAAAACAACTTTATCTTAAAATCTTAAATTCCGGTCTTTAGGCCGATAAATTTGAAAAAAATAAATAACGTAACACTCAATAAACCTTCATGCTAACGCAATTACTGTTAATTAGCGAATTAAATTATTTATTTAGTAAACCTGCTGGAATATTTTGATAAGATATTAATGAATTAAAGTTTATTAATCTCTCTCTCTCTCTCTCTCTCTCTCTCTCTCTCTCTCTCTCTATATATATATATATATATATATATATATATATATATATGTATATATATCTATACTAGTATATTGAAATATTACACCAAATATTAAATGTTGCTGAATATTTTACAGCTTGCAGACACAAGTAGTGATTTTTAGTTCAAATTTAGAAAATCGATCTGTGTTTACTCGAGTTTCCTGTAAAAGATCAATAGTCTTATAATATGATGAGAACTATTAATATAAATACTTGTGAATTTCTTTTTATTTTAGTGGCGGTCATTTATTTAAAAGTTGTTTAACGTTCATAATTTAGAAGAAAAAAAAGTTCTTTCTTTTGTTTACCTGCGTGTTTCATGTGAAATTTCAAAAAAAAAAAAAAATAATCAATATAAGAAATCAAAATCGTGAGTTCAAGAGTTTTTCTGTTTATCACAATGTTGACAACTGGAATGGTCATCTCGCTGGTCCGCCAAGCCCAGCTTACCTGACGACGGACGTAATGGAGTAATAGCAGACGATCTGTGCAGTGTCTACACCACAGGACTGTCGCCAGACACACCTGGTCTGACAGCAGCAGCACCAGCACCAGCAGCAGCAGCAGCAACAACATCGTCGTCTCCAAGATGCCGGTGCGCCGCGGTCATGTGGCGCCCCCAAACATCTTCATCGACACCATCATCAGGAAGTTTGATGGGCAGAGTGAGTTGATTGGTGTTTTGTTTTTTTAAAACTATGTGTGTGCGTGTGTGTGTGTGCGTGTGCGTGTGTGTGCGTGTATGTGTGGAAGCAACAGGGTCTTTAGTTACAGCCTAGAAAAATCATTTAACAAGGTAAATATTTTATATTGAAGCCTTTATGTCAGAACACAGTCTATGCATCTCATATTACAGCCTGCATATGTCATATGGCAACATACATGTCATATTACAGCCTGTATATTTCATATGGCAACATACATGTCATATTATAACTATATCTCATATGTATATATATATATATATATATATATATACATATATATATATATATATATATATATGTGTGTGTGTGTGTGTGTGTGTGTTTGTGTGTCATATTACATCCTGCACATATAATTTAAAACATACATGCCATTCAACAGCCGATACATATTACACTAGAGCCTATAGATTCCATTCTATAAATTATATCTTCCATATTACACCTGCATCTGCTGTATCATAACTTACATCTGTCATACTGCAACCAATATCTGCCATTTTACAGCCTTTGTAGGTCATATTACAACTTCAATCTACAATATTCCACCCACACCAGTCATATTTCAGACTGTATATGTCATCGCAACCTATAATTGTCATATTGCTACATGTGTTTGCTATGTAACAAACTATATGTTCCACTTTATAATCTGCTTATATCGTGTTAAATCGTAAATCTTTATTATTACAGCCACTTATGTCATATTATGCTCCATATTTGTAATTTTACAACCACGTCAATCAATGCATCCTATATCTATAATGTTACAGCCACATCTAGCAGTACATCCTATATCTGTAATGTTACAGCCACATCTAGCAGTAATCCTATATCTGTAATTTTACAGCCACATCTAGCAGTACATCCTATATCTGTAATGTTACAGACACACATGTCATATTACACCACATATGTATGATGTAACACCAGCGTGTGTCATATTCCAGCCTATTTCTCTAATGATACAATCTACATCTTCAAATATCTCATTGTAACATGTCGTATTTCAAAACGCACGTGTGCTTAATCAGTATGACTTACTGGTACCAACTCTACAATAAATATTGATTAATTTATTATTTTACCTGAAACTCTTCTTACGTTAGAGAATTTTGATATTTACGAAAATGTAACAGAGTAAATTAGTTATGGTTTCATCACAATGCTTGCTACAGATAGGTAAAAGAAACATGACCAATGTTTACAGAATGTTGTTGTATTATTGAACATATATTCACATAGTAATATTACGGGTCAAATTAGTACATGCACACATTTCATTTTGAAGGATATACAGTCTACCTAGCATTTCAAAAACATGTTTTTTCAAAAACATTCAACATTTATCACTAGAGAATATAAAACTTTGATTTCATTTCACAATACATGACTTGATATATAACGTACCAGCGGCATTGTATAAACAGAAGTCATTTGTTTCAGTTCTCATAAGAAGCACTTTAACGGCAGCTGTACGACGTGTCCACTTTGTCCGGCCAGTGTGAGCTGACCAAAGACAGTTAGCTGACATAGCCAGCTTTCATTAGATGTATCCCATCCATCACCCGGCAGCTTTCGGGGGGGGGGAGGGGGGGGAGTAGAGCCGCTCACCACATATTAATAGTAGTCTTCTATTTTTTTCTCCAGCCAATTGCTCTCTCTCTCTCTGTCATATCCCCTCCTTCTCTATGAAGGATGATCGTAAATCAGCTACGTCTCGATACACTGTACATCTCTTCAAAAACTGTCGCTCTTCGGAGTGGATGATGTTGTCAGTAGTTTGGCAGGCAGTCAGTACATACATGTATATTGGTGCACACTACACTCTCTGAATCAGCACTCCCCACCCCCCTACTTCCCACTTCCCACCCTTTCCATTACGTCGAGATGATCGAAAATGAAATTAATCTTTTCAGATCTGTTCTTTTGCTGGTTGTCAGAAGTTTGTGTATGCAAAAGACTTGAGACTATTCGGCTCGCGATTATTCGGATTCCGTAACAAAATGTTATGCTGTTGTTGTTGTGTTTTTTACAGTGATAGACTATGTGTTGTGTTTTTTTACAGTGATAGACTATGTGTTGTGTTTTTACAGTGTTAGACTATGTGTTGTGTTTTTTTTTACAGATAGACTATGTGTTGTGTTTTTTACAGTGATAGACTATGTGTTGTATTTTTTATAGGTTATGTGCAAGGGCGGCTCTATACACTAATATATTGACTTGGTGGCCCCTGGGATGGGCGGCTCTGTTCAGGTGCACAGTTTACACATGTATGAGTCCGTTCCTATGTTTGGGGAGGGGGGTGCGGAATGATAAAATTATAGATCTCCAGTGTTTCCAGCTTTAGTAGTATCCGGCCTCTGTCCTGTCAGTCAAAGTATGCCTGACAGTCAAGAGTCAGCTGTACATTTGAAGCATCAATTAAGCCAGTGACTATTTGGTATAGTTATTATGTCGAGGAGTTTGATTATATGTTTAATGTGTGTCTCTGTGCAATAGAAGACACAACATACATATTTCAGTATGACAGTGAACAACAGAAGCCAAAGTTCCTACGGGAGAGTCTCTGTGGATGGCTGTGCTGATGGACGGACTAAATACCCCTATACTTGACTCACAACAATTCTCATCTTTCAGAAATATATTCTGTCTTGTGTATTTGTAGTTTACACTTGTTTACATCATACTAAATAGAGTCAATTCAGTCTTTGAAAGAACAAAACACGCTGTACACGCCATTAATATCTCTTGTACACAATCGTCAGAGCGCCAGCCGTACCTTGGGGAACTGAATTATTCACATATGTCCATTAAATTTCAAATTTACAGCAGATGTATCTACGACTCTACGGTGATTTTAAAAAAAAATTCATTACTACTGTAAACATTCTACCCGTTTTACTCTTTTCTCTTTGTTTACCCGTCATTTATATTGATTTTAAAAACAGTTGGCGACATTCCGCCAGTAAAATTTACTTTTTTTTAAATTGCTACCCAACTCCTCATCTTCCATCAAATTTTTAAAATTGCTACCGAAGTCCTCTTCTTCTATCAACTGTTTTCAATTGCTACCCAACTCCTCATCTTCTATCAAAGTCTTCAAATGAAATATTTTATCAGAGCCGCGGTTGTCAACCGGTGGCACGCGTACCCAAGGGGTCCGTGAAAACATGGGCATGGGTACGCAGAGACAAATAATTTTCGTTTAAAACAGCGAAGAATTTTCAGAATCTACATTTGAGGGGTACCGGCGGACATTCTTTCGCAACCTTCGGGGTACAGTAGCAAAATAAAAAATTGAGACCCCCGATATCAGAAGACTCCTGCCACATAGTTGGGCAAACTTATGTCTTATTTCATCCCTTCCTTTAAATTGATAGTTTAGTTAGTTGGCAGCTTTAAGATACCAACAGTCGTCTGTTGTCATTTTGTCAGAAGTCTTCTAGGTCATGGACAAGTAAGATTTTATCAAAATGCCAAAATTTAAGCAAATCGAAACGGCATTTTTCTTGCTTTCCAGTAAATTTCGTGTCTATACGCATTATTTATAATATATCTTCGTTAATATTTTTTTGTCGTGCCATGAAATTTTTTTCTGGCCGCGTGCCTCGTACTAGCCAACCTTGATCTAGGTTATTTTATCTTAATGGTTTTGCTAAAACTATTACTGATTGAAAAATGTTCAAACTGGAATCCTTTAAAACATTTACATCCCCATTCATTTATGAACACAAATTAAATCTTTTTTTCTTGTTATGGATTTTGTATTTTAAGTAGTTCATTCAAAAGATCATTATATGACGTGAGCTGCTATGTCATCAACTATGTAATGGACAAGAAACTTTCTATAAATAGCGTTGCAAAGACTTAGATTAAGAAGAATATACAATGAAGCACATAAACCGTAAGCATGGCATTAGGAGCGTTAACTAATTAGGGTACAGGATAATGACACGAGAGATCTATCCTCATAGGTCCAGTGTCATAGGTCCTGTCACAGAAACACATGCAATGCCAGTGAATGACCGGGATAATTAGACGATAGAGCTGCCCTCATAGGTCCAGTGGTAGGTCATAGGTCCAGTCTCAGGCACACACGCAATGCCAATGAGTACATGTATGACATTAATATTACAATGATCGATGACATCGACTTGTTATCTACGTCTTTCACCGAGTTTGTGTTCCAAATAAATGGCAGCACGGCCTGCCTTAAGCCGATTGGACTCAATTCTGTCTCCGCATTTGACCTTTGCCCAGTATTCACAACAAAGCAATATACTAGTGCAGCTTGAGACGGTGGGGGAAAGGGAGGGGGGTTAATCCATTGTGATTCCAACCAGGTCCCGCACCTATGAAGTCCGGCATTGATCGTCTGCATATGGACATCATTCAGCAGAGTTTCCACCTCAATGATGATTCTTGTCAATTAAATATAATAGTATATCCTGTTGGTTATTTGACTTTGATTGTCGTACAAAGCATTTCTGCGTTTCTCTGACCATTATGCACTTTGTGAACATTGATGACTTGATGTCTGAATAGGTCAACATGAAATGTCAAAGGATGATTTAATAAGATGTTCATCTCACATTTCTTTCTTCCTGCCTACCTTTGTTTCTAAGTTCCACCTCTGTTGAATGTGTCGCCGTGGGCACATGATGCCCCCAGACATATCATATTGATTGATTTATCTCTATTTACCTCATAGATTTCGTTGTTACGCCTGACATCAATACAGGTAGAATGACGTAAGAGGGCTGGTGTGTCGATCCTCATTGTTGAATTATTACATAATATTATGTCCGTGTGTGTGTGTGTGTCTCGCCACGAGAAGTGGGAGTATTGAAAGTAATATTTTCTCTGGGAGTATGAATGTGATATTTTCTCTGGGAGTATGAATGTGATATTTTCTCTGGGAGTATGAATGTGATATTTTCTCTGGATCAATGAATGTGATATTTTCTCTGGGAGTATGAATGTGATATTATCTCTGGATCATTGAATGTGATATATTCTCTGAATCAATGAATGTGATATTTTCTCTGGGAGTATGAATGTGATATTTTCTCTGGGAGTATGAATGTGATATTTTCTCTGGATCAATGAATGTGATATTTTCTCTGGATCAATGAATGTGATATTTTCTCTGGGAGTATGAATGTGATATTTTCTCTGGATCAATGAATGTGATATTTTCTCTGGGAGTATGAATGTGATATTATCTCTGGATCAATGAATGTGATATATTCTCTGGATCAATGAATGTGATATTTTCTCTGGGAGTATGAATGTGATATTTTCTCTGGGAGTATGAATGTGATATGTTCTCTGGGAGTTTGAATGTGATATGTTCTCTGGGAGTTTGAATGTGATATGTTCTCTGGGAGTATGAATGTGATATGTTCTCTGGGAGTATGAATGTGATATATTCTCTGGGAGTTTGAATGTGATATTTTCTCTGGATCAATAAATATGTTACCTTTTCTTGGAGCATGATATTATCACTTGGCAGTAGGATGAACGTGATATTTTCTCTGGGAGTATGAAATTTAAATAATGTAAGTCATATTGTCATTCATAGATCATGCTAAAATGGCAAGAATTGAGCTCACGCTATGTAAATAAAACAAACTGTTTCATCATACGGATGTGTAGGTGTGTAGAATTGTAGGAGTGTAAGATGTGTAGGTGTGTAGAATTGTAGGATGTGTAGGTGTGTAGAATTGTAGGATGTGTAGGTGTGTAGAATTGTAGGATGTGTAGGAGTGTAAGATGTGTAGGAGTGTAAGATGTGTAGGAGTGTAAGATGTGTAGGAGTGTAAGATGTGTAGGAGTGTAAGATGTGTAGGAGTGTAAGATGTGTAGGAGTGTAAGATGTGTAGGAGTGTAAGATGTGTAGGAGTGTAAGATGTGTAGGAGTGTAAGATGTGTAGGAGTGTAAGATGTGTAGGAGTGTAAGATGTGTAGGAGTGTAAGATGTGTAGGAGTGTAAGATGTGTAGGAGTGTAAGATGTGTAGGAGTGTAAGATGTGTAGGTGGTTCAATGCAGTAGAAACACTACATACAATAACGATCCATAACTGGTCGAAACAAAAGTGTTTTGTTTTACTCCCTCCCTCCCTCCCCCCCCCCTCCTCTTGACTGTACATTTGACAATTGTCTGTACGTAGAACTTTGTGAATGTGTAAGTTAATTTGTACAGCCAACCTGGCTGATGTTCAGACGCTGTATGTTGACAGTGTATCGAATGAGATTACAGAGTTTCTACTCGAGATCGATGCAAATTGTTTTATGATGGTATGATCACTAAGAAAAGAGAATAAAACTTATAAGATAAACGAAAAAGAAATGAATAGAACTGGCTAACACTGTCCTTGAAAGTAAAAATATAATAGTGCTTCTGTCTTGTCGTTCTCCATTTTGTGTTTCTTTTTTTTTGTTTGTAAATTTTGTGCTTCTGTTTTAATGTTTTATTGATTTGCTTTGTTGTATTTAAACTGTAGATTTCTCTAAAAGTCGGTTTATTTTTTTTTTCTCTTTATGTGTAGTTCTTTATAGCTTGGCTTAAGGGTGCTACTGGTGTGGGGTATTTTTAGAGCATTTTCGACAAAAATGCTCTATTGTCCCCGTTTTGTCTGTCTGTCTTTCTGTCCGTCATCACCCTAGATCTCAACAACCATAAGTCCTAGACCCATGATGTATATATCATTTTGTAGGTCTTGGCCTGCCATGTGTACATCAAAAGTTCATTTCGCGATATGACCTCTCAGGGCCGGGCTTCAGGGCTCCTAAGGGGCTTATATATTATATATAGATTATAAGCTAAACAAAGGGGCGTAATCATTATATATTTTTGTAACAGTTATTAAACATGACTCACTTCCATCTCTATACATGAAAATGCTCTAAAACGTCCTGTTTTTACAGGCTTGATTTTTGCTTGTTTAAACTTCGATCCCACGCACTCTCCGCCACCGCACCACCACCACCACCACCGCCCGGCGACGCCAGTTGCATATTACCGTCTTTAGTTGTTCGTTCAAGACCGTTGCTGATTCGTCCATTCCGCGGATGTTGTTAGGGCGCTACGGAAACTGCAATACTAGTGAATGTGTGGGGCTCATTCTAACAGACTCGAACTGGTTATATCAAATATACTACGAGAATGTGGGCCACTTGCATGGCAGCTTCGGGTCTAGGCGACTAAAGCAAGCGCCCTAGTTCCACTGCCTGAGGGAACCCCGTGATAGGTGCAGATATGTGTCAAAAGGATTTTCTATCTCCAACTCCCCACACATGACACATTCCCATGGCCCATCAAAAAGCCTTTTTTGCTTTGAATGAAATCCAGGACTCTACAAGATGAGGAGTATGAACATGGTACTACGACCCCCCCACCTTTCCCCTAGCTAGGGGTTTACCGTAATTTTCTATAACATGACTTAGCCAAAAGTTGGTGCGTGTGAGGTACCCTATTATGCGAGATCGTCCAAGGGTTCACCTTTAGCTAAATAATTCTTAGGCATTCGCTAACACAAACACACACTGGCATTTAGATGAAAATATGGTTCAGTACCACTGTTATTTTACACTGAAAAAGTTAAATAATGTAAAGCTCAACAAACACACTAATATATACACACATATACACACACACACACATATACACACACACAAACACACACATATACACACACACAAACACACACATATACACACACACAAACACACACATATGCACACACAAACAAACACATATGCACACACACAAACACACACATACACACACACACACAAACACACAAATATACACACACAAACACTCACACACTCTACATGTGCGAAAAAAAAAAGATTTTTTTCCCTTTCTTTGCTTTAACTAAACAGTACCTTGAGAAGGGGAGAAAAAGTTTTCTAAATGCACCCCTTACAAACATAAAAAGCCATGCTAAGAGAAATTTCCCATGATGCACATTAGTAAAATCAAGTCTCGCCATTCAACGGGATGACGTCATCAGCTTTTGTGTGTTATGTCGGTCTGACAGCCTCATTTCCCACCGCGGATTTCAAATGCAGCGGTTTTCAACGTTTATTTTTTTTTCGCGACTGTTTCCCCAAAGGGTGCGAAAGTATATCCGAGAATTAATGTACATATTTTCATAATGGCATGTGCTTACCTTTCTAGTGCGATACTTGGGCAAGTGGTTAGATGATGAGACAAGCAGCAAACGGGCGACCTTTTTGTTTGAACTCTGGGTTGTTTTAAACGAAAATTACATGTTGCTGCGTACCTCTCATTAACCCTTTCCCGTACCCCTTGGGAACGCGAGTTGGCGTATTCACCTGTTTGGTTGCTTCATGAAATCATAGCTCATTGAATGTCAACTGGCAATGTGTCATGTGTGTATTGTAATGTCAACTGGCAATGTGTCATGCGTATTGTAATGTCCACTGGCAATGTGTCATGTGTGTATTGTAATGTCAACTGGCAATGTGTCATGTGTATTGTAATGTCCGCTGGCAATGTGACATGTGTATTGTAATGTCAACTGGCAATGTGTCATGTGTGTATTGTAATGTCAACTGGCAATGTGTAATGTGCATTGTAATGTCCACTGGCAATGTGTCATGTGTATTGTAATGTCAACTGGCAATGTGTCATGTGTATTGTAATGTCCACTGGCAATGTGACATGTGTATTGTAATGTCAACTGGCAATGTGTCATGTTTGTATTGTAATGTCCACTGGCAATGTGTCATGTGTATAGTAATGTCAACTGGCAATGTGTCATGTGTGTATTGTAATGTCCACTGGCAATGTGTCATGTGTATAGTAATGTCAACTGGCAATGTGTCATGTGTGTATTGTAATGTCCACTGGCAATGTGTCATGTGTATAGTAATGTCAACTGGCAATGTGTCATGTGTATATTGTAATGTCAACTGGCAATGTGTCATGTGTATTGTAATGTCAACTGGCAATGTGTCATGTGTGTATTGTAATGTCCACTGGCAATGTGTCATGTGTATTGTAATGTCAACTGGCAATGTGTCATGTGTATTGTATTTGTTTGTTTAGAAATGAAAATGATTTGCTTCCATTACATCCCCTTCGCTCCCAAAAAATTGACTGTTTCAGAAAGTGCCTGCTATTTTCTTAATATTTTCATTTTTCAAAGATAGTTTAATTCGCTGAGAACTTTATTTATACAAGTTACCACAAAGTTTCTTATTGTTTTCCAGAACGTTCAGCGGTGAACAGAAAAATAAAATATAATTTAATTTTTTACAATAGTTTTTTTTTTTAGAATGATTGAAATTATGGTTTATATCTATAAGTATTGTATTATGGATGTATGGTGATGTAATTAATATGTACGTCTTTTTTTTATATTTTTGCATAAAGTAATATTTGTCAAATTATTTCAGTGTAGTACAGTACACGGCCTGTTTATAATAATATAGCAATGGAATTATGATAGTTCTGACTGTTTCCATATGACTTCCTAATTGGTAATTTGTGAAATCTATTTCAATAAATAAGTCAGATAATATTCTGTAGAAGTCTGTCTAATGGAAGTACAGTCTGCAGTAGCTGTACTTTTCTTATTTTTTTTTTTATTTTCTTACCATTGAACATAAGTGGCACATCTCCTGAATGTAACCCCCCCCCCCGGGCAAAACACGGGGAATGAAAATAGCTCCATTGATGTCATTCCAGTGGGCATCAGAGAAAGTTGAAGTGGCAGCAGGCAGAAGTTAGGCACAGTTGTTTACTTTGTGTACAAATGTGTCTATGTACATAGTTATTTATGTGCACAGTTGTTGTATATGTACACAGTTGCTGTCTATATGCACGGTTGTTTATGTACACAATTTTTTACTTTGTGTACAAATGCGTCTATGTACATAGTTATTTATGTGCGCAGTTGTTGTATATGTACACAGTTGCTGTCTATATGCACGGTTGTTTATGTACACAATTGTTTACCTTATGTACAAATGTGTCTATGTACATAGTTATTTGTGTGCACAGTTGTTGTATATGTACACAGTTGCTGTCTATATGCACGGTTGTTTATGTACACAATTGTTTACCTTGTGTACAAATTTGTATTTGTACTTAGTTTTTTATGTACACATTAGTCTGTGCATACACTTGCTGTCTTTCCACAGTAGTTTATTCACACGGTTGCTGTCGATATGCACAATTGTTTATGTACACTGTTTATGTAAACAGTTGTTTACTTTGTGTACTCATTTGTTTAATATATGTATTATGTTATCGCCTTGGTTAATTTTCTTGAGTCAGTCTTAGTGAAAAGATAATTTCAATACACGTATCCAATATTTATCAAAACTTCTTTCGATGACATCTCTGTGTGTTTTCTGTATGCTTGTCAATGTGACTATGTCTGTCAAGAAAAAGAAACGTCTTATATATATATATATATATATATATATATATATATATATATATATATATAAACTCTTAGTGATAACGTTTGGATTATGAAGAATTTGACTAAGTTAGTTTTTTTATTTTCTAAATTGAAAAACGTCTTGAATGTATTTTTTTATATTTTAAAAATTAATTATTTACCGCAATACACGAAGTTGTAAAAGAAATGTAATTATCCCCCTTACATAAACAATACACATCTGAATGAATCGGATAAAATTTGATTTGGATGAATAATTTTTTTTTTTTATAAAATTTATTTAATTTGTTTTGAAAAGATAATTAGGAATAATTGAATTGCATTTGGTTTTTTTTTTTAATTTATTTATTTTTGAATTGCATCTAAACTATTATCTTTAGACAGATTCCTTCGATTATAATAGACCCATTGTTACTAAAGTAACTTCCGCTCTTAAATCATTTAGGGGTGAAAAACATACATAAAAAAATATGTCACTTTATTACGGCTATTCAAGAATGCATTTAAAAAAATATTACTTTTATAATGTAATGTTTTTACACTAGCGAACATAAAATTTCAAATCTCAAGATTTTAAACAGTTTTTAACCTACTTTCCTCAAATGTCCCTGTCTGTTGCTACTTTTTGCTACTCTCACAACAGCCAGGGGGGTCGAAAATGTAAGCCAAACAATAATTAGGTTTATAACAATTATGCCCCGATGTGTCACATGTGGCTCTTCGATTAGTATTGGGCGGATGCCGATTGGCCAATTTTTCATTATTTGTGTGTGTGTGTGTGTGTGAATGTGTGCTTTTGTTCACTATGTCTTGTTACACTGACCATTGTGTCCAGGATTTTGTTCATATTTTGTACTTATTATTTACTGGAAGCGACTGTTATTAGCCTCTTGTTGGCCACCCACTTGTCGTGTGTCCATCCCTGGTCAGTTGCCCACCTCTGGTCAACTATCCATTCCTAGTCAGTTGCCCATCCCTGGTCAACTATCCATTCCTAGTCAGTTGCCCACCCCTGGTCAGCTATCCATTCCTAGTCAGTTGCCCACCCCTGGTCAACTATCCATTCCTAGTCAGTTGCCCACCCCTGGTCAACTATCCATTCCTAGTCAGTTGCCCACCCCTGGTCAACTATCCATTCCTAGTCAGTTGCCCACCCCTGGTCAACTATCCATTCCTGGTCAGTTGCCCACCCCTGGTCAACTATCCATCCCTGGTCAGTTGCCCACACCTGGTCAACTATCCATTCCTAGTCAGTTGCCCACCCCTGGTCAACTATCCATTCCTAGTCAGTTGCCCACCCCTGGTCAACTATCCATTCCTAGTCAGTTGCCCTGCCCACCCCTATTCAGTTGTCCATACATGGTCATTAATAAACATGTACAATATAGCTTCTTAAATGATAGAAACTGGACCTGGTACGGTTAGTTGAACAGTATAATATTTACATATCTAATTTTTATCTCTCTATCTATCCATTAGTGAGAACAATTCATCTATACTGATGGTTTGCCAGGTTAAACAATAATATTTTAAAAATAACAAAGTTATCATCAAGCACGAAACAAACTAAATAACCACTTCTCTTTTCAAGACGCACATTCTAAAAAATGTCCCCATTTATTTTATTTATTTGCTGAAGTACTCCCCCACCTCGGGCCCCGAACCCCCCCCCCCATCTCTCTTTACCCTCTCTCGTGCTCCTATTGTCAATCCATCTTTTAAAATTATCTTTGCTATATAAATCTTTTTAAAAACAAAATGATCCAAGAATAGAAAAAAAAACCTAGGTCGTGTTATCTAAGAGATACGATTGATTACTTCACAAATCAATATTTAATTTCTCCTGCACAATTTTAAGTTTTCTCTGGTGCTGAATATATGTGCAGCACCTCTTTTCTTATTTTCGGTTTTTCTTGTATCGAAGTATTTTGTCTTTAATAGATTTCGTCATTTTTCTTTACAACTATACAATAAGAAATGTGAACTATTTTTTACTTCACTTATTTTTTTGTATCTGACAATTGAAACCTTTGACATTGAACATGGTGTGTAACTTTATTTAATTTATGGCAATGAACTCTTTTGACTTGTGTGTTAAGCCGAATATTTTTATACTGGAGTTTGTTTTTTTAACATACTGGGCTGGACGTAATAAATTAAAATGTAGAAACCAGGGGGCCCACACTTAGAAACAATTAATTGAAGCCAGTGGGGACCCCGTGTAGAAACTATCAGTGAGGACCAGGGGGCCCACATGTAGATACAATTAGTGGGGACCAGGGGGACCCATGTAGAAACTATCAGTGGGGACCAGGGGGACCCCATGTAGAAACTATCAGTGGGGACCAGGGGGACCCATGTAGAAACTATCAGTGGGGACCAGGGGGACCCATGTAGAAAAAACTCAGTGGGGACCCCATTAATTAAAACTAATATTTTTGTATTAAACACTGAGTGTAAATTCCAAGAATGCAAACTACAGTTTGGTGGCCCCGTTTCTGTGTTATGGGCCCCATTCCTTGCATGTAATACACGCCACTTCACCGCCGGTCCTGTTTATTGACTCACCCAAACTGCTGGTGTTTCTTGTTTTTTTTTTCATTTCAATAGGACTGTGAACGATAGTTTCAAAATGTGCAGAATTATGTAGACACATAAAATGTAGCGTTGCGAATGTGTCCGACATAAATAAGATTGATATATTCATTTTTTTAAAGATTATAATATACTAGTGGGAAATGCCCGCTGAAGCTGGCTAAACGAAATCCGACAGAAGGGATAACAAAGAAATATACGAAATACTGCAATAGAAAACATGTGGCCTTTTTTTGCCATAATGTATGAAATACTGTAATAGAAAATAACAATTGGCTTTTATTGCCATGAACATCCTTAAATAAAACGCATACATCGCACGATGTGTGAAATACCCACGGTAGCAACGCATACACCGCACGATATGAAAACTACATGAGGGAGACGCACGCGTATGTTAGACGATTATGTATTTAAGGATTATAATTATGATGATCTGAATGTATTTAACAAGAAGTGTCAACCACAGTGCATGTACTGAATGACTCAAACATTTAATTTCAAGATTTTCTGTAATATTCATGTTGTCATTTTTCTTTTTTTTTTCCAACACTGTCTTTTATATGCTATAAGTGTTGGACTTTATAACTTGATTCTATATCGCAGAGGTAACAATATTTGGTAAAGTTTAGTTGTTAATCGACTTCGTGGCAGCTGGGCTGTTGACGGACCGCTGTACACAAAAATGACTGGAAGCATGGTCTTGCTTTCAACCCAGAGCCCGTTGTTATGGACAGGTAACCATGGCAACTGTCTAGGGCGCTCGACGCTATAAGGGCCATAATTCCAATATTATCTTACAATATAAGGTCCAGGCAGGTACTTTTGATATGTTCCCCAGTTGTTCCTATGTCTATTCCCCGTTGAGCCCCAGCGCCACACCACTACCCAGTCGACAACACCACTACCCAGGCGCCACACCACTACCCAGTCGCCACACCACTCTTCAGGTGCCACACCACTCTTAAGTCGCCACACCACTACCCAGGCGCCACACCACTACCCAGCCGCCACACCACTACCCAGGCGCCACACCACTACCCAGTCGCCACACCACTACCCAGGCGCCACACCACTCTTCAGGCGCCACACCACTCTTCAGTCGCCACACCACTACCCAGGCGCCACACCACTACCCAGGCGCCACACCACTACCCAGTCGCCACACCACTACCCAGGCGCCACACCACTCTTCAGGCGCCACACCACTCTTCAGTCGCCACACCACTACCCAGGTTTAAAGAAAAATAACGTTCAGATTGAGAAAAATTAATATTGTGTTGTATTAAATGCTGAAAATTTGACAAGAATTGTTGGAATAAAATGTGTCGTTATAAGCTGTGTCAACGGTTTCTTAATGTCAGTTGTGTTGTGAGTGTTGTGTTGTGAGTGTTGTGTTGTGAGTGCTGTGTTGTGAGTGTTGTGTTGTGAGTGTTGTGTTGTGAGTGCTGTGTTGTGAGTGCTGTGTTGTGAGTGTTGTGTTGTGAGTGTTGTGAGTGCTGTGTTGTGAGTGCTGTGTTGTGAGTGCTGCGTTGTGAGTGCTGCGTTGTGAGTGCTGTGTTGTGAGTGTTTATGAAAAATAAGATTAACCCTCCCCCAGCGGCCCAGGCTAAGTTATAAGCTGTGTCAACGGTTTCTTAATGTCAGTTGTGTTGTGAGTGTTTATGAAAAATAAGATAAACCCTCCCCCAGCGGCCCAGGCTAAGTTTCTGTGTGTGTGTCTGTGTTGTCTGTGTGTCTGTCTGTGTCTGTGTTGTCTGTGTATCTGTGTGCCTGTGTTGTCTGTCTGTCTGTGTCTGTGTTGTATGTGTTGTCTGTCTGTCTGTCTGTGCCTGTGTTGTCTGTCTGTCTGTCTGTGTCTGTGTTGTCTGTGTGTGTTCATGTTAAGTTACCAATCAATGGCGTGATTAACACCTGGTAACATATCCAACCTAGACTCTACCAACACGCAATGAACAAAAGGCTTAATTTTCGTACACGCTGGTCAGAAATTGTTTATTCATAAACAAAACCTATGACGTTCATTGATTGATTAATCCTCTTTTTTTGTTATTCCGCTGAATGTTTCATATGAATATCACCTTCATAAAATAATTGCAATTTTAATGGTAAAAAAAAAAGAACAATATATAGCTAATATGGTTAACTTCTTGAGAGCAATGTCAAGTCTTGAAACGTTACCTATGAAACATGACTCCAACTTAAATTCAACAAAAGATCACTGCAATGTTATCTACTTGTAATGGTATTTGTAGTAATAATGACTTTCTTAAATAGCGGACGACAATCTGTTTTAATTTAAACGAAACTAGAAAAAAAAGTTTTTTAATGGGAATTTTTTAAGTTAGTTGACAAAGATACATTTTTTTAAACTCAAAATTTAGACTTTCAGCTACGCACATCTTATTACTAATAAACTATTGAGCACAGTAATACAGATATCGGTTAATTCCATAAAGATTATTTTATTTTTTCGTGTTTAAAACCAAAATTTATGATCGATATAGTTTAATAATTGAACCGGATTGATGTAGGGGATAACAGAAACAATACTGATAACAGAAACAATACTGATAACAGAAACTATACTGATAACAGAAACAATATTGTTATCTCAAACAATACTAATATCTCAAACATTACTTATAACAGAAAGTACTGATAACAGAAGCAATACTGATAACAGAAAAACATGTTAAATCTGTTTCTCTACAAGACTGTAGTTTTGAAAATTGTGTTTCATTTACAAGAGTACATTAAAATCCATTCACTTTGTGTATTTGGTGTTTTTACTATTGCAGTGACTCAGAAAGTAATGTTACGTGTATTTTTCAGTTCTTTTTTTTAATTCACATCAGCCTACAACACATTTGAAAAGAGCAAAACTTATTTTAATTTTACTTCTTTAAATAATGCTCCCCCCCCATCTTCCCCCCCCCCCCCCCATGGTCTTACTTTTTGTTGACTCTATGTTCACCCTTCCCTTCTCTCATTCGATTTGTTCCTGTCACGTGTCCACATTTAATGTAGTTTCCATGTCACATTTTCACACTGTCACAAAAAATTATTCAAACGTGCCGTGTTAGATTTAAGTTGTTGTTTTTTTTTACCCCTCCCCCCCCCAGCCCCCAATGTGTTAATTTCCTGTCCTGCACCAAGTGGGCAGCAACGAATGCTGCATCTGTAGGTTCTCCCTGAGCCATGTTATCATTGGTCGCCCTAACAATTCCACAGATCTCGATGTTTAAGGCTCCAGAGCCAACCTAAACCCGTGCTGTAATCATGTTAATGGCCCAACCCCCATCCCCCCCCCCCCATTCCAACCGGTGCCGTGCTGTCGCGACCATTTCTGCTTTCCAGGACTTCGGGGATTTCCTTTGTATGTGTGTGTGTGTGTGTGTGTGTGTCACCCCCCTCCCACCTTCCCCCACTTGGTGTCTTCCACTCCATCTGCCTTAAAAGTTTGAATGCTATTTCTACAAAATGAAAAATGTTTGAGGCTGAGTAGAGATTTCCTACACTGTTAACTTCATGAGAATCTCAAATCATCGGTGGGTTGTTTGTTCTAGTAATTAGTCAATGTTCTACTAAATTACACTTCATGACCTGAAGATGTTGGCACATTGAGCATCGTGAATCATTGGCTATACTGTAGTTCCAGTTCTTACATTTGTAATGATCATTTCATACTATTACCTATGTGGTATTCAAGGACTGACCCTGATGTATGTGTATACTATATATATATATATATATATATATATATATATATATATATATATATATATATATATTGAATAGTCTTCCAATCTGTATGAAAAAAAAAGATTTATAGACCAGGATTTAACAAAATATAGACTAGATTAGTCAAAATATAGACACAAGTTGGGATGAAATATAGATCAATGTTTGACCAAATAATCTATCCTTTGATTATACAGACTAACAGGCCAGGAGTATGTCAGCTAAAATTGTAATATGAGTCATCTGATTACGTGTATATATATATATATATATATATATATATATATATATATATATATGTTAGGGGCTTTTCTAGCAACTCGCGGTGGGGTGGGGGGATGTTCTGTGAAATGTTTAAGGGGACCCTACTAAAGTCCTACATCTCTATACCACTTCTTGGTCAAAATACCAACTGCATGTGATGTCCGAAACATTTAATGTGCTGATTTATAAATTGTTTTACATTATGTTTATTTAATTGGACAGCATATGGCTCTGTTATGGAGTTCCTAGTTCTTGTCGATTTAAGGGCCGTCTATACAGACAAATGATAAGTGCAGTATATTTTGGCAAAACTTGTACCACTACTGCAACATCACAACAAAGTATTGCTCAATACAGCTAACCAGGCGGTATTAATTGGAGAATTCAGTAATTTTATAAAACCAATAGACTGGAGGACAACTCAAGCGTAGCATGTCGCTGCACTGAGAAATAAAACAAGATTAATTAACGCTATTCATATTTTTTTTAACTGGGTGCACTTTAACAATCGCTTTACATTCTAGTCATTTAGAATTGTGTAAACAATTAAAAAGTGTGGTTTTTGTGTGGGTGGGCTTGAATTCTCTCTCTCTCTCTCTCTCTCTCTCTCTCTCTCTCTCTCTCTCTCTCTCTCTCTCTCTCTCTCTCTCTCTCTCTCTCGGCGTGAGTGTTGCCGGTCACAGTCTTGCGGAGCCGCCAAATTTTTTTTCGGCTCCGGCTCCCACAAATTTGACGGCTCCGGCTGCCTATTAAGATAGTGTCACACGAGACAAAATTTTTTGTAATTGCGCCACGCAAACATGCCGCTGATAAAAAGTTATGCATATTTTGCCGCGTTCACCCCCATAGTCAGGAATTTGAAAAATATAAGCATTGTCGGTTTAACTAAAAACAAACCATTTCAGTGCATCCAGAATCATATCATTATTTTCGACCGAGGTTTCACTAGTCGCCATTTTCATAAGTAATAAAAAGTTATTTCAATGATCAAATTAGCAAATAGTAAAATGATACATTGTTTAAAATATTTTAAAGACTTCAGTATTTATATTTATTATTTATAAATTCGAAGTGACTATTCGGACCCGGGTACCAATAAACTCCGATTTTTATTCGGACCCCGTCCCAATAAAGTCTGATTGTTATTCGGACCCGTGGCAAATATGCACTTAGCTTAGATATACTTAAACTTTATTATTGTTTTTTTTTATAATAGTTTGAATTGTATGATTTAATCGTTACTCAGTGTCTAGGGTTCCACTAAGCGGACTCTGTAGTAGGTGTAAATAGGTCAGTGTGTTTTTTATGAATGGAAAGCGACACTGGAAACAAAAGCGAATAACAACAATGGCGCGAGAGTTTTCGACTCAAAAACCGAGGACTATTTATATAGTGAAAGGCTATCGGTATAGTATATAATATGTGCTCACGCCTCGTCCCTGATATATATATATATATATTGTAATATTTATTTGTTTAAATCAAGGCCGTTCTCGGGTTTTTGGCAGCCCTAGCCAGAGACTTCCGTAAACATTTGGGTCCTGTAGGGGCCAGCATAGCGAAAGATTAAATAGAAATGAATAATGCAGACGGTGACTAGTTTGCCCATTCACAATGAACAGTTCTTATTAAGGTTAAATACGTGCAGGCTGATCATATTTTCATTGTTTATGTTTGGTTGTGATGTTTGGGGGATTTCATAAAGAGAACACCCCCACCCACACACACACACACACCCATCCCGTGGAAACAAATCAGGGACACAGAGTGTATACGACATGCTTGGAGTTTTTGAAAGTTACATACAGTGACGTATGAAATAAAATTATTTGATGACATTGGCCTGTGAGAATAGACGGACGGGTAGAAACATGAGACCGAGAGGAAAGCCTAAGGAAAAAAAAATAATTTTTAAACTGCTGCCAACTACGAACTGGGGGTAAATGAAAGACTTCGAGACTAGAATCAATTTGGTTCCTTGAAGAGAAATTTTCTTACATGATGTCAGCTTCCTGTCGGTACAGAATCGAGGCTTACTTCCTGTCTGCCCTTCCCCCCCATCTTTACTTGGACATGCGAGGGACTGTCAGGAAACGTAATCAGTGTGTTTGAGTGTGTTTGATTTTTTTTTAGGATAGAGAGAACTTTTCCTCCACTGTCCAATGAATTGTATGAAAATATTGATTTCTTGGTTTTAAAATAACTTTTTTTTTCGTTATAATTTATATGTTCATTCGTTTAGTAAACACGACAGGATAAAAAAAAATGTTCACAACAACAAAAGATCAAATTTCACGTCACTTTAAACAGACAATGTTTTTATCAAGTCAAGTGCAAACCACACAAATGATGTTTTTTTTGTTATGTCAAATCCTAAAAAAAGACTGCAAGTAACTGACACAAATACTATATTTTGTTAGTATTATGTCGAGATGAAATTTACGCTGGGATAATGTTGTGATCTTTTGATATAACATTCGATGTTATTTAAGCTAATATCTCAAATGTAGAAATATATGAACTAGGTTGACAAAAAAAAAGCATTTTCAATGGATCTAGACTTTTATAGGCATGTGTCGTCCCTATTTCTTGGGAGGTCTTAACCGATGGTAAGTTAAAATTACATTAAACGTTAAATACGTGAAATAATTATCTATATTGTGCTTCTAATTTAATTTAATTACACTGAATGTAATCATAGATTATACTTAATATAGAACTAGATGATCTCTTTGTAAGCCCAAATGATTCAAACTGTGGACCTAAATTACATCAAATAAAGACCTTCTTCTTACTTCGACTCTACGGCCAACTACTCGACTCTAAACCTCATGTAGGGCTCTGACATGTACTCTCTACAGCCCATATACGGCTCTGACATGTACTCTCTACAGCCCATATACGGCTCTGACATCTGCTCTCTACAGCCCATATACGGCTCTGACATGTACTCTCTACAGCCCATATACGGCTCTGACATGTACTCTCTACAGCCCTTATACGGCTCTGACATGTACTCTCTACAGCCCATATACGGCTCTGACATGTACTCTCTACAGCCCATATACGGCTCTGACATGTACTCTCTACAGCCCATATACGGCTCTGACATGTACTCTCTACAGCCCATATACGGCTCTGACATGTACTCTCTACAGCCCATATACGGCTCTGACATATACTCTCTACAGCCCATATATGGCTCTGACATGTACTCTCTACAGTCCATATATGGCTCTGACATATACTCTCTACAGCCTATATATGGCTATATATGGCATTGGCTTATACTGTTTTCATCCCATACGTGGCTCTGGCGTGTTGTACTTCGCTTCACCACTTTACCCGATCCATGGTCGTCCTTCTCCACCCGCCACCCAATCTCAAGTCTTTCTCTAAATCTTGTCTGAAACTTACCCCAAGATTATACTAAGTATAGACATAGATCAGACTGAATAGAGACCTAGATCAGACTAATTATAGACCTAGATCAGACTAATTATAGAACTAGATCAGACTAATTATAGACCTATATCAGACTAATAATAGACAGATCAGACTGATTATATACCTAGATCAGACTAATTATAGACCTAGATCAGACTAATTACACAGCCCAACAAAAAAAAAATTTTTGCGAGTTGCCAAGAATATTTGAATGAATTTATAGCAATTCATGAGTGCTGATTTCAAAACTGCCACTGCTTTGCTGAATTGGCTCTAGTTTCTGAGATATTGGACACCCTTAAAAATATGATTGTACCTATTGTGTAAAACAAATGCAATAAGTTTGGTGTCTGTTGTTTAATTTAAATATACCAAGTTATAACTTGGTTTATTTTTTTCTCTTTTATTGCTGCTTTCTAAAGACATCACGAGTTCATCACGAAGATGCTGCAAAAATAATCCGAATGTATTCTGTTACATCTGTGGAGAATACTTGATTGAAAAGCAAAGAAGAAATGTAACCGACTTTGTGCAGCAGGCATATTTGGCTTATTTCGGTGTGAAGCTGGGAAACCAAGACAAGTCTTGGGCTCCCCATAAGGTCTGAAAAAACTGTGTGGAGAGCCTACAGCAGTGGACAAATGGTGAGAAGAAAAGTCTAAGTTTTTGTGTACCAATGGTATGGCTAGAGCCGAAAGACCATTTTGGTGATTTTTATTTTTGTATTGTGAATGTTAAAGGCTTCAATCGCCACAAGAAATCTAAGTGGGATTATCCTGATCTTGAATCTGCGAGGAGACCAATTCCACATAGCAGTGAAGTTCCTATACCAGTGTTTACTGGATTATTAGAGCTTTTACCATCAGATCCGACGAAGGGCAAGATCTGGAGTTTTTGGCAGGTGAAAACAGTGGAAGCGATTATGAAGGAAGTTCTTTAACACCTCAACCATTCAGCCAAGAAGAACCCAATGACCTAATACGAGACCTAAATCTGTCCAAGCAAGCATCTGAGTTTTTAGCGTCCAAGCTCAATGAAAGAAATTTTCTCAAACCAGAAGTTAAAATAACATTTTATCGGAAAAGAGAAGAGTTTCTTCTTCCATATTTCAGCCAAGAGGAAGATCTTGTTTACTGTAATGACATCCCTGGACTTCTGCTCCAAATGGGACAGTTCCATCAGAAGCTTGAAATGTGTTCTGTTACACAATGGTAACCGTTATGCATCTCTTCACATTGCTCACTCAACAACACTTAAAGAAGAGTATGAGAATATCAAAACAGTATTGCAGAAAGTCCGTTATTATGAGCATCAGTGGTCAATTTTTGTTGATCTAAAAATAGTAAACTTCTTGCTTGGACAGCAGTCAGGATACACAAAATACCCATGCTTCATGTGCCTTTGGGATAGCAGGGCAAGGCAAGATCTTTGGACAAGAGTGACATGGCCTGCAAGGGAAACCATGAATGTAGGTAAAGAAAATAAGATCATTCTCCCACCGCTTCATATCAAATGAGTTTTAATGAAACAATTTGTTAAGGTTTTGAACAAATCTGGCAATTGCTTCAGGTATATTTGCAGATCATTCCCCGGACTGAGCATGGAAAAGCTGAAACCTGGGATTTTTGACGAAAACTCATCAATGATCAAAATTTTACTAATTTCATGGATCACATTGAAGCTTCTTCATGGAACAATTTTGTTTCAGTTGTCAGGAACTTCTTAGGTAATAACAGAACAGAGAATTACTGGTTCAAGATATGCTCGCTAACTTCAGAAACATTGGAACAAATATGAGCATCAAGGTACATTACCTACACAGTCATTTAGACAAATTTCCAGGTAACCTTGGGGACTTCAGTGAGGAACAAGGCGAGAGGTTCCATCAGGATATGAGGGTGATGGAGGAGAGATATCAAGGAAGATGGGACATACATATGATGGCTGACTACTGTTGGAGCCTCCAACGCAATTGCACCAACGACACATACAAAAGGAAGTCGAGCAAACAGCGATTTGCAAATGCATTACCATAGACAATTAACAAATTAATTAATTAATTAATTAGACATAATTAGTTTTTCAAATGAAAATGTTTTCTTCTATAACATTATTACACATATTTTTGAACAAATTTCTGAGTGACTATTAACATTTTCACTACTATTTGTTAGTATACTATTATACTTCATGCAATTCTTGACAAATTCCAAATACGGTGCATGCATTTTTTAATTAATTTTAATTATCTCGTAAAATAGAGCCAATCTAGCAAAAGCACTTACATCTTCTAAATCAGCATTGTTGACTTTGTATAAAATGATTCAAATATCACTGGCAACGAATTCACTGTTTACCAGTGTTATAGAGCTAGATCAGACTAATTATAGACCTAGATCAGACCAATTATAGACAGATCAGACTGATTATATACCTAGATCAGACTGATTACTATTAAAAATGTAAAGTAAATATTTTTTTTTACCCACTGAGTGCAGCCCGACCACAGTTCAAACTTTTACAACCCCCCTCCCCATGTTGTTGTGCAGCATGGAAGAGTTACAGTAGGTAAATGGCGTGAATTATTTCTTTTATCAGATGTAACCGATAGCACGAAACTAATTAGCCCAATCAATTAAATTTGTTCAGCAGGGAAACGTCCCTTTCCCCCCAGTCCCCGTCCACTCCGTGTGTATGTGCACCCAGGCTAACGTGTCTTGCAATTAGTACATCGATTGAAACCTCCTCTCTGCGATGGTTAATTCATTCTTTCTCTCTATCTTACATGCATTATTCATTTGTTTATTTGATCGTCTTTCCATCCATCAGAAGAAAGATTCCCAAAGCGTTTCCTGTGCCCACCTTCCACCTCTACCCCCGCCCCTTTTCACCTCTACCCTACCCCCTCCATCCCCCCCCCCACCCTAATGATTCTGAAGTGTAATTCTAGCTTGGTCTCTGGGACCATCCATCACTAGTTCAATCAAACGAGAGGACTACACGGCGTGGAACCAACTCAACCCCCACCCCCCACTCACCCACCCATCACCGCCCGTCTACCCAGCTTCTTGTAGCCATCGCTCCCTCCCCCTTCCTTCAAATACGCTCAGTAGATGAAACTCTCTCTCTCTCTCTCACACACACACACACACACACACACACAAATACAGAGTTTCAAAACCTGAGGTCTACTGGACAGTGTAAAATATTTCTTATGTCAAACCGGAAGTCAGATTTTAAAATAAAATACACTTTCAGTGTATCCGAATGTTAAAAAAATGACATTCGATTAATAGTAGTTTGGTGTTTTGTTTGCTTAATTTGCAGTTGGCATTAAATAATTTGAGTGAATGCAGAATCTTGTTCGATTGGAGCCATCAAGCTGGTCCAAGAGCCGCAACCATCTCTTTTACTTGTGGGTTTTGTGCAGCTCCCAGAAACTACTTATGTTCACTCATTTTGATAAATTGATTATGGTGCGGCTCTTATAACGATTTTTCTTTTCCTATTTAAAAACTGGACAGTGGTTCTCAAGCTGGGTTCGAATCCCTGTCGTAGCAGTGGTCCAGGTTCTTCGTAGCGTTTCCGAATAAATTGTAAATTTGAATACGATGCGATCTAGTAAGTGGCGCTGCAAGCTAGGCCTACATCATCTCACTCTTACAGCCAGAGCCAGCAGCACATGGTGTGGGACCCCCACACAAATGTTAGCCCCGCCCTGCCCTTCCCCACCAGAATTATCATCCCCTAGCCAACACGAAGAATTTGAAACAAAAGAATAAAGTAATGAGAGAGTTATTTGTAATATTATTCTATTAAAATGTTATTGTTGACTTTTTGAATATGTTTGATCTGTGGAATGACATCCTCAGAATGGCGCTTTGAGTTAAATAATTTTTCTTGAATTGTTGTCTTCAGTGCAGTAATAGATATTGTTGGTGATGACCATGATGACGATCACAGAAAATAAACAATACAGAATACGCATAGCTAGTTTAAAAAGTCCTCTGACCATTACTTTTAAAAAACGCCGTCATTTGTGGTAGTTTCTGTTTATATAGTAATATCGATAAACAGTAGCACAATAAACCCAAATGTGTCAGCTTTCGAAAAAGTCGATATTATTTGACAATGCACATGCTCTATAATTTATATTCTGTGTAGTCGACTTAAACCACAGTGATAAAGTAGAAGTGGTTTTCTTTTTAAAAGACGGACTTCCGACTAATGGCTTAATAAAATTCAGTGAAATATGAAACAACCTCGTCAAGTTTAATAAGTTTCGTATTTAAAAACTGCAGGATAAATTGTTAATAAACATGAATAATGAAAGTTACATTTTCTTTGTCTTTTCAGTGACTGATGAATAAATATTCAGAAGATGCTTAAATGTTTAATCTTAAAGACACACAACAAAAACTCATTTTAATTTTTTGACATTAGTTATAACTATTTATATAATTCTCTTCTTCGCCCAACCTTGCGGGACAACGGCAACCTGCAAAACGCAATTCTATATATAGATAGATTTGTAGCGTTTGTGGAATTCCCGAATACGTCAAAGTAAGTAAGACGCGTTCAATAACGTTCGACAACTCGCGTTGTTTTCTGATTTCTTTTATAAAACCAGATTATTTTAATTTCTCATTTATCCCCAGTCGCAGTGCCGGCTTTTGGTATAGGCGATATAGGCAGCTGCCTAGAGCGGCATTATTTCAAGGAGCGGCAAATTCCAGCAAAATAAAAAATATAAAAAATTAAAATAAAATAAATGAATTTGAGAAAGTGTAGAATTAAATAAGAGCACAAAATTGCTTAGAGTGGCGACAACAAATAAATCACGTGGATTAACGTTCTATCTTAATTTATTACATCAATATTATGACATCACTATTTTCAAAATTATTTTTGTCTTTTGCATTTAACAAAATTAGATTCATATATAATGGAGGATCCTGCTAAATGGCTAGATATAAGTGATAATATTCGTGTTTTCTTAATCAGCATATATATCGTGAAGCGAAACTCTGGAAAGATGTATTAAAAAAATAATATCTTTAGTCAGAGTACATGGAGTTCAAAATTTACCCCTGAGAGGGCAGTCTGATCGGTTATATACATCTCATAATGGAAACTTTTTGAAATTTGTTAAAGTTATTGCAGACTTTGATCCGGTAATGAAAGAACATATAAGACGTTTTAAATCAGATGAGAATCATGACCATTATTTAGGAAAAAATATTCAGAATGAAATCATTCAACTGTTGAGTAAGGAGGTAAAACAGAAAGTGATAAATGATCTAAAATGCAAAATATTACGCTATAGCTCTCGATTGCACACCAGATGTCAGTCACAAAGAAAAGATGACAATGATTGTTAGATTTGTTACAGCAAATGAATCGACAAATGACAAACCTTCAGAAGTTTCTATCAATGAACACTTCATTGGATTCGTAGAACTTGAAACATCTACAGGTGTAAGTATGGTGGAAATTTTACTTAAAGAACTGTCAGATTCGGGCATTTGTCTATATGATATGAGGGGGCAAGGCTACGATAACGGAGCGAACATGCGAGGAATACTTAATGGTGTCCAAACAAAGTTAAACAGCTAAATCGAAGAGCCTTTTATGTCCCATGCAATGTGCATTTGGTGGTGAATGATACCGTAAACTGTTGTTTGGAAGCAGTACGGTTTTTTTGCGGTAATTCAAAATATATACACCTTTTTTCTGCATCAACACATCGCTGGAATGTATTGTTAGAATGTGTCAAAAACAAAGAGGCGGCAGGTTTAACTGTTAAAAAGTTATGCGCAATTCGCTGGCAATACGCGAGTTAATGCTGTGAAGGTAATTCGATACCAAACAGTTGAAATTTACGATGCACTCGTTTCATTTGCTGATAACATTTCACTTTCTGGACCACGTGGAACCCAGTCCCGTGCAGAAGCTAAGGGGATTGCACAAAAAATATACTCGATTTCAAGTTTATTTGTTCATTAGTGATTTGGTATGATGTTTTATTTGAGATCAATATATCTAGCAAAACATTTCAAGAAAAAGATCTTGATTTAAAGAAATCAATTCAACATTTGAATGCAACTAAAACTATGCTCCAGAATTATAGAGCAGATGAAGAATTTGGTATTGAGTGCAATTTCCCTACGGAAATACAAATAAGATCTCGACTAAGAAAGAGACAATTTGACTACGAAGTTTCAGCTGATTCAATTCTCGAGCCAGGAATGAATTTCAGAGTAAATTTCTTTAACCAGATATTGGATACCTCAATTCAATCAGTTAATGATCGATTTATGCAGTTAACATCTCATAGCGATTTATTTGGATTTTTGTATGACATTAAAAACTGGAGAAATGTGATAAAAGAGAGGTTTTCAAAGATTGCATGGACCTTCAATTAGCTTTAACATCTGAAAACGAAGATTCAGCAGACATTAATGTAACAGAACTGTGATATAAATTATTTGATTTATCAAGGAGAATTACAGTAAAACCAAGCCCTAGAGTTATATTAGACTATCTGTGTGGAATGGGCTTGGTTGCCTAGAGTTATATTAGACTGTGTGGAATGGGCTTGGTTGCCTAGAGTTATATTAGACTATCTATGTGGAATGGGCTTGGCTGCTCTTTTTCCGAAAGTGTAAGTGGCACTGCGAATTTAGCTCACACTCCTGATAACAGTGGCGTATGCAGAGAGAAGCTTTTCGAAGCTCAAACTCATAAAAACATATCTTCGTTCTACCATGTCTCAGCATCGTTTGGTTGGTTTTGCTACAATATTTATAGAGAAAACGATTGCAGAAGATTTGGATCTCACCGAAGTAATTGAATAGTTTGCCTCTGCAAAAGCTAGAAAATCATATTTTTCTTGAATTCTCTTCAATCTGTTTAATGCTTAATAAACATGACATTTCATTTTTTTTATTTTTCATTACTTTTTTTACCTTCCTAAAATACACTACGTATACTTAAAACTCTTTAACTTTTATAAAGTTGCCAAATTTTACAAATTTGTTATGAAGAATGAAGACCAGTAATAAAACTATAAATACATCATATTTTTATGTTCATAATTTGGATTTACTTCAAAATAAATAGCATGTATAGAGTTTTCTTAGAAAAATGAAACTAAAAAGGGCGGCATTTCTGTCCTTTGCCTATATCACAAAAATGTCTAAGGCCGGCACTGCCCAGTCGCGGTAGATTCTGTAGCCGTTTAACCGCGGAAAATGAGGGAATGCTGTACATAACATAGAATCTGTCAACTGATTATTATAAAAAATATATATATATATATATATATATATATATATAATAAAAACAAATTTAATAATACAGTTATGTGTGAAGAATAAAGTAATATTGAACTAATTTCCAATTTTAGAATTAAAACAAAATAGTATATAATATAGATAAGATGTGAAAATGCTGTGGCTGGTCCCGGCGCTAACATTAGGCTACAAAGAGGGTCAAGAGGACACATTCAACGCTGAAGTGTAGACAATAAAATATTACATATGGTGAAATCTTTTGTTTTGATATCTTTGTGCTGCTGTTTAGGGGAAAATCCCGATTAAGTAAATTATAAATATGTATGGCACATTACAAAAAAATGTTAACTGTTTCAGAATATGTACGCATTACAAAAAAAATATTAACTAACATCTATATGCACTGAATAGTGTAGGATGAAGGTTATATTAAAAGAATCTTAAGCTGTGTTGAGTCTAAAAAAAAATACACAAAACAGGTAATATGGAGACTGGCATGGCCCGAATGAAAAAAAAATATATTACATCAAAATAACACTATAGTGTACTGAGGAAAGGGGTGGATTGAGGCAGACACAAAGTGAACCAAAAATAAAAAGCAATGCAAACACCCTCCCCCGGAAATATGTTTGTTAGAATCTGAATGAAAAAAATTCTGATCTTAAAAAAGGCATTAAAATATATCTAACCAATAAAGAGAAAATTAAGTCTGGCAGCTCTTCGACAATCACGGCATCCAAAGAATTAACTAAAAATCTGTAAACAATAAAATAAAAAACAAGTTGCTGGAAGGTGCGAGATAGTGACCATAAAGTCTGCAAATGATAGGTCAAAGTTCAACTTTGCATAGAATGTATTTTCTCCGAATATGTCAGCCTGTTATTTTGTTTGATTGCTTATTTAAAAAATAATTACATCAATTATACTGATTGATAAGGCGGCGTATGCTTCAACGCGGGACGACTAGTATATATATATATATATAGGCTTGTCCTTTTTTTTACTTTTCAAACTAACATGCATCATGCAGAGAAATAGAGTTGTAATTATGTACATAAAGATTTTGGGTCCATTAAGTTTGAATTTCAATTTCGTCGCCACTCATCGAAAATTTGTCCGCCACCAACACTTTGAGAATCACTGCATCATTGGGCTCTTTTTGTGATCTGTTATTAAACATTCTTGGTTACCAGTGGCGCAGATAGCTTTTGTGTCCCTTCTCCCCTCCCTTCCCCATGCATATTTCCACCACTGGTGATGATTTTTTCATTTATTGAACTGTTGTTTATGTCATTCCCTCTATTTTATTGTGTCTATTATTATTTGTAAATGTAAGACGGATCCAATATTATTCAGACATCTGCCATATCTAATTGTGTCTATAATACAATGCATTGCTTTGTTCCGTTGTTTATGGCAGACATAGCATAAACTGGAAGCAATGAACCAGATGGAAATATTCTGTGGGGGGGGGGGGGGGGGAGAGAAAGAGAGAGAGAGCAGACATTGTGATAACAGATTCCATGCGACGATTTTAATGGCTTCTGTTTTTGTTCAGAACTAAAAGTGTGTACAAAAAAAAAATTAAATATAGAAAGTAATCCTAGCGGCGACGAACAGGAAAGCGTATCATAAGATGTGCTCTGGATTGTGTGTTACAATATGTGCACTGGATTGTGTATTAAAATATGTGCAGTGGATTGTGTGCTACGATAGGTGCACTGTTTTGTGTGTTACATTATGTGCACTGGATTGTGTGTTACAATATGTGCAGTGGATTGTGTGTTACAATATGTGCACTGGATTGTGTTACGATATGTGCACTGGATTGTGTGTTACGATATTTGCACTGGATTGCGTGTTACGGTATGTGCAGTGGATTGTGTTACAATTGATTTCAAGTTATTGTTGGTAGAGAGAGCTTATGTTTACGTTCAATAGTTCAAACATGTTGTTTATTAAATTTTATGTGATCTACTGCCAATCCCTTCTAAATTTTAGTTAGTATTAACCACAGGATAGATATTAAACAGATTGCGCAAGCCTCGTTTTGAAACAATGTTTTCATCGCTGCCATTAATGATAATTACACTCTTCAGTCCATTCATGGAATAAAAATGTTTATTATACATATAAAGCTCCTAAAAACTCATGAATTAGATAATATATTATCGCTTTTTTATATTTATGAGGCAAATTTAAAGCTATTTTTTATGCATATTTAATGTCTTGAAAAAACAACACAGAGGTGTAAATAGGTCCGTGTGTTTTTAGGAATGGAAAGCGTCATTGGAAACAAAAGCGAACAATAAACAATGGCGCGAGAGTTTTTAACACAAAACCGAGGACTATTTATATAGCGATGCGCTATCCGTATAATATATAATATGAGGTATTCACTGTAGATAATTCAAAGTAAATAGTTTAAATATTTCAGCATTAAAAATTAATAAAGTCCTTCTGGGAAAGTGTATACTGTCCAGGAATTAGTCAGTCAGAAGGATGATATCTACAAGACGGTAAACTAAAGATGTAAACAAGTGAATCTTGAATCACACATTCTAGTTACGGATCTAATTTTATATTTTACATTTTAAATGAAAATTGTTTTTGTTAATGCCACATGATACATTATGTTATCTTGTTAATGTTTCAAGTGTTCTTTATTTGTAATGAACAGCGTCTTGCAGAAATTTTTTTTTAAATCCAGTTCAGATGTCATACTGTAATCCCCTGTAACCAACTGTAATCCACTTTAGCCCATGTAATCCACTGTAGCCTATTGTACCCCCTGCAATCCACTGTAATCCACTGTGATCCACTGCAATGTAATCCACTGTAATCCATTGTAGACCCTGTAACCCACTGGTAGTCACTGTAATCCACTGTAAAAACTAGACAACGGGCGGGACGGATTATTCTTAAAAAAAACTATAACATGTAACTCGGGCTCATGTCGTTGAATCCCTGAAAACATTTCTTTTAATGATTCTTCGCGTAGTTCATACGACCGATGTACTTTACGGTTAGGTGGAGAGACATACCACCATAAACATATCATCTAAAATTTATACCACCATAAACATATCACTAAAAATGTATACCACCATAAACGTATCACCTAAAAGATAATAAAAAATAATCAAATCAACATTGTCGACACTCGGTGAGTTTCTTATAGCGCTCAGTGAATTATCTGTTAACGATTTTTCTGTCTACTTTCCATGTCACCAGAATTCACATGGAAGGAAATATTCCAAAACACAGACAGATATTTCTTCTCTTTTTTTTTCTAAAAGTTTTCACTGTACATATTTTTTTATGGCTAATACATTATATGTAGATATATCAAATGGCTTTATTTGAATAACTCCACTCACTGTAGTTTTAAAGGATAGGGGATATTTGAAATTATTAATTTTTGTAACCATTTTATGTTTGTGCATCAAATAAGTGGTTACAATCCATCCCGATTAGGAGAAAAAACAAGCAATCTAAGCCTGTTCCATTCTGGACACAGGACGTGTTAGAGCATTTTCGTATTATGTATCTTGACGTATGCTATCTTTCAGTAAATATTTGTAAATTTTGTAAATGTTTATAAATTCAATTGTGTAATGCATATATCTGAAAAAAGATATTAAAAAGACGTTTCTTTATATTTGAAAACAAAATTATTTTCTCTTAAATCTAACTACAAGTGGTTTGTGGTCACTGAAATAGGACTCATAATTGAAACATTCTAAATTGTAGTCATTTAATTGTCCGAAAACTCCGTCAATTGTTGTTTGATAAATTGTTGTTGCCAATCTTGGTGAAAGTAGTTCAATGTTGAAGTTTTTTTCGAAGAAGTTTTCAATTTCTGCTCCGGGCTCTTTGAAATCTTGATTGAAGTCCCAACAAATGATGACTTTTGGTTGATTGAGCTGTGCTGCAAAGTTGTCATTGATTATGGGTTTTATAAAAAGTAAGGGAAGTAAGTCATGTTGAATAACTGTTACAAAAATAAATAATGATTTCGCCCCTTTGTTTAGCTTATAAACTATATATAATATATAAGCCCCTTAGGAGCCCTGAAGCCCGGTCCTGAGAGGTCCTATCGCAAAATGAACTTTTGATGTACACATGGCAGGCCAAGACCTACAAAATGATATATACATCATGGGTCTAGGACTTATGGTTGCTGAGATATAGGGCGCTCCATTATTAATATAGCTTATATAGTAAAAAACGGTACTTTATAAGGCCCCTTTTACGGCCCTGAGAGGTCAGATCGCGAAATGGAAAAAAGTCTTTTCTTGGCAGGCCAAGACCTACAAAATGATATATACATCATGGGTCTAGGACTTATGGTTGTTGAGATCTAGGGTGATGACAGACAGACAGACGACAGACAAAACGGGGACAATAGAGCATTTTTTTTCGAAAATGCTCTAATTAACCTATGGGTGTTATTTGTTGTGTTATTTATTAATTTAAAGACCTTTAGTTGTGTAATGAAGCAGAGAGTACATTTTTAGAGCATTTTCGAAAAAAAATGCTCTATTGTCCCCGTTTTGTCTGTCTGTCTGTCTGTCTGTCATCACCCTAGATCTCAACAACCATAAGTCCTAGACCCATGATGTATATATCATTTTGTAGGTCTTGGCCTGCCATGTGTACATCAAAGGTTCATTTCGCGATAGGACCTCTCAGGGCCGGGCTTCAGGGCTCCTAAGGGGCTTATATATTATATACACCTTGTACGTTCAATAACCCATTCATTTGGTGCGAAATACTGCAGCACGTAGTTTCACCAAGATTTATTAAGAAACTCATCAAATGAAATAGTAAGCTTGTGTTCTGAGTTTAATTGAAAGTATCAGAGCTATGCAACAATTGACGGAGTTTTCGGACGATTAAATGACTATAATTTCGAATGTTTTCAATTATGAGTCCTATTTCAGTAACCACAAACCACTTGTAGTTAGATTTAAGAGACAATAATTTTTTTTCAAATATAAAGAAACGTCTTTATAATTTTTTTTTACAGATATATGCATTACACAATTGAATTTATAAACATTTCCAAAATTTACAAATATTTATTGAAAGCTAACAAACGTACTGATACATAACACGAAAATGCGCTAACACGTCCTGTGTCCAGAATGGAACAGGCTTTATTGCTTGTTTTAAAATTCTAATTAAATCTGAAACTACGAGGTCCCGAATATCAATTCTGAAAATATTTTAAAATCTAAATCGTTATAGTTCTAAATCATTTTTTTCACTTTAAAAGATGATTGGATCTTTGCAAGATATACACAAAGCCGGCTTTTAACTTACATAAGTACAGCCAAATTTTTCAATCCAAACTAAATGAGTTAAAGAAAAATCATTCCAAAGTCAAAAGTAGTTTTTGTTCTGAATCTCCATGTGATGTATTGGGAAGACGCAACCGTCACACGGCAATGGAGCTAACCGATACATGAACAACACAATGTGTTTTGGTAAGTTGTCATAGGTAGTTAAGTCGTGTATACAGGGTTGGGTGGGTGGGTGGGGGTGGGGGGTTAGTAGTACGCTGGACATGGGGTTTAGACCATTTGCGGGTCTACGGCGAGCGGGGCTTGAAACAAACCTCAAGTGTTGCCACCCTTTAGGTACACAACGAAAAAAAAAATCTCCAAACGTGGTGGCCCTCCTGAGGCACGGGGCCTTGAGCTGTCACCTTAGTTGCCCCTCATTGTGATATACATTTTAAGATCTCTCTCTCTCTCTCTCTCTCTCTCTCTCTTTCTCTCTCTCTCTTTCTCTCTCTCTCTCATTCTCTCTCTAATCGAATGGTAGATGAACAAAGTTGTATAGTCAAAAAATAATTATGAACAACGAAAAACAACGGGTCAACACAACCTCGAAAAAAAAAGTTTCAAAACTAACACCGGAAACTGTCACTTCACAAAGACTATTTATAAATTTGAATAATTATTGAGGAAATGGTAGTCCCGTAACGTGAAAATTCTACAGCAGGGGCCAGGCCAATAGCATGGGGGGGGGGCAGGAAAATATTTGTACTAAGTAGAGCAAAAAAGCAGAGGGGGCCAGACAAAACGCGGAGAGAGGGGGCGCCCCACCCCCCGCACGCTACGTGCCTGGGGGGAATGGACGAAACATATAAATAACATGTCTAATTTATAAATTTCAAAACATGTTCGTTTTTTTTTTTTTATGGTATTTTGATATATGTAGTTAGGTTTTAAAGTTGTTCGACTTTTAAAGGCGTTCGGATTTTTGTATGAGGTCGGTATTGAATCTTATTTACGCCCATGACTTAAAGTAATATCCACAGTTTGTGAAAACAAAAATCTTCCATTTACCATTTGTCTTGTAATGTTTTAGAAACCATTTCGTTCAACAGCTAAAGTTCCTCTGCACATTGTGTCTGGTCTGTAGCACTGTACAAGTGGAGTAGCTTCCCATCACTCGGACTTCATTACATTATGGTGTATTATGTTAGTCAATCAAGGTGAAGGTCGGCAAATAAAGGACAAAGAATGGATGGGAAAAAGAGAAGAGAAAGAGGGGGGAGGAGGAGGGGATAGAGGAGATGGGCTGTATGTGTGTGTGTGGGGGGCAGGAGGGAGGGGGGGGCATGTAATGACTTGAGTCGAGCCAAAAGAGAATCTGATGACTAGCGCGTCCAGACACTGACCGTCTCTTCAAGTGGACTTCAATCACGATGCCTACAGCCGTGTGACGCGTCTCTGAAGAAGTTAACAACAACGCCTTTCCCATTATTAGGACAACTCCTGGAAGTCTTGGAAGAAAGGTCTTGATTATAGGTGTACAGTGGAGTGGAGGCTCTGGCGGCAGGGACCTGCAGCAATTAATGTCACCGATAGACCAGGAGGGGGGGAAGGGACACTGTACGGGGGGGAGGGGTAGGGGCAGCGTATGGTGGGAGAGGGACTAGTGGCATTGGCTTACAACAATAAATGTCACCGATAGACCAGGGGCGATGTACGGGGTTGGTTCACGGCTGGTTCATGTGTATGATGGAGGGAAATATTAATGAACAGTCTGTCTGTCTGTCTGCCTGCCTGTCTATGTATATATAAGAGGCGTCGAGAGGGCCGTGCAAGGGGGCATCATGCCCCGGGCGCTACTCATAAAGGGGCGCCAAATGGTATATTATACACATAATATTATATGGTTTTCGAATGGGGGGGCGCTAAAAAGGTATTAAAAAGGTATTGTGCCCCGGGCACGAGTTAAGCTCGCTACGCCACTGGTGTATATATATATACACACACACACGCATTGTTTACGTAGTTAAAAAATAAACTTAACCTTAATATTGCATATGTCTCTATATTGTCTCGACTTTGTTTTATCAGTCTCGTCTTGTGGTCTATTTAGAATTCTACCTGAACAAGGGGTTTTAAATCGACCAGACTATCATCTCTTTATATATATATATATATATATATATATATATATATATATATATATATATATATATATAGTACATTTTCATATAAAGAGCCGCAACAAATTTAATTGATCAAGATTTAGTCATAAAATAATAATTCAAAAAAAAAAAATATGACTTAATGGGAGCTGCATTAAATTTACAAAGAGCCACATTTGGATACCATCTATCTGACTGTTCTAATACTGGGATCCATTTCATGAGCTACAAGGGTGCTATGTCCACTGCTGTGATATGTGCACTGTGCGTTATGTAAATGAATCTCCAAGCGACAGTATGCTATATAATTGACCCGTGACGGTGACTCTAGTCAAGAGCAGCAATTCGTTAGGTATTGACATGAAGGACAATAATGCCTATTTGATCGGGCCATGAGTGTGTGTACGTATGTGTATCAGTCCGTGTGGGAGGGTGGATCATACATAGCTTGACCCAGTCAATACGAGTTAATGAATACTTCTACCAAAACAAAACAAAAAATCAATCGCTCATTGACAAGTGGAGTTAAGGAACCACTGGTCCTTGTTTTTTTACCCCCTTAGTATCCATACGTCATATTATACATGGATCATATGAAACATACGTCATTATACATACGTCATTATAAATTCGTCATTATACATACGTCATGTTTCTACATTAATGCTTAAAATATTCATTGACGAAGCACGATGAGCGCGGTACTTAAACTCATGAGGCTAAAACTCATGGAAATTTCATTTCAAATAAAATTTCAAAGAAATGTGCCGTCTCCCATTAAAAGAGAAAATGCTTGACAATCAGGATAAAACTGAGTGATATTGCTCTTCAACTTTTTCATTTCAAATAAAATTTCAAAGAAATGTGCCGTCTCCCATTAAAAGAGAAAATGCTTGACAATCAGGATAAAACTGAGTGATATTGCTCTTCAACTTTTTCTCATTTCAAATAAAATTTCAAAGAAATGTGCCGTCTCCCATTAAAAGAGAAAATGCTTGACAATCAGGATAAAACTGAGTGATATTGCTCTTCAACTTTTTCATTTCAAATAAAATTTCAAAGAAATGTGCCGTCTCCCATTAAAAGAGAAAATGCTTGACAATCAGGATAAAACTGAGTGATATTGCTCTTCAACTTTTTCATTTCAAATAAAATTTCAAAGAAATGTGCCGTCTCCCATTAAAAGAGAAAATGCTTGACAATCAGGATAAAACTGAGTGATATTGCTCTTCAACTTTTTCATTTCAAATAAAATTTCAAAGAAATGTGCCGTCTCCCATTAAAAGAGAAAATGCTTGACAATCAGGATAAAACTGAGTGATATTGCTCTTCAACTTTTTCATTTCAAATAAAATTTCAAAGAAATGTGCCGTCTCCCATTAAAAGAGAAAATGCTTGACAATCAGGATAAAACTGAGTGATATTGCTCTTCAACTTTTTCATTTCAAATAAAATTTCAAAGAAATGTGCCGTCTCCCATTAAAAGAGAAAATGCTTGACAATCAGGATAAAACTGAGTGATATTGCTCTTCAACTTTTTCATTTCAAATAAAATTTCAAAGAAATGTGCCGTCTCCCATTAAAAGAGAAAATGCTTGACAATCAGGATAAAACTGAGTGATATTGCTCTTCAACTTTTTCATTTCAAATAAAATTTCAAAGAAATGTGCCGTCTCCCATTAAAAGAGAAAATGCTTGACAATCAGGATAAAACTGAGTGATATTGCTCTTCAACTTTTTCATTTCAAATAAAATTTCAAAGAAATGTGCCGTCTCCCATTAAAAGAGAAAATGCTTGACAATCAGGATAAAACTGAGTGATATTGCTCTTCAACTTTTTCATTTCAAATAAAATTTCAAAGAAATGTGCCGTCTCCCATTAAAAGAGAAAATGCTTGACAATCAGGATAAAACTGAGTGATATTGCTCTTCAACTTTTTCATTTCAAATAAAATTTCAAAGAAATGTGCCGTCTCCCATTAAAAGAGAAAATGCTTGACAATCAGGATAAAACTGAGTGATATTGCTCTTCAACTTTTTCATTTCAAATAAAATTTCAAAGAAATGTGCCGTCTCCCATTAAAAGAGAAAATGCTTGACAATCAGGATAAAACTGAGTGATATTGCTCTTCAACTTTTTCATTTCAAATAAAATTTCAAAGAAATGTGCCGTCTCCCATTAAAAGAGAAAATGCTTGACAATCAGGATAAAACTGAGTGATATTGCTCTTCAACTTTTTCATTTCAAATAAAATTTCAAAGAAATGTGCCGTCTCCCATTAAAAGAGAAAATGCTTGACAATCAGGATAAAACTGAGTGATATTGCTCTTCAACTTTTTCATTTCAAATAAAATTTCAAAGAAATGTGCCGTCTCCCATTAAAAGAGAAAATGCTTGACAATCAGGATAAAACTGAGTGATATTGCTCTTCAACTTTTTCATTTCAAATAAAATTTCAAAGAAATGTGCCGTCTCCCATTAAAAGAGAAAATGCTTGACAATCAGGATAAAACTGAGTGATATTGCTCTTCAACTTTTTCATTTCAAATAAAATTTCAAAGAAATGTGCCGTCTCCCATTAAAAGAGAAAATGCTTGACAATCAGGATAAAACTGAGTGATATTGCTCTTCAACTTTTTCATTTCAAATAAAATTTCAAAGAAATGTGCCGTCTCCCATTAAAAGAGAAAATGCTTGACAATCAGGATAAAACTGAGTGATATTGCTCTTCAACTTTTTCATTTCAAATAAAATTTCAAAGAAATGTGCCGTCTCCCATTAAAAGAGAAAATGCTTGACAATCAGGATAAAACTGAGTGATATTGCTCTTCAACTTTTTCATTTCAAATAAAATTTCAAAGAAATGTGCCGTCTCCCATTAAAAGAGAAAATGCTTGACAATCAGGATAAAACTGAGTGATATTGCTCTTCAACTTTTTCATTTCAAATAAAATTTCAAAGAAATGTGCCGTCTCCCATTAAAAGAGAAAATGCTTGACAATCAGGATAAAACTGAGTGATATTGCTCTTCAACTTTTTCATTTCAAATAAAATTTCAAAGAAATGTGCCGTCTCCCATTAAAAGAGAAAATGCTTGACAATCAGGATAAAACTGAGTGATATTGCTCTTCAACTTTTTCATTTCAAATAAAATTTCAAAGAAATGTGCCGTCTCCCATTAAAAGAGAAAATGCTTGATAATCAGGATAAAACTGAGTGATGTTGCTCTTCAACTTTTTCATTTCAAATAAAATTTCAAAGAAATGTGCCGTCTCCCATTAAAAGAGAAAATGCTTGACAATCAGGATAAAACTGAGTGATGTTGCTCTTCAACTTTTTCATTTCAAATAAAATTTCAAAGAAATGTGCCGTCTCCTATTAAAAGAGAATTACAGATACCAGACACATCAAGAAACTATTCTATCAACTGAAACGAATTCATGAATCCAAACCCCTGAATGTGAAAAAATATTCCATTTTAAAACAAAAAAAAATTATGTTATAAAATGTAAGTTCTAAAGTTAAATATATATTGAATTAGACAATTGACATGTCTACTATTATAAAAGCTAGTCATATTTTAAATTTGGAAACAGGATAAAATTAGATTCATTGCACGAATAGAGCAGGGGGGGGGGTATAGAGACAATGTAAACAATAGTCGACTTTGGATATGTCACGTGATCTATTTGAAAATAATTAAGTTATAAGATACAAGTCTTGAGCCTAAACAAATATCTGATGAGTCAATCAGCATGTCGGCTATAATAAAATACAAGTCTTGAGCCTAAACAAATATCCAATGAGTCAATCAGCATGTCGGCTATTATAAAATACAAGTCTTGAGCCTAAACAAATATCCAATGAGTCAATCAGCATGTCGGCTATAATAAAATACAAGTCTTGAGCCTAAACAAATATCCAATAAGTCAATCAGCATGTCGGCTATAATAAAATACACGTCTTGAGCCTAAACAAATATCCAATAAGTCAATCAGCATGTTGGCTATTATAAAATACAAGTCTTGAGCCTAAACAAATATCCAATGAGTCAATCAGCATGTCGGCTGTTATAAAAGCTCATAATGTTTTAAATTTCAAGATAGGGAAAAATTAAGTTTATCTCCGAATAGGGTAGTAGGGCCTAGAGACAATGTAAACAGTGAGAACTGAATGTTATGACTTGGCAAGCGGCGCATTGACAGGAATTTATATGCATGGATTAAACACGTAGCGGAAAATTTTCTTAGGCAATATATTAATTTGATTTACACAGTTTTTTTTAGAAAATTGTACAATCTATTCAGTGGTGATAATTTAAACAAAATATATAAGAATATTGAACAATAAAAATTATATTTAATATTTAATAATGTTACTCTGAATTAACCAGTTGCAAATGGATAAAGCTAATTCAATTCTGAACAAACTACTTTGATTTTTAACTAGATAAGTTTTGAGAAAAAAATTCCGTCAGCCGATTGAACAGGACGGGGTAAAATGCAGGAAAAAAATTCCCGATAAAAATGACTTAAATTCAATCTTTAATTTTCGCTATATTCTTTTATATTAACACAAAAAAAGTTATCATATTTTAAAATTACCGTGAACAACGTTTAAAATGATATATTTATAAATTGTAACTTTTTAAACGAGCAAAATCTGTTGGTGAATATATAGTGCTAAAATGACCTGTCAAGCGAGATAAGCTGTCTTTTATTACGTCGGTTTGGACTACCCACATATTGGAGTAAGAGGAATCTCATGCTGTGATACGTTAAATCAATATGGTAAAATATTGTGATGACACGGATGGTGGTGAAAACCTATCACAACCCGAATATCAAGAATTAAAAGGAAAAAACTAAAGAGCAGAAAGTAACAACTGTATATCATGATAACTCATGTTGTATGTGATGGGTAGTACATGATAACTCATATTGTGTTTAATGGTAGTAAATGATAAAACTGTTGTGTTTAATGTGTAGTAAATGATAAAATACCCTGTTGTGTTTAATGTGTAGTAAATGATAACACTCTGTTGTGTTTAATGTGTAGTAAATGATAACACTCTGTTGTGTTTAATGTGTAGTAAATGATAACACCCTGTTGTGTTTAATGTGTAGTAAATGATAACTCCCTATTGTGTTTAATGTGTAGTAAATGATAACACTCTGTTGTGTTTAATGTGTAGTAAATGATAAAATAACCTGTTGTGCTTAATGTGTAGTAAATGATAAAATACACTGTTGTGCTTAATGTGTAGTAAATGATAACACTCTGTTGTGTTTAATTTGTAGTAAATGATAACACCCTGATGTGTTTAATGTAGGGCTGTACCGGATTGCAATTTTTGGATCCTGCAGGATTCGGAACCGGAATCGGATTTAATATTTGAATCCTGCCAGAATCGGAACAGGAACCGGATTTACCAAATTCAATAGTAACTCTTCGAACGAAGTAGTAAGTTCTCGCCTAACATAAAAAAGATATAAAAATGAAAAATAGAATAAAAATTTAGTTTTTAAGTTCTAGATAGCAAAAAACAGTAATAACCATTTAGATCTTGAAGAATGTGACTAAAACCCCTTCCCCAATCTTGAGTTAAGAAAGATAACTCTGTCAAAACAATAGGTTCTTTGTTTTAAAAATTTATTTTAATAAAGCTGTATCTAATTTAACTTGATTTCAATTAGAATCAAACACAGAAATGGGTAACATATCTTAGAAAGTATAATAAACATGTTTATTAATAAATAAATTCCAATATATATATATATATATATATATATATATATATATATATATATATATACTGTGGCACCACCCGATAGTTCACCTTTCTTTAATTTTCCATAGTGACGTCACCAAATCTTGTTATTTCATTCATACTTTCCTTTAAATCATTATCTGACTATTTCCCATAAAACGCAAATTAAAATGCATGTCAAATCTAAATCAATATCACTTTAATGTTCAATTTAAAATGTATCTTCAAGTTATTATCTAAATATGGGAGGAATTTTATCCAAATCGTGACAAAATCTCCTAATTTAAAAAATTTGCAGAAAAATAAATTACACAGCCCAACAAAAAAAAATTTTTTGCGAGTTGCCAAGAATATTTGAATGAGTTTATAGCAATTCATGAGTGCTGATTTCAAAACTGTCATTGCTTTTGCTGAATTGGCTCTAGTTTCTGAGATATTGGACACCCTTAAAAATATGATTGTACCTATTGTGTAAAACAAATGCAATAAGTTTGGTGTCTGTTGTTTAATTTAAATATACCAAGTTATAACTTGGTTTATTTTTTTCTCTTTTATTGCTGCTTTCTAAAGACATCACGAGTTCATCACGAAGATGCTGCAAAAATAATCCGAATGTATTCTGTTACATCTGTGGAGAATACTTGATTGAAAAGCAAAGAAGAAATATAACCGACTTTGTGCAGCAGGCATATTTGGCTTATTTCGGTGTGAAGCTGGGAAACCAAGACAAGTCTTGGGCTCCCCATAAGGTCTGAAAAAATTGTGTGGAGAGCCTACAGCAGTGGACAAATGGTGAGAAGAAAAGTCTAAGTTTGGGTGTACCAATGGTATGGCGAGAGCCGAAAGACCATTTTGGTGATTTTTATTTTTGTATTGTGAATGTTAAAGGCTTCAATCGCCACAAGAAATCTAAGTGGGATTATCCTGATCTTGAATCTGCAAGGAGACCAATTCCACATAGCAGTGAAGTTCCTATACCAGTGTTTACTGGATTATTAGAGCTTTTACCATCAGACTCCGACGAAGGGCAAGATCTGGAGTTTTTGGCAGGTGAAAACAATGGAAGCGATTATGAAGGAAGTTCTTCAACACCTCAACTATTCAGCCAAGAAGAACCCAATGACCTAATACGAGACCTAAATCTGTCCAAGCAAGCATCTGAGTTTTTAGCGTCCAGGCTCAATGAAAGAAATTTTCTCAAACCAGAAGTTAAAATAACATTTTATCGGAAAAGAGAAGAGTTTCTTCTTCCATATTTCAGCCAAGAGGAAGATCTTGTAAACTGTAATGACATCCATGGACTTCTGCTCCAAATGGGACAGTTCCATCAGAAGCTTGAAATGTGTTCTGTTACACAATGGTAACCGTTATGCATCTCTTCCCATTGCTCACTCAACAACACTTAAAGAAGAGTATGAGAATATCAAAACAGTATTGCAGAAAGTCCGTTATTATGAGCATCAGTGGTCAATTTTTGTTGATCTAAAAATAGTAAACTTCTTGCTTGGACAGCAGTCAGGATACACAAAATACCCATGCTTCATGTGCCTTTGGGATAGCAGGGCAAGGCAAGATCTTTGGACAAGAGTGACATGGCCTGCAAGGGAAACCATGAATGTAGGTAAAGAAAATAAGATCATTCTCCCACCGCTTCATATCAAATGAGTTTTAATGAAACAATTTGTTAAGGTTTTGGACAAATCTGGCAATTGCTTCAGGTATATTTGCAGATCATTCCCCGGACTGAGCATGGAGAAGCTGAAACCTGGGATTTTGACGGTCCTCAGATTCGAAAACTCATCAATGATCAAAATTTTACTAATTTCATGGATCACATTGAAGCTTCTTCATGGAACAATTTTGTTTCAGTTGTCAGGAACTTCTTAGGTAATAACAGAACAGAGAATTACGAAGAACTGGTGCAAGATATGCTCGCTAACTTCAGAAACATTGGAACAAATATGAGCATCAAGGTACATTACCTACACAGTCATTTAGACAAATGTCCAGGTAACCTTGGGGACTTCAGTGAGGAACAAGGCGAGAGGTTCCATCAGGATATGAGGGTCATGGAGGAGAGATATCAATGAAGATGGGACATACATATGATGGCTGACTACTGTTGGAGCCTCCAACGCAATTGCACCAACGACACATACAAAAGGAAGTCGAGCAAACAGCGATTTGCTAATGCATTACCATAGACAATTAACAAATTAATTAATTAATTAATTAGACATAATTAGTTTTTCAAATGAAAATGTTTTCTTCTATAACATTATTACACATATTTTTGAACAAATTTCTGAGTGACTATTAACATTTTCACTACTATTTGTTAGTATACTATTATACTGCGTGCAATTCTTGACAAATTCCAAATACGGTGCATGCATTTTTTAATTAATTTTAATTATCTCGTAAAATAGAGCCAATCTAGCAAAAGCACTTACATATTCTAAATCAGCATCGTTGACTTTGTATAAAATGATTCAAATATCACTGGCAACGAATTCACTGTTTACCAGTGTTATTGAACTATTTTTAAACTGTAAACACCCAAAATAGATCGTTGTCTGCTGTTTAAAGAACTTAAACTTTGATAGCTTAATATAGTTTATGGAAAACACGGAATCAAACTAGCGGAAGACTAGGTGTCGTATTACTAGACTAAATACGATTCAAATCTTCCTTTTTAATATATTTTTACTAACATATAGAACTAATAGCGATCGACGATATTGTAGTTTTAAAAAAGCAAAGGAAGTTATTGGTTTAATTTAATTCTGTAGCGCAACATATTTTTGAAATATGTTGCGCTAAAAAAATTTCTTAAAAATTTCAAACAACGAAGAAATCCGGCTTAAATCCGGCACATTTTAACCGGAACCGGAATCGGATTTGTTAAAACTGCCGGAATCCGGCTTAACAGGAACCGGAATCGGATTCCGGTACAGCCCTAGTTTAATGTGTAGTAAATGACAACACTCTGTTGTGTTTGATGTGTAGTAAATGATAACACCCATGTTGTGTTTAATGTGTAGTAAATGATAAAATACCCTGTTGTGCTTAATGTGTAGTAAATGATAACACTCTGTTGTGTTTAATGTGTAGTACATGATAACTCATACTGTGTTTAAATGTGTAGTAAATGATAAATCATACTGTGTTTAATGTGTAGTAAATGAAAACACCTGTTGCACGTAAGAATTGTTTCATTATTTACAAAAAATGAAGAACTAATTTTTATTTAGTTTATTAAAACTTTGGTTCTCGTGCTCCGATCCATTTAACTTAGAGACTCGGTAATTATCTTGTGTCAGTGTTTGTTTCACTATTTTTAATTATTAAAACTTGCACACAATAAAATACATCTATATTATAATACACTACGCTGAGATCCAAATGCAAATCAGAGAGGTCATACGTCATGCACAAACATAAATAAAATCTCTCTTACAAGTATTAGAATACTTCCGTCAAAGAAAGTTGACCTATATATATCAATGTATTATTGCGCTAAAGTTATCATTGATACAGTCGTGAGAAATATTATTTTATAAGAGCGTGTCTTCTCATCAATACAGCTAACTGAGTTTTAAACTAGACATGATCGTGATTGTTTTCATTAAATTTATTTGATTATAATCATATTTGTGAAGCCTATTATATTATTTTAGTATGATTATTATCATATTTGAGTAGTCTATTCTTTTATCCTATTATGATTATTATCATATTTGAGTAGCCTATTCTTTTATTTTATTATGATTATTATCATATTTGAGTAGCCTATGCTTTTATTTTATTATGATTATTATCATATTTGAGTAGCCTATTCTTTTATTTTTGACGATTGATGCACTCATTTCAATGTGAGTGTATTCCTGTCGATACTTAGAGTAGATATTGATAGGTAAGAAAATAGATAGATGCAACATATATAGACATATCAATCTATTTATTTACGTATAATAAATTTAAATCGATTGTAAGGCATACAAGATTGGTTCATGATGGGTACTCCTTTTAAATATAGATCAGTAAGACAAATAATACAGATCAGTAAGACAAATAATATAGATCATTAAGACAAATAATATAGATACAAAGGACAAACAATAAAAGACACATAGAGACATACTAAAAAGATAAAGAACATAATTCACCCGATTTAGATTTCAGTGGTAAATATCTGAAAACCCGTTTTTACATTGACCACCCACAATCTTTGATCTACGTTACAGTTTTAGATGCATTCACACGTAAAATATCACAGAAGATAGTAACAAGTTATAAGCATAGTACTAGCTTAGGTCATTTCATCTCAGTTACTGCGCATTATGTCGGCCAAGCAATCTATATTTTGCTTTCTTAACCTTCGCAAACTGTTTTGTGACCCTGCATATTGTTGTGACCCTGCATATTGTTGTGACCCTGCATATTGTTGTGACCCTGCATATTGTTGTGACCCTGCATATTGTTGTGCCCCTGCATATTGTTGTGCCCCTGCATATTGTTGTGACCTTGCATATTGTTGTGACCCTGCATATTGTTGTGCCCCTGCATATTGTTGTGCCCCTGCATATTGTTAACACTACACAGGTCTCTCGACTCGACATTTGGTTTATTAGAATATAAAATAAAGACTTTAAAGGCCACTACTAACACAAATATGGCGTGCGAAGTAAATATTTTTAATATATGAATGGAACAATTAATTTTTCAAACTCAATCAATAAATGAATTCAATAACACTTTTAACACTATGTGAAATCATATCATCTATAAACAGAACGTGAGCGTTGCAGAGATAAAAAAAATGGTATTTATCTAAGCAGTAAACTTTCTGGCTTCAGGCAATGATTTCTAGTTTGACACAGTTATGCGCAATTTCTAAAATCGATAAGTGCCAAGGAGTTAAAAAAACAACAACTGTCTTTCAACTCAATTAACCGCATCAATTATAACCGGTTAATAAAATTTCCCAGCTTACCTTCTGCGCGCGCTAATCGATAACACACCACCACGAGAGCCGCACGCGTATCTGCAAGTAGTTCAGTTTATGTGTCACGTGATGTATGAAAAAACCTGTTGTTTCACTATCAGATCATCGCTTTATAACTTAGCAACAGATTGTGAGAGCAAGAGGATTGTGAGCACGGTGTAACTACTCCATTATGTGGCCACTGCACAGTGTAGCTACTCCATTATGTGGCCACCACATGGTGTACCATAAAGTGGCCACTGCACAGTGTAGCTACTCCATAAAGTGGCCACAACACAGTGTAGCTACTCTAATATGTGGCCACTGCACAGTGTAGCTACTCCATAAAGTGGCCAATGCACAGTGTAGCTACTCCATAAAGTGGCCACTGCACAGTGTAGCTACTCCATTATGTGGCCACTGCACAGTGTAGCTACTCCATTATGTGGCCACTGCACAGTGTAGCTACTCCAATATGTGGCCACTGCACAGTGTAGCTACTCCATTATGTGGCCACCGCACGGTGTAGCTACTCCATAAAGTGGCCACTGCACAGTGTAGCTACTCCATAAAGTGGCCACTGCACAGTGTAGCTACTCCATAAAGCCATGGAGGCAACACTGGAGACATTGAGGAACTTCAACCATGAACTGAAAAAAAAATTCTTTTGATTTTCACTGGAAATCGAATCAGGGACCTCAGGTGGACAGTTGGGCACTTTACCACACGACCATCCGTTCCCTCCACAGTGGCGCTACCACACTAAGTGACGTGGTTGATATACAGGGTGTGGCTGATAGAAAATATTGTTATTACCAGCTATTCCCCAATATGATTTATTTACAATTACGTTACATTGTGGCAGCTCCACAGTGTGGCTACAACAGAATGCGGCTTTTTTACTATGTGGGCATTTCCTCAAGTTGTTAGAAAAGTGGATAACAGCACAGTGTATATGCTTAAAAATGCAAATTTACAGTTGAGATACACAACTTAAGCGACTTTACATTGTAAATACTCCACAGTGTAGTCGATAACTACAGATATTGCTATTAATAATAGACAATTGATTTTCGGCACATCAACTCTATTTTTAATGAGATTTATTAATGTATCACTATATGATACCATCGGTCACTAATACACTGTTATTGATTTAGGTATACAAAATATGTACTCGATCCGGCCTTTTATTTAGAGAAATCTAGATATTATAAAATGCTGTCAAATAATAGATAAGGATAATTTATTTTGTCTAATAGATATACAAAATGTTGATTATTTGCTATGCGTTTAGTATAATATAGATATGTTTCATATATTTTCTGGATAATTTTCAAGAAAATAGTTGGCACAAGGTTCTTCCAGTGAAATGTAGGTGTTAATTGTGTATGTAAGTACTTAACGCATGGAAGTTATCACTTGGAAAAGTTTAAGTAATAAACAACAACACAGTTAAAAATAAAACCTAAATTGTCATGAATGGAGAGAAAGGGCTGGAAGAGGCGGTGGACATTCTGTTAACTGGGCTACTACTATGCAACATGCTAGGTCTGTCATGACCAGAATTGACAAGATCTAGAAAAACAGCATAACAAGCTTCGGCATGATGCAAGATACATGAGTACAGAAAGTACAAGTCACTGGTAATCAACATCCTGCTCTACGGACGCGAATCGTGGACAGTGTGTTTGCTGAGACAGAAAGATCCACCACGCATATGAGACCAACTGATGAACATTAGCATAAGACCAAAATTTGTGTCAAGGAAAGGCTTAATCACCTGGTGGACCCTCTCTCCAGAACACAATGACACTGGGAGCACGATGCTGTACAACTATAATGCAGGGTACACTGGGAGCAAGATGCCGTACAACTATAATGCAGGGTACACTGGGAGCATGATGCTGTAGTGTATAATGCAGGGTACACTGGGAGCACGATGCTGTACAACTATAATGCAGGGTACACTGGGAGCACGATGCCGCACAACTATAATGCAGGGTACACTGGGAGCAAGATGCCACCTGACCTACTTGTTGCTATATTCTTTCACACATTTTTTAGGGAAACTACCGTCGTTTTATTTCATAACTTGAATACCCCTCCCTTACTCACACCCATCTCTAACCACTACCCTATCTTACTCACACCCATCTCTAGCCTCAACCCTATTTTACTCACACCCATCTCTAGCCACTACCCTATCTTACTCACACCCATCTCTAGCCACTAGCCTATCTTACACCCATCTCTAGCCTCTACCCTATCTTACTCACACCCATCTCTAGCCACTACCTTATCTTACTCAACCCATCTCTAACCACTATCCTATCTTACACCCATCTCTAGCCACTACCCTATCTTACACCCATCTCTAACCACTACCCTATCTTACACCCATCTCTAGCCACTACCCTATCTTACTCACACCCATCTCTAACCACTACCCTATCTTACTCACACCCATTTCTAACAACTACCCTATCTTTATAACTACGCTGTCACATGAAATACATATACTGACAAATAAAATATACAGTTAGATGAACACTTTGATATGTCTCCAAACATGCCAACTACACAGAATATATATATTGGGTTCATGTGCAAATCTGATTCTGAGACACAAATTACCTTTCCAATAGAGTGAAAATTACATTTGCTGGGCATGCACAAATATATTTACATTTTTTTTAATAGGTCATCCAAAAAAGTTCATTCCCATCTTTATTCAAATTATTACATTATTTATTCACACCTTTCTTCCTTCAGTGATAGCAACAAGTTTTTTTTTTCTTTTTTCAAATCAAATGTTTTAGTTGGCCCAGTGCAAGTATTGGGTTCAACATGGTCAACTTACCTTAGTAGGAACCACTATCCTCTGACATCATGCAGTGATCAATCACAAACAAAATACACAGTTTCATTCCTCATGGTCTCAACTGCCCAGTGTTGATAAGATGAATTCACTCACACATAGATGAATTGGTGAATTCACTCATACATACACAGCACACACACACGCACAGGTCAATATCACAATATCTGCAGAATAAAAAGATGAATAAATATATAGCTCATGTATTAAATAACTGCATGATACAAACACACATAAATTGCAACCATGGTTCAACCAGATAGTTTTATGACCTAGTGATAAAGTGTATGATACAAACACACATTAAATGCAATCATGGTTCAACCAGATAGTTTTATGACCTAGTGATAAAGTGTATGATACAAACACACATAAAATGCAATCTTGGTTCAACCAGATAGTTTTATGACCTAGTGATAAAGTGTATGATACAAACACACATAAAATGCAATCATGGTTCAACCAGATAGTTTTATGACCTAGTGATAAAGTGTATGATACAAACACACATACACCACAATTTTTTGTTCAGAATGTGTCTTCAAGGTTAAAACTAAACATGTTGCTGTATTCAATTACAGAAGGTTTTAGTTTGATTTTATGCGATCACGACTAAACCCCTGCAGTGCCCAATATACCGGTCAGTCGGTGTACCCCCTCCTCATCGATGAAGCAATCAATTTAAAATTAAATAAGTCGTATTAGCTGCATATTAACAAAGGTCCTAAGCAGAAAAGTGTACAGAATCTATTTACAACACAGCGTACACAATCTATTTTCTACACAGTGTGCACAATCTATTTTTTACAGTGAACACAATCTATTTTCTACACAGTGAACACAATCTATTTTCTACACAGTGTACACAAACTATTTTCTACACAGTGTACACAAACTATTTTCTACACATTGTACACAATATATCTTTATATTTCGATCGCTCACAGCTATACAGTTGTTTACACGTTCGAGTTATCACCAAACCTAATTAGATAACAATGAACATGGGTGGCGGTACGTGGGTTTGAGTCCCAGCTATTCCAGATATCTCCATGTTGGAGATGTAGCCAAGTCACGGTCTTGACAACTGGATAGTGACCGACATAAAGACTTTATCAAACACATCTATATACTGGCCTGATATAAGGACTTTATCAAATACATCTATATACTGGTGTGATATAAGGACTTTATCAAACACATCTATATACTGGTGTGATATAAGGACTTTATCAAACACATCTATATACTGGTGTGATATAAGGACTATATCAAATACATCTATATACTGGTGTGATATAAGGACTTTATCAAATACATCTATATACTCGTGTGATATAAGGACTTTATCAAACACATCTATGTACTGGTGTGACATAAGGACTTTATCAAATATATGTAAAGAAACAAACAGACACTGATATATTATTATGTAAAGAATTTAGCGAAAAGGAGACAAATGGAAGCAATGTTCTACATGTATCTTCTTCAGGATGGTATGCACCACCGATGTAAATAAACAGAGATTACTGTAAACATTTGTTGCTAACGTCAGTTTTTTTCTTTTTTTCTAATAATAAAGCTGAGCCCACAGATAAACTTTCACGACTTCTGATTATGAAATTACTATGATTCAACGCTAAAATATTCAACTCTGTTTACTGTACACGCATGCATTCAACTCTGTTTATTGTTCACACATACATTCAACTCTGTTTACAGTACGCACATACATTCAATTCTGTTTACTGTACACATATATGTCTATATAGTGGCCATTTGTTTTTAAAACTTTGACGCCTAGACCAGTATTACCTTGACCAGTATTACCTACACCAGTAATACCTAGACCAGTATTACCTACACCAGTAATACCTAAACCAGTAATATCGAGGCCAATAGTACCTAGACAATGGGAGCACGATTCTGTACAACTATAATGTAGGGTACACTGGGAGCAGTAATACAATACCTAGACCAGCAATACAACACCTAAAAAGTACACTTTGATAATCCATCCATTTATCCATTTATCACCAGCCAACCTTTGAGAAACACCGATGGGCCAGGAGGGGAATTTGACCGGCGGGTCGGTGTGCCAAGAACCTATAGATTATACATTAAATGTAGACTTCATCACATACAAGACTAGTAGACTTCATCACATACAAGACTAGCAGACCTCATCACATACAAGACTAGTAGACCTCATCACATACAAGACTAGTAGACCTCATCACATACAAGACTAGCAGACCTCATCACATACAAGACTAGCAGACCTCATCACATACAAGACTAGCAGACCTCATCACATACAAGACTAGTAGACTTCATCACATACAAGACTAGTAGACCTCATCACATACAAGACCAGTAGACCTCAGTAGGCATAGATCTCTGGTTAGGTAGTATCAAAATGAAACAATCAATAAGCAAAGAGAAAAATCTATATATTTTTTTATTTACATGTTCATTAACTGATGCTCTCGAATACAACAACTACCAATCGTTAAGTTAAATCCGATAAATGTTTAGAACAGTTCAATCATGATAACATTAGACTACATATTTAGAATAGTTCAATCCTGAGAACATTAGGCTACATGTTTAGAATGGTTCAATCATGATAACATCAGGCTACATGTTTAGAACAGTTCAATCATGATAACATCAGGCTACATGTTTAGAACAGTTCAATCATGATAAAATCAGGCTACATGTTTAGAATGGTTCAATCATGATAACATTACTACGCAATGACACTGTACGGCTGATTGTTAAAGAACGTGTCCACACGTGACACTTTTCATTTATTGATATTTTCACACAACTTTCAACGCCATGTCCATTGTGATACGTATCCACTAAACTCACACGACTAAATTAAACACACATCCAGTGTCAAAAATAAAACCACCAAGTTGAAGTATTCCTTAACATTCACAGTTTCCCCATTCAGCAATAAATACACATTATTTACTTGCCTAGAACCAGGGACTGCAGATCATAAAGGACAAGAATTAAAACAAAAAATGGCCCTAACTAATATGTTACCGACTCTCCCGGCTGGAGCAAAACTACAAGGAAACTACAGTGATCCGCTCTTGGATTCCCCTCCCCAGTACCAACACACTTCCCTCTGTAACTCTGTCTCCCTTGCTCAACTGTACCCTGAAGAAGAAATCAATGTATTGATCCAGAGAGGACTAGTATCCCCTTCCCCCGTAGTCGCCATGACAACCAGCTTTTGCCCACCCCTTCCCATGATTCCATTGAATCGTTCACAAACAATTGTATTGAGCGGACATCTTCCCTACACACACATGGCTAATAGCACAAAACAGAAAAAAAGCAGTACCGATGGCCAAGGTCTGGATGAGAAGAGGGAACGTTTTAGACCTGCAATTTGTTCTGCACAGCGATGAGGTAAAGATTTGCCCAAAATGGAACTCAAACACACACACACGCACACTCAAAGCACAGTCTTTAGAAAGTCGCCCGGCTAACATCCATTTCTCAAGGTCAAGCCTGTACAGAATATAGATTAGATAAGTTCAGGCTGAACAAGATGTCAAAAGACAATCACGTGACCTCAACGGCTTTTCTCAATGACAAATGTGAAAGTGTCACATTGCCCGAAGACAGCCAGAATTAAGCTCTTATAATCACATCAGGGGTAGGTCAATGATATTAACCAATCACATTAGGGGTAGGTCTATCACATTAATCAATCACATCAGGGGTAGGTCTATGGCATCGGTCAATCACATCAGGGGTAGGTCTATGATATTAATCAATCACATCAGGGGTAGGTCTACCACATAAATCAATCACATCAGGGGTAGGTCTATGGCATTGGTCAATCACATCAGGGGTAGGCCTATGGCATTGGTCAATCACATCAGGGGTAGGCCTATGGCATTGGTCAATCACATCAGGGGTAGGCCTATGGCATTGGTCAATCACATCAGGGGTAGGCCTATGGCATTGGTCAATCACATCAGGAGTGGGTCTATGGCATTGGTCAATCACATCAGGGGTAGGCCTATGGCATTGGTCAATCACATCAGGGGTAGGTCTATGATATTAATCAATCACATCAGGGGTAGGTCTATCACATTAATCAATCACATCAGGGGTAGGTCTATGGCATTGGTCAATCACATCAGGGGTAGGTCTATGGCATTGGTCAATCACATCAGGGGTAGGCCTATGGCATTGGTCAATCACATCAGGGGTAGGTCTATCACATTATTCAATCACATCAGGGGTAGGTCTATGATATTAATCAATCACATCAGGGGTAGGTCTACCACATAAATCAATCACATCAGGGGTAGGTCTATGGCATTGGTCAATCACATCAGGGGTAGGCCTATGGCATTGGTCAATCACATCAGGGGTAGGCCTATGGCATTGGTCAATCACATCAGGGGTAGGTCTATGGCATTGGTCAATCACATCAGGGGTAGGCCTATGGCATTGGTCAATCACATCAGGAGTGGGTCTATGGCATTGGTCAATCACATCAGGGGTAGGCCTATGGCATTGGTCAATCACATCAGGGGTAGGTCTATGATATTAATCAATCACATCAGGGGTAGGTCTATCACATTAATCAATCACATCAGGGGTAGGTCTATGGCATTGGTCAATCACATCAGGAGTGGGTCTATGGCATTGGTCAATCACATCAGGAGTGGGTCTATGGCATTGGTCAATCACATCAGGGGTAGGCCTATGGCATTGGTCAATCACATCAGGGGTAGGTCTATGATATTAATCAATCACATCAGGGGTAGGTCTATCACATTAATCAATCACATCAGGGGTAGGTCTATGGCATTGGTCAATCACATCAGGAGTGGGTCTATGGCATTGGTCAATCACATCAGGGGTAGGCCTATGGCATTGGTCAATCACATCAGGGGTAGGTCTATGGCATTGGTCAATCACATCAGGGGTAGGCCTATGGCATTGGTCAATCACATCAGGGGTAGGTCTATCACATTATTCAATCACATCAGGGGTAGGTCAATGATATTAATCAATCACATTAGGGGTAGGTCTATCACATTAATCAATCACATCAGGGGTAGGTCTATGGCATTAGTCAATCACATCAGGGTTAGGTCTATAATATTAATCAATCACATCAGGGGTTAGGCCTATGGCATTGGTCAATCACATCAGGGGTAGGTCTATGATATTAATCAATCACATCAGGGGTAGGTCTCACATTAATCAATCATATCAGGGGTAGGTCTATGGCATTGGTCAATCACATCAGGGGTAGGTCTATGGCATTATTCAATCACATCAGGGGTAGGTCTATGGCATTGGTCAATCACATAAGGAGTGGGTCTATGGCATTGGTCACTCGACAACTCAAACAGTCTCTTTTGTTGTACCAAGTACCAAATTTAGAGCCATCTTTACAAGTCTCTTCAGTTGTACCTAGTTTAGAACCATCTCTACAAGCTCTTTAGAAGAAAATTAGTCACACATGTAGAAATCACTTTAGTTGTATAAAGTTTTGTCACACAAGTAGAAATCACTTTAGTTGTATAAAGTTTTGTCACACAAGTAGAAATCACTTTAGTTGTATAAAGTTTAGTGACATTCAGCCATTCCATGGTGACTCACGGGACAGATGATGAACTTATAATTTTAATAGTCAATTAAATATTAGAATATCTGCATTGATTATGATGCATACGAATTGCTGATATGTAGAAATCACTTTAGTTGTATACATTTTAGCGACATATGTAAAAGTCTATTTATTTGTAACAAGTTAGTCACATAAGACATATAAACATCTTTATAATGTGTTTAATGAAATTATGATGTGTAAACTATCAAAGGTCAGAGTTATCTTTATGGCCACCACAAGGCTTACAATTACTGCAGAACAATGACCCTTTTCTAACTTTACTGCAGATTAATGACCCTTTTCTAATTTTACTGCAGATTAATGACCCTTTTCTAATTTTACTGCAGAACAATGACCCTTTCTAACTTTACTGCAGAACAATGACCCTTTTCTAACTTTACTGCAGAACAATGACCCTTTTCTAACTTTACTGCAGAACAATGACCCTTTTCTAACTTTACTGCAGAACAATTACCCTTTTCTAACTTTACTGTAGAACAATGACCCTTTTCAAACTTTACTGCAGAACAATGACCCTTTTCAAACTTTACTGCAGAACAATGACCCTTTTCTAATTTTACTGCAGAATAAAGACCCTTATCTAAATTTACTTCAGAACAATGACCCTTTTCTAACTTTAGAAGTCTATGTGCGGCAAAAGATTTGGCTGTGCACTGTTTTAATAACTAGAACAGTTGTACAGACATTAGTGCTGATAACTAGACCAGTTGTGCAGAAATTAGTACTGATAACTAGACCAGTTGTACAGACATCGGTACTGTTACCTAGACCAGTTGTACAGACATCTGTACTGTTACCTAGACCAGTTGTACAGACATCTGTACTGATAACTAGACCAGTTGTACAGACATCGGTACTGTTACCTAGACCAGTTGTACAGACATCAGTACTGATAACTAGACCAGTTGTGCAGACATCGGTACTGTTACCTAGACCAGTTAGACAGACATCTGTACTGATAACTAGACCAGTTGTACAGACATCGGTACTGTTATCTAGACCAGTTAACTAAAGATAAAAAAATGTCATTAACCTATTTTTATTAGGGAGCGACCGATAATCGGATCGGTATCGGACCGATATTGGCACTATCGGTTAATATCGGATCGGCCGATTGTTGCAGGGAGCGACCGATAGTCGAACCGATATTGGCACTATGGATTAACTGTCGGACCGGCCGTTTTTTGGCTGCCGATACATTGGTTTTTTTTTTCACAACAGAGTTGCAGAAAAAAAAAGCAGTAAATAACCCAATTCTATAACCAGATCAGACAAGAATTAAAAAAAAGGAAAAAAAACCCGTACACAGAAATTGTCACGTCTACATCAGAGATATGACCTTGAAACAATAGGATTGGCATTTCTTAATTCTAATGTATGACATTGAATGATACAATTAGTGAACATCTGTGTGTATTTTTTGTTGGGATGGGAAGTTGGGGGGGGGGGGGGACAAGACTTACGCGTGGGCGAAGTGTCACGAAATATGACAGGAGAGGGGTAAGCATGGGTTGACATACGTCATTAGCTGTAGCACGATAAGAAAACGTGTTTGGCATTGTTGTTGATTAAAAAAAAATATCGGTATCTGGGGGGGGGGGGGGGGGTAAACAAGACACGCGTGGGCGAAGTGTTACAAAATATGTGAACATGGGTTGAAATACGTCATACAACACGAGAATAACACGTGTTTGGCATTGTTGTTGCTTAAGGGGCTGTCCATTAATGACGTTAACAAAATAGGGGGGAGGGGGTCAGAACATTTTTGACAATTGTTGACAAGGGGGAGGGGGGAGGTCAAGAAAAGTTGACGTCAACAATGTTACTTTTTTAATTTAATATAATTACTTAATAAATAGGAAAGTTAAGCAGCGTTTGTAGTTCTGTGTTACACATTCGCTTAACATTCAGTATTTTAATTAAACTAGCTATATTCCTACTAATTTTGCCACATAAACATTTTGGAAGCCACCTTTTTAGGGGGGGGGTAATCAAATGTTGACGTAATTTTATAGGGGAATCTCTGGAAGTTTGACAAGTTGTTGACAAGGGGGAGGGGGGAGGTAAAAATCGCCAAAAATGTGTTGACATAAATAATGGACAGCCCCTAAAAAGAAAATATCGGTATCGGTAAAAATGCTGGGGGAAAATATCGGTATCGGACTATCGGTAAAAAGGCATATCGGTCGCTCCCTAATTTTTATATTGAGCTTTTTTTCTGCATTACTGAGTTAAAATATTTCAATTATAAACCATCTATCTCTGTCATCATTTGTGTCATCTAGAAAGTAAGGTAAATGTATGGCGGCAGATTGACCACTGTAACATAATTTGTTGTGATGGTTGTGTGAGTAGTGTTGTGGGAGGAGACTTTTACTATTTGGAAGCTATTTTAACAAGGTCAGCTCTGAGTGTCGATGTGTTGGATCAAAGGTGTGACAGAATAATATTTTTATGTCATCTAGACAAACTGGCTAGTTAAACGAAACATGGCGAGAAAGATGGAAATGGTAACCATTATTTGTATTGTATGGTATTGAAGTGGGATTACATTTATGGTCTACAGATTAGACCACTCTGGTCGGCCATCTGTCACAATGTAAAATAGTTGTCTGGTTATGTGATTTGTGTGGAGGGAAATTGTGTGATTTGTGTGGAGGGAAATTGTGTGATTTATGTGGAGATAATCGTGTGATTTGTGTGGAGATAATTGTGTGATTTGTGTGGAGGGATATTGTGTGATTTGTGTGGAGGGAAATTGTGTGATTTGTGTGGAGATAATTGTGTGATTTGTGTGGAGGGAAATTGTGTGATTTGTGTTAAGGGAAATTGTGTGATTTGTGTGGAGGGAAATTGTGTGATTAGTGTGGAGGGAAATTGTGATTTGTGTGGAGGGAAATTTCAAGTTGAGGTGATTTGAATTTTTTTTCGAGCATATAGCTTTTTTTGCAATGGAACACATTCATAATGACACACACACGTATACTGGAACAAATTCATGATGACACACACACATCTATACTGGCAGACATTCATAATGACACACACACATCTATACTGAAACATATTCATAATGACACACACATCTATACTGGCAGACATTCATAATGACACACACACACACATCTATACTGGTAGACATTCATAATGATACATACACATCTATACTGGCAGACATTCATAATGACACACACACACACCTATACTGGAACATATTCATAATGACACACACACACATATACTGGCAGACATTCATAATGACACACACACACACATGTATACTGTCAGACATTCATAATGACACATACACATCTATACTGGAACATATTCATAATGACACACACACACATACACATCCATACGGGCCGACATTCATAATGAATCACTAAGATGTGTACTGTTTGACGCCAGTTTAAAATCACTAAGTGTGTACTGTATGACGTCAGTATAAAATCACTAAGTGTGTACTGTATGACGCCAGTATAAAATCACAAAGTGTGTACTGTATGACTCCAGTATAAAATCACTAACTGTGTACTGTATGACGCCGGTATAAAATCACTAAGTGTGTACTGTATGACGCCGGTATAAAATCACTAAGTGTGTACTGTATGACGCCGGTATAAAATCACTAAGTGTGTACTGTATGACGCCGGTATAAAATCACTAAGTGTGTACTGTATGACGCCGGTATAAAATCACTAAGTGTGTACTGTATGACGCCAGTTTAAAATCACTAAGTGTGTACTGTATGACGCCAGTTTAAAATCAGTAAGTGTGTACTGTATGACGCCAGTATAAAATCACTAAGTGTGTACTGTATGACGCCAGTATAAAATCACTAAGTGTGCACTGTATGACGCCAGTATAATATCACTAAGTGTGTACTTATGACGAGGTATAAAATCACTAAGTGTGTACTTATGACGAGGTATAAAATCACTAAGTGTGTACTGTATGACGCCAGTATAAAATCACAAAGTGTGTACTGTATGACTCCAGTATAAAATCACTAAGTGTGTACTGTATGACGCCAGTTTAAAATCACTAAGTGTGCCGCATGTTTAAGTTAATTCGTGCGAGTGTGTATGTGGGCGCAGCACAGCCACTAAAATACGTCTATTTGTCATCTCTAGACACACACACATCTGGCACACACACATCTGACACACACATCTGACACACACACACATCTGACACACACACACACACATCTGACACACACACACACATATTACAAAAATAAAAGCGGCGTGGATACTCTCCGTTTTTTTAGGAACTAGCGGAAGGAGCCAAGAGAGAAGTTAAGATGTTTAACGATTGCTATTGATTGCCTTCTGATCAAACTACACGATCTCCATCTACATGGAGGTTTGACTTGTTTCAGCACACTGTACACATCACTTCAGCACACTGTACACATCACTTCAGCACACTGTACACATCACTTCAGCACACTGTACACATCACTTCAGCACATTACACATATCATTCCAGCCAACTGTACACATCACTTCATCATACTGTACACATCACTTCAGATCACTGTACACATCATTTCAGCACATTGGACTTATCATTTACCATATAACATTTTTGAAGACCACGACGACCACATTTATGTAACATAAGTAAGTTATAATGTAAAAAAAAATCCATTAAGGATATTGTAAACATGTAGTGTCAGTTGTTTAGTTTTACTAACATAAATAAGTAAACCTCATGTGTACTAGATTTTGTCCAAACAACTTAGGTAACAATAAGTAAACATCATGTGTACTAGATATTGTCCAAACAACTGAGGCAACAATAAGTAAACAGCATGTGAACTAGATATTGTCCAAACATCTGAGGCAACATTAAGTAAACAGTATGTGTACTAGATATTGTCCAAACAACTGAGGCAACAATAAGTAAACAGCATGTGTACTAGATATTGTCCAAACAACTGATGCAACAATAAGTAAACATAATGTGTACTAGATATTGTCCAAACAACTGAGGCGACAATAAGTAAACATCATGTGTACTAGATATCGTCCAAACAACTGAGGCAACAATAAGTAAACCTCATGTGTACTAGATATTGCCCATACAACTGATGCAACAATGTTCAAAATAAAACGTCTTTTACTTGCTATTGATAAAACAACTGTACATCCCATGACAAGATATATCTATTTAAACAAAAAAAAAGGTCTTCAGTAAAACATATAATTGCAATGGCGTAGCGAGCTTAACTCGCGCCCGGGGCACAATACCTTTATAGCGCCCCCCCCCAATCATAAAACCATATAATATTATATTAAAATATATCAATTAGCGCCCCTTTGTGAGTAGGGCCCGGGCAATGATGCCCCCCTCCTCACTACGCCACTGTATGATTGGCCTATTAAGGGCATGTGCTATTTACATTTCAAATAATTACAGTGAACTAATGTTACAAGTAAGAATCCTCCATATGTTGACAACAAATGACTCGCTGCAGCACCGTACAGTGTTATGTACATCAGTGGTCCCCCAACCTTTTTCTCGTCGCGGACGTTTGAAAGTGTTATCGCGGACGTTTGAAAGTGTTATCGCGGACGTTTGAAAGTGTTATCGCGGACGTTTGAAAGTGTTATCGCGGACGTTTGAAAGTGTTATCGCGGACGTTTGAAAGTGTTATCGCGGACGTTTGAAAGTGTTATCGCGGACGTTTGAAAGTGTTATCGCGGACGTTTGAAAGTGTTATCGCGGACGTTTGAAAGTGTTATCGCGGACGTTTGAAAGTGTTATCGCGGCCCGCTGGGGGGGGGGGGGGCTTGAGTAATTATATTTTAGATTTGCCTTGACTTACAATGCCACCGCCGCTCATTGCCGTTCAGCTCCCTGTTAACCTCTCGTTCATGTATAGTCGCACATTCCCAAATGAAATAATTTAATGTTTCTTGGGCGGCCCCAATATCATTTGATCCACGGACAGGGGCTTGGGGACCACTGATGTAGATAACAAATGACTCGCTCCTTCACCGCACAGGGTAATGTAGATAACAACAACAGACATAAAAACACATGTTCACTCAATGCACAATATCAAGGAAGATGTTTACTCAATTGAATATTTACAATTTAATCGAACAACTTATTATTTTCTTCAAATTAAATATTTTAATAATAAAATAAATAATACTAATAATATACAGAACCATTTTAAAAAATCTAATTTGTATAAAACAAACAAAAAGAATAACTTCATTCATTATTTCTCAAAGATTGTATTAAAACAAGCAATTAAGCCTGTTCCATTCTGGACACAGGACGTGTTAGCGCATTTTCATGTTATGTATCAGTACGTATGCTATCTTTCAGTAAATATTTGTAAATTTTGGAAATGTTTATAAATTCAATTGTGTAATGCATATATCTGTAAAAAAAAATTATAAAGACGTTTCTTTATATTTGAAAAAAAATTATTTTCTCTTAAATCTAACTACAAGTGGTTTGTGGTCACTGAAATAGGACTCATAATTGAAAACATTCGAAATTATAGTCATTTAATCGTCCGAAAACTCCGTCAATTGTTGCATAATTCTGATACTTTCAATTAAACTCAGAACACAAGCTTACTATTTCATTTGATGAGTTTCTTAATAAATCTTGGTGAAACTACGTGCTGCAGTATTTCGCACCAAATGAACGGGCTATTGAACGTACAAGGTGTATATATAATATATAAGCCCCTTAGGAGCCCTGAAGCCCGGCCCTCAGAAGTCCTATCGCAAAATGAACTTTTGATGTACACATGGCAGGCCAAGACCTACAAAATGATATATACATCATGGGTCTAGGACTTATAGTTGCTGAGATATAGCGCTCCTTTATTAATATAGCTTATATAGTAAAAAACGGTACTAAGGCCCCTTTTACGGCCCTGAGAGGTCAGATCACGAAATGGAAAAAAGAAATTTCTTGGCAGGCCAAGACCTACAAAATGATATATACATCATGGGTCTAGGACTTATGGTTGTTGAGATCTAGGGTGATGACGGACGGACGGACGGACGGACAGACAGACAAAACGGGGACAATAGAGCATTTTTTTTTTCGAAAATGCTTTAAAAAATCATTCCTGTTCAAGAAAGTTTTTGGGTCAGTGTTGGAGAAAAACAAAACTTGCTGACAGGGTCACAATTGGAGCCGTGACAATTTCCGTCTAGTTTTGTAATAACAAGGGGAGAGAAATCACCAGATATTGTAGAAGAGATAACAGGGACACAATCTCTTTGAGAAACTAAATGAAATATCTCGACCAAAGCTCTCAGATAAAATTGTTTATATTGATTTGTTTTTCTCTGTCATACAACATGTTTGAGAGATTTTACAGCCACAATAAGAGAAAAATAGAGCTGACCTTACACAACACAATATTATGTCGGAATCGATGGCTGCTTGACGCATGTATATCTCACATGTATTGAAGACGAAATAACAAAATGTATTACAAATTATAAAGTTATACTTGGTAGCGTATTACCTGGATTAGGAGACACGCCATGATCTGTGGGGGAGGGGGGGGTTGATCGTGTGGGGGGGGAGGTGGGGGTCTTCTAGCCCGGGGAAAAATAATATATATATATATTGCGACAGTTGTGGTACTGTGGTCAATGAAGATTATTCGAGACCTTGGTATCATAGCTAACGGTGGTGACGGATGTGGTTGGCACACAACACCCTGCCTGTCTGGCCAGTCTAGGCAAGTGCTAAATTCCTGCCATGCCGACAGTTGTAGCGGGGACACCCATCGGCAATTTATCACAGAATGAAAATTAGGTAGGGGAGATAACACTGTAAATTGTGAAATCAGAAGAAAACAACACAGGTTTTCTCTCTTGACAATAGTCTGCTTATTGAAACAGACAAGACCGACAAGAACACATTAAATATTACAATTAGTCAGTTTTGTATACTATTCCAAAAAATACACTACTTACACTGATGTAGATGTGATAAACAGACAATGAATAGTTAGTGCTGGGATTTACAGCTTCTGTATATTAGGACTGGGATTTAGACCTTCTGTATATTAGGGCAGGGGTTTAGACCTTCTGTATATTAGGGCAGGGGTTTAGACCTTCTGTATATTAGGACTGGGGTTTAGACCTACTAAATATAAGGGCTGGGAATTACACCTACTGTATATTAGGACTGGGATTTACACCTTCTATATATTAGGGCAGGGGTTTAGACCTACTAAATATAAGGGCTGTGAATTACACCTAATGTATATTAGGACTGGGATTTACACCTTCTATATATTAGGGCAGGGGTTTAGACCTACTAAATATAAGGGCTGGGAATTACACCTACTGTATATTAGGACTGGGATTTACACCTTCTATATATTAGGGCAGGGGTTTAGACCTACTAAATATAAGGGCTGGGCATTACACCTACTGTAGATTAGGGCTGGGATTAGACCTACAGTATATTAGGGAAGGGGTTTACACCTTCTAATTTACACCCATGGCGTCACATGACGTCACACTGATCCTCGTCACACTCAGTTGACCCAGTTTGTTTTGACATTTCACTTTTCATTTGAATTCACCGTCAGCTCCACATTTGAAGTACACCTCTTAACTTCCACCGGCAAAGTAAACACAACACCTCCACCTCCAGACACAGAATGGAATTGTGTAAAATGTTTTGAGTGGCAGGCAGAGTGGTAGAAAAAACAAATGAAGATATTGATTTTTGCTCCCTAAAGACAGACAGGTGATGAAGCCTGGTGTACTAGTACTCATCAATATTCCGTTCAAAAAAAGTAAAGTTACCTCAGCCCTAAAGAGCCATCGGGCAGAAGAAGTGTAGAATTCATCTGTTTCTATAATCAAGGGAAGGGACTGTGTGGTCAGCACAACGCCCAACCGACTTTAAGTCAGGTACCCATTTAAATCTGGGTGGACTTGCAGGAGTTTGACCAATTTTTACCAGGACCTGAAGAGATTACAGTGGTTCTTACCACAGATTAGATATTATAGTATGTAATCTATGTTCCTTACCACAGATTAGATATTATAGTATGTAATCTATGTTCCTTACCACAGATTAGATATTATAGTATGTAATCTATGTTCCTTACCAAGGTTTAAACTCGAGACTCTCAGGTCGCTTTACACAGCTCGGCAATCGTTACTCATAATTCTGGTATTTGGATAGGTAAAGCTCAACTGAAGGAACCAAGCCCATCAACTTAATCTCAATATTCTGTTAAGTGGACAGGTAATGCTCAAGTGAGGGAACCAATGCTCATCAACTTAATCTCAATATTCTGGTTAAGTGGACAGGTAATGCTCAACTGAGGGAACCAATGCTCATCAACTTAATCTCAATATTCTGGTTAAGTGGACAGGTAATGCTCAACTGAGGGAACCAATCCTCATCGACCTAATCTCAATATTCTGTTATGTTGGTAGGTAATGCCCAACTGAGGGAACCAATGCTCATCAACTTAATCTCAATATTCTGGTTTAGTGGACAGGTAATGCTCAACTGAGGGAACCAATGCTCATCGACCTAATCTCAATATTCTGTTATGTTGGTAGGTAATGCCCAACCCATGTAAATGACGGGAGAGAGAAAAATTGATATCGATTACATTTAACTACGCCTAGCCTGGAGGATAATCGATTCTCAGAGTTCGCCATTAGCACACGCACGGCGAAGAATGTAACAAGTTCAGCTATCACACGGAGAACACGGGTCGGCCATAGTCACTCGCGTGAATTGACAAAAAGTAATATACCATGACAAACAAAAAGTAATATACCATGACAAACAAAAAGTAATATACCATGACAAACAAAAAGTAATATACCATGACAAACAAAAAGTAATATACCATGACAAACAACCGACAACCTCAATGAGTAGACACATAATGACACTTTCAAGACAAACTCAATGAAGATAAGACGCTTTCGAGAAACATCGTTTATAGTCTACACAAACAGCCACACAACACAAATGTAAAGACACACTAGAGACTATCGAGACAGTTGTCCATGTCAGGGAGCAGGCTCTTACTCTCAATATGACTAGTAAGTCACTGTGTGGGTACACACACACACAACACAAATGTAAAGACTCACTAGAGACTATCGAGACAGTTGTCCGTGTCAGTGAGCAGGCTCTTACTCTCAACATGACTAGAAAGTCACTGTGTGGGGACACACACAACACAAATGTAAAGACACACTAGAGACTATCGAGACAGTTGTCCGTGTCAGTGAGCAGGCTCTTACTCTCAACATGACTAGAAAGTCACTGTGTGGGGACACACACAACACAAATGTAAAGACACACTAGAGACTATCGAGAAAGTTGTCCATGTCAGGGAGCAGGCTCTTACTCTCAACATGACTAGAAAGTCACTGTGTGGGGACACACACAACACAAATGTAAAGACACACTAGAGACTATCGAGAAAGTTGTCCATGTCAGGGAGCAGGCTCTTACTCTCAACATGACTAGAAAGTCACTGTGTGGGGACACACACAACACAAATGTAAAGACACACTAGAGACTATCGAGAAAGTTGTCCATGTCAGGGAGCAGGCTCTTACTCTCAACATGACTAGAAAGTCACTGTGTGGGGACACACACAACACAAATGTAAAGACACACTAGAGACTATCGAGAAAGTTGTCCATGTCAGGGAGCAGGCTCTTACTCTCAACATGACTAGAAAGTCACTGTGTGGGGACACACACAACACAAATGTAAAGACACACTAGAGACTATCGAGAAAGTTGTCCATGTCAGGGAGCAGGCTCTTACTCTCAACATGACTAGAAAGTCACTGTGTGGGGACACACACAACACAAATGTAAAGACACACTAGAGACTATCGAGAAAGTTGTCCATGTCAGGGAGCAGGCTCTTACTCTCAACATGACTAGAAAGTCACTGTGTGGGGACACACACAACACAAATGTAAAGACACACTAGAGACTATCGAGAAAGTTGTCCATGTCAGGGAGCAGGCTCTTACTCTCAACATGACTAGAAAGTCACTGTGTGGGGACACACACAACACAAATGTAAAGACACACTAGAGACTATCGAGAAAGTTGTCCATGTCAGGGAGCAGGCTCTTACTCTCAACATGACTAGAAAGTCACTGTGTGGGGACACACACAACACAAATGTAAAGACACACTAGAGACTATCGAGAAAGTTGTCCATGTCAGGGAGCAGGCTCTTACTCTCAACATGACTAGAAAGTCACTGTGTGGGGACACACACAACACAAATGTAAAGACACACTAGAGACTATCGAGAAAGTTGTCCATGTCAGGGAGCAGGCTCTTACTCTCAACATGACTAGAAAGTCACTGTGTGGGGACACACACAACACAAATGTAAAGACACACTAGAGACTATCGAGAAAGTTGTCCATGTCAGGGAGCAGGCTCTTACTCTCAACATGACTAGAAAGTCACTGTGTGGGGACACACACAACACAAATGTAAAGACACACTAGAGACTATCGAGAAAGTTGTCCATGTCAGGGAGCAGGCTCTTACTCTCAACATGACTAGAAAGTCACTGTGTGGGGACACACACAACACAAATGTAAAGACACACTAGAGACTATCGAGAAAGTTGTCCATGTCAGGGAGCAGGCTCTTACTCTCAACATGACTAGAAAGTCACTGTGTGGGGACACACACAACACAAATGTAAAGACACACTAGAGACTATCGAGAAAGTTGTCCATGTCAGGGAGCAGGCTCTTACTCTCAACATGACTAGAAAGTCACTGTGGGGGGGGGGGGGGAGGGGGGGCACACCAAAATACCAAAACGTTCAGCCTAAGGCAGCCGGATACAGAATATTATATGGGTCAGTGATACAGAATATTATATTGGTCAGTGATACAGAATATTATATGGGTCAGTGATACAGAATATTATATGGGTCAGTGATACAGAATATTATATTGGTCAGTGATACAGAATATTATATGGGTCAGTGATACAGAATATTATATGGGTCAGTGATACAGAATATCATATGGGTCAGAGATACAGAATATTATATGGGTCAGTCATCATATATTTTTAACGCTAACTCAGGTGAAATTTAATTCGTTCAAGTAAATAGGACTGATTATTTAAAGAGCATTTTCGAAAAAAAAATGCTCTATTGTCCCCGTTTTGTCTGTCTGTCTGTCCGTCATCACCCTAGATCTCAACAACCATAAGTCCTAGACCCATGATGTATATATCATTTTGAAGGCCTGCCATGTGTGCAGCAAAAGTTCATTTCGCGATCTGACCTCTGAGGGCCGTAAAAGGGGGCTTATAAAGTACCGTTTTTTACTATATAAGCTATATTAACAAATGAGCGCCCTAGATCTCAGCAACCATAAGTCCTAGACCCATGATGTATATATCATTTTGTAGGTCTTGGCCTGCCAAGTGTACATCAAAAGTTCAATTCGCGATAGGACCTCTGAGGGCCGGGGTTCAGGGCTCCTAAGGGGCTTATATATTATATATATGGCCCCATTCTGCACCTTGTACGTTCAACAACCCATTCATTTGGTGCGAAATACTGCAGCACGTAGTTTCACCAAGATTTATTAAGAAACTCATCAAATGAAATAGTAAGCTTGTGTTCTGAGTTTAATTGAAAGTATCAGAGCTATGCAACAATTGACGGAGTTTTCGGACGATTAAATGACTACAATTTCTAATGTTTTCAATTATGAGTCCTATTTCAGTAACCACAAACCACTTGTAGTTAGATTTAAGTGAAAATATTTTTTTTTCAAATATAAAGAAACGTCTTTATAATATTTTTTTTACAGATATATGCATTACACAATTGAATGTATAAACATTTCCAAAATTTACAAATATTTACTGAAAGCTAACAAACGTGCTGAATCATAACACGAAAATGCGCTAACACGTCCTGTGCCCAGAATGGAACAGGCTTAATTGCTTGTTTTTAATCTGCTATCCATATTGAATGATAACATTAATGAATCTCTGTTTATTTATACACTACCAAAGATGTGTACTCATCAGAACACACTGGTCATTACTACAGAAGTATACACATCACAATACACTGGTCAGTGGTCACTACTACAGAAGTATACACATCACAATAGACTGGTCACTACTACAGAGGTATACATATCACAATATATAGGTCACTATTTTTTTTATTCTTACTTAGACTAATCAAATAAAACTCAGATATGTAACAAATACAAAGTTGAATTTTTTTTAAACTAAAAAGTATGAAATAAAAAAATATATTAAACATTGTATTTAAAAAAATAAACTAAAAAATAAATAATAATTCCTTAGAACATACCAATATCATGCATTTTGAGGATTTTTTTTACCTGCCACTCGGACAGAGGGGAGGGTGTAATGTGCCTGACCCCCACTCCCCCACCCCCGCCAGGATGCAAAGGTGTGCTTGAGTGGGACAGAGAGAACCACATTTTATAAACATAACCCTTACTCTAACTGTCTGGTGTGCCTACTAACTTTATCTACCACCATCTTACTCTGGTGTTCCTACTAACTTTATCTACCACCCTCTTACTCTGGTGTTCCTACTAACTTTATCTACCACCCTCTTACTCTGGTGTTCATACTAACTTTATCTACCACCCTCTTACTCTGGTGTTCATACTAACTTTATCTACCACCCTCTTACTCTGGTTCCTACTAATTTTATCTACCACCCTCTCACTCTGGTGTTCCTACTAACTTTATCTACCACCCTCTTACTCTGGTGTTCCTACTAACTTTATCTACCACCATCTTACTCTGGTGTTCCTACTAACTTTACCACCACCTTACTCTGGTGTTCCTACTAACTTTATCTACCACCATCTTACTCTGGTGTTCCTACTAACTATCTACCACCATCTTACTCTGGTGTTCCTACTAACTTTATCTACCACCATCTTACTCTGGTGTTCCTACTAACTATCTACCACCATCTTACTCGGGTGTTCCTACTAACTTCATCTACCACCCTCTTACTCTGGTGTTCCTACTATCTACCACCATCTTACTCTGCTGTTCCTACTAACTTTATCTACCACCCTCTTACTCTGGTGTTCCTACTAACTATCTACCAACAAATACAGACAAGAAAATATGTTCCCCTAGGTCCATTTATTATTCAAAGTAATCACGTGACATCTACTCAGACGAAGCAGGAGATTATCTCATTTGATTTAATACACACCCCTACCCACCCACCGTCCTTCACACACACCCCTACCCACCCACCGTCCTTCAAACACACCCCTACCCACCCACCGTCCTTCACACACACCCCTACAAACATCACAACATGTCTAATATCACAACATGATGTAGGGCAAAACTAAAAGAATGGCACCACTGTACCTATACCTGTATTGACGTCATGGTCACAATAACACAAATTAACCATGGCCTATAGATATGTCATGTTTTAATTTCTCATTAAGAGTTGAAATCTGCAGAACAAGTTGTTGTTATTTAACGCCCATTTAAATAGACCAACCAACTCTTTCTAGATTAAGGCAGGGGAGGGGATAGCTGGGAATGGATGAATACACGTTTCATTTACAGGGCACACCACATCAAACAGGATTTATCTAGTTCAGTGTTTGTTGCTGTTTGTGTACAGGGCACACCACCTCAAACAAGATTTATCTAGTTCATTGTTTGTTGCTGTTTGTGTACAGGGCACACCACCTCAACAAGATTTATCTAGTTCATTGTTTGTTGCTGTATGTGTACAGGGCACACACCACCACAAACAATATTTATCTAGTTCAGTGTTTGTTGCTGTATGTGTACTTCTTATTTATCCCAATGTGTTAGTATGTGTGGTCGAGTGGGAGGGGGGTATTTATATTGTATTCATTTACGAGAAGACACACATTGAGATCATATCTCAGACATTTCAATGAACTAGTCAGATGAGCGCCACAGAGTGTATATCGGAGAGTGTATCATTCCGTTTGTGATAATAATCGACAATAATATTGAGAACTAAATTTATTTTTATAAAACAAAGAAACTTGCACTTCTGTTTAGTAGATATCAACATTGTCTTGAATCAACCAAAGAAAGGTGGCCAAGACATTGAAGGGTAGAATTAACAGTTATGAACATTTCGATGTGGCTCAAGTTCCAATGAACTAAGACATTGAACTGACACTTCCCCGTGGCTCAAGTTCCAATGAACTAAGACATTGAACTGACACTTCCCTGTGGCTCATTTTCCAATTAACTAAGACATTGAACTGACACTTCCCTGTGGCTCATGTTCCAATGAACTAAGACATTGAACTGATACTTCCCTGTGGCTCATGTTCCAATTATTTAAGGCATTGAACTGATAATTCCCTGTGGCTCATGTTCCAATTAACTAAGACATTGAACTTACACTTCCATGTGATGTTGGTTCCAATGTACTAAATTGAGCTCATCGGAAACCGCGACATCATGAAATTGCTAAACATATTAATAACAGGCTTATTTGAATTGAAAATATAGTTTATGTAAAGTAGACATTGTCTTTTATGTATAGTAGACCTTGTCTTTTATGTATGGTGTGTGAATTTCCTGCAAGGATGAGACGAAATCTCTTAGATCCTACAAACCACTAATGGGACGGTTTTTATGGTGCCCTTCTTTCATCCCCACCATAGCCGATAGTGCAATGACCACGGAGGCACCACGGGAGATATTGTCTTTTATGTATAGTGGAGATTGTCTTTTATGTATAGTAGAGATTATCTTTTATGTATAGTGGACATTGTCTTTTATGTATAGTGGAGATTGTCTTTTATGTATAGTGGAGATTGTCTTTTATGTATAGTGGAGATTGTCTTTTATGTATAGTGGAGATTGTCTTTTATGTATAGTGGAGATTGTCTTTTATGTATAGTGGAGATTGTCTTTTATGTATAGTGGAGATTGTCTTTTATGTATAGTGGAGATTGTCTTTTATGTATAGTGGAGATTGTCTTTTATGTATAGTGGAGATTGTCTTTTATGTATAGTGGAGATTGTCTTTTATGTATAGTGGAGATTGTCTTTTATGTATAGTGGAGATTGTCTTTTATGTATAGTGGAGATTGTCTTTTATGTATAGTGGAGATTGTCTTTTATGTATAGTGGAGATTGTCTTTTATGTATAGTGGAGATTGTCTTTTATACCATTAGCAATACCAGATTTTTTTTAATCGACTGAAAACTTGATAATAAAAAGACTGAAGCTATCCACATCAAATTCTTGTTTTTAATTTACCCATGAAGACTTGACGTAAAAATGTGAAATAGTTACAAAGTGTTCATTTATTGATATTTTTGCATGATCTTATTTCTGTAGAGGTCAGTTCGCGTAATGAACTTTTGATGCACACATGGCAGGCCAAGACCTACAAAATGATATATACATCATGGGTCTAGGACTTATGGTTGTTGAGATCTAGGGTGATGACGGACAGACAGACAGACTGACAAAACGGGGACAAAAAATTATATAAAAAAGTGATTCAAAAAACTAATAAGACTAATGTGATGAATACAAATGTTGATATCTATCTACGTCAGTGCTGTATCTCGCTCATTTAGTGAATGTACTCAATAAGTAAATACAACTCGACTCACGTTTACTTCAGTTTAAATGCCCTGGTTATTAAATGATAAATTGGTCAAATTGAATCAATAAATATACAGTATGTAACTAAAATGTACTATAAAAAAGAAGGTTATGCTAAATGAAATGTAGTTATGCCAAATATGTTCTGAATTAAAATAACAGGGTGAAGCTACGCCATTCATTGGTTTTATACACTGCGCTACTCCAACAATAAAGTGATCTGTAGATTACCTTGAGAACATCACTTTCATACCCAACCTCCACAATTACTTCTCGCTACAACCTCCGTGACATGATATACGTTCCACACTGTGACCTCCACATATCTTCCACTCTTGACACATGTCGCTCAATATAGAAACGTTGTTTTGTTGTTTTTTTTAAAACCCATATCATCATGACCTATATCGTCACATTTTTTTTTTAGAAATCTATCCACGTACAATTTTAAACATCTATACTCATTTTTAAACCTTTATCCACGTGTCTTTTAAACCTTTAGTCTCGTATGTTTTCAAACCTCTTTTAATCCTCTAACCTCATAATTTTGTTAACATCTATCATGATATGTTATTAAACCTCTGACCTCATATTTATTAAACCTCTGACCTCATATTTATTAAACATCTATCCTCATGTGTTTTTAAACCTCTATCCTCATGTTTTTAAACCTCTATCCTCTTTTTTTAAACCTCTATCCTCATGTTTTTAAACCTCTATCGTCATGTTTTTAAACCTCTATCCTCATGTTTTTAAGCCTCTCTCTCTCTCTTTGAACTCTCTCAGTAATCTGCGGGCTGAGACTTAGTCTCTTAGAGCCCGTGAGATCAGACTTGCTGTGTCTCTCAACATCTGGAGACTGCCATAGAGCCCGATGGCCAGCAAGCTTCCGGACTGGTCCACCCTGTGGTCCGCCAGTCCGGGGCACTCGAAAAGCAAATGATCTACGGTTTCCTCCACTTCCCTGCAGTGTCTGCAAAGGGTGTCGCTATTGGGCCTCAACCTCCCAAAGTACGCGCCAATAGGACAGTGCCCAGTTAGCGCATGCTCGACACGCCTAAGCTTCCACCACGGGTCAGTTTTGGACGGCCGCTCTAGGACTTGCCGGATCTTAAGTCCGTTCACCCCATGAGCCCAGCCCGAGAACCACTTCGATTGTCCAAAGAGGCAGATCATGGAACGTGCTGCCTCAAATGAGCTCTTTCTTGCACTCACGGGCAGCACTTGGGAATCTGTCGACTGGACTATTGCCTTGGCAATGCCGTCTGCCCTTTCATTACCGGGCACGTCCGCATGCCCGGGAACCCATTGAAGGGTCACATGCACGTTGTGTTGGGACACAAGACCCTGTATTGCCATCAGCATGGCTTCCAGCAGAAGCGGCCATTCTCCTGTCCCTTTTACAGCTTGGAGAACAGAGAGCGCGTCAGTGAGAATGACAATGTCCAGAGCAGGCAAAGTACCCTCACCGATTAGCTCCCCTATGTGGTCCACTGCCTCAGTAATGGCTGTCATCTCTGCCTCGTAAGCACAGAGCGACCCACATAGGCCAGCATGGTCTTTCACAAAGCCAGTTTGTGGGAGAGTGATGTGGACCCCAAACGAGGCGCTTGTCCGGCCGTCTCTACTGGATACAGAGGCATCAGTATAGGCCAGTATAGCGTTCCCTGAATAGGTTTCAATCGTCTCCATAGCTACATCCGTGATGGTTCGGCGATCCTTTGCGTTCCCAGCATTGGTTTCGACCAGGGTCGTGCGTACCTCGGGCATGTAGAAAGCCTCGCCAGGAGGGACCTTAGAGACTGTCTCTAGCATTAGGCGGTCAGTCGGCAGCTTGATCTCGGAGGCAAGTCTCAATGCGTGGTGCATGAAAGACTGCATCGAGAGCCGCTTCCTTTCCACCCAGCCATCGACCATCTCCCTTAGGACCGAGGTCTCCTCCTGCCGCTTAAACCGCTCATACGCGGTTATAACGGCCTGCTCTCTACGGATACCCAGAGGTGGCACATTTGCCATGATTTCCACCGCTGCTGTGGGTGCCGTTCGGAAAGTGCCTGTGATCAGCCGGAGAGCCTGGTTTTGTACAACATCTAGGGCCTCTAAAGAGGACTTTGACCCATAGACCTGCACAACCTGGCTGTAATCTATCTGAGACCTTACTGCACCCATGTACAGTGACCTCAGGACATCTGCTCGAGCCCCCCAGGACGTGCTCGCCAACTTCTTGACAATATTCAGTCTATCAGAGGCGCAGCGGGCAACCTCCGAAAGATGTGTGCAGAGAGTAAGCTTTCTGTCAAGTGTAACTCCCAGGTACTTGGGCTTAGGTTCCAGAGCAAGAACCTCACCCTCTACCTCCAGTCTAAATGGCTCCTTAAGGATACTCGTGCCCATGGTAAACAGCGAGTAGACGGTCTTCGAGACGTTAATCTCTAGCCCCCACATCCTAGTATAACAGCCGACCGTAGTCAGGTCCTTCTGGAGTGCTCTGTTTTTTAAACCTCTATCGTCATGTTTTTAAACTTCTATCGTCATGTTTTTAAACCTCTATCCTCATATGTTTTTAAACCTCTATCGTCATGTTTTTAAACCTCTATCCTCATGTTTTTAAACCTCTATCTCATGTTTTTAAACCTCTATCCTCATGTTTTTAAACCTCTATCCTCATGTTTTTAAACCTCTATCCTCATATGTTTTTAAACCTCTATCCTCATATGTTTTTAAACCTCTATCGTCATGTTTTTAAACCTCTAACCTCATATGTTTTTAAACCTCTATCCTCATGTTTTTAAACCTCTATCTCATGTTTTTTAAACCTCTATCGTCATGTTTTTAAACCTCTATCGTCATGTTTTTAAACCTCTATCCTCATATGTTTTTAAACCTCTATCGTCATGTTTTTAAACCTCTATCCTCATATGTTTTTAAACCTCTATCCTCATGTTTTTAAACCTCTATCTCATGTTTTTAAACCTCTATCCTCATATGTTTTTAAACCTCTATCCTCATATGTTTTTAAACCTCTATCCTAATATGTTTTTAAACCTCTATCCTCATATGTTTTTAAACCTCTATCCTCATATGTTTTTAAACCTCTATCCTCATATGTTTTTAACTCAGCAATGTCAAGCTACTGTAAGCCATCAAACTCAGCATATGTCAAGCTACTGCAAGCCATCAAACTCAGCACATGTCTAGCTACTGTAAGCCATCAAACTCGGCACATGTCATGCTACTGTAAGCCATCAAACTCTGCACATGTCAAGCTACTGTAAGCCATCAAATTCGGCACATGTCAAGCTACTGTAAGCCATCAAACTCCACACATGTCAAGCTACTGTAAGCCATCAAACTCAGCACATGTCAAGCTACTGTAAGCCATCAAACTCAGCAATGTCAAGCTACTGTAAGCCAGCAAACTCGGTGGCACATGCCAAGCTACTGTGAGCCAGCAAACTTCAAAACTGAATTTCTTTATCTTTTGGCACATATTTTAAGAGCCCTGCCTGTTCCTAAAATGTGTTACAGGATTTTAAAAAAATGTTTCAAACCCTGCACTCAATAGTATCTACAGTTTACATACAGTCAATGGACGGTGATATCGATTACCACCAACAATTACAGCAAATACCAGAGTTCGATTTTTTCGGACATTGTTTCTCGTGAAGATGGACGGTCTAATAGCCAGTGATCTTGACATTTAGCTGTAATTCATGAGGGAAGGTAAAACTTGATGTGAGCCTAGGCATTAGGTCACAAATTGAAAATGGTGATATTGAATGTACGGCCTCAATAAATACATTCCCTTGAATCAGAGACGCTCGTATAACTTTTATGGACAGATACTGGGAGTGACATTTTGTCTATTGCGGTCAGATACTGGAAGTGATATATTGTCTTCTGAGGTCAGATACTGGAAGTAATATATTCTTTTGTGGTCAGATACTGGAAGTGATATATTGTCTTTTGTGGTCAGATACTGGAAGTGATATATTGTCTTTTGTAGTCAGATACTGGAAGTGATATATTGTCTTTTGTAGTCAGATACTGGAAGTGATATATTGTCTTTTGTGGTCAGATACTGGAAGTGATTTTGGGAGATCTATACACGGGTACCACCGGAGGCCTGATAGCATCAGATTTGATAGGAATTAGTAGTGGAAGTAGGTCATAGACCACGATGGGCAAAGTACGGCCATATATTATGCGGCCCGTATGCAGGTACACATTGTGAGTGTGAATGACAAATACATACGTATGTCTCTCCTCTTGAGACTATTTTTAGAACAATATGTGAAAGATTTTACCACATTCAAATGTGCGATGCAGAATTCAGTAAATTATGAATTTATGACCTACCAATAATAGTGGTCCTCAGTTACACTTCGTGACACACCTTAAGATTTATTTTATTTTAACGACCCATCTTTAAAAAAACCTTTGATTTTGTCTTACAGAAGTTGTATATTAGAAAGAATCTAAAAGTGTCAGTTTCTATGTCAATTTTCCCATTAATCATACTGAATAAGAAATTTTTAGATGGTAATACATGGAGAAATAGTTCTAATTCTGTACACATTGACTCGAACCACTAATTATAGAAAACATTTTCTCGCTCCCCACCAGTGACGCACACTTTGAGAATCGCTGGATTACGAAATAAAACTTTGCAGGCATTTTGAATGAATTACTGAGAATTTTAAGAATATTTGTAGTTTCAGTTGTGAGTCCTCTTCAGATTTTGGAGTATATCATTACGAGAACAATTGGTCGTAGTTTCCAAAATGCAGTATTACATAGGGAGCGACCGATATGCCTTTTTACCGATAGTCTGATACCGATATTTTCCCCCAGCATTTTTACCGATACGGATATTTTCTTTTTAGGGGCTGTCCATTATTTATGTCAACAAATTTTTGGCGATTTTTACCTCCCCCCCTCCCCCTTGTCAACAACTTGTCAAACTTCCAGAGACTCCCCCCCCCTATAAAATTAAGTCAACATTTGATTACCCCCCCCCCTAAAAAAGATGGCTTCCAAAATGTTTATGTGGCAAAATTAGTAGGAATATAGTTAGTTTAATTAAAATACTGAATGTTAAACGAGTGTGTAACACAGAACTACCAACGCTGCTTAATTTTCCTATTTATTAAGTAATTATATTAAATTTAAAAATGTAACATTGTTGACGTCAACTTTTCTTGACCTCCCCCTCCCCCTTGTCAACAATTGTCAAAAATTTTCTGACCCCCCTTCCCCAACAACAATGCCAAACACGTGTTTTTCACGTGCTGTATGACGTATGTCAACCCATGTTCGCATATTTTGTAACACTTCGCCCACGCGTGTCTTGTTTAACCCCCCCCCCCTCAACTTCCCATCCCAACAAAAAATACACACAGATGTTCACTAATTGTATCATTCAAGGTCATACATTAGAATTAAGAAATGCCAATCCTATTGTTTCAAGGTCATATCTCTGATGTAGACGTGACAATTTCTGTGTACGGGTTTTTTTTCCTTTTTTTTAAATCTTGTCTGATCTGGTTATAGAATTGGGTTATTTACTGATTTTTTTTTTCTGCAACTCTGTTGTGAAAAAAAAAAAATGTATCGGCAGCCAAAAAACGGCCGGTCCGATAGTTAAGTCATAGTGCCAATATCGGTTCGACTATCGGTCGCTCCCTACAACAATCGGCCGAACCGATATTAACCGATAGTGCCAATATCGGTCCGATACCGATCCGATTATCGGTCGCTCCCTAGTTTTACAAACACTGCCAACAGGACCAACGCGAGAAGGGGAAATCTAAAAACTTCTATAGGGTAATGAGTATTAAATTGTTTTTCATAACGTGCTATACTTGGTATCTGTGCGGAGTCATGAGATTGTCATGGGGGACCCAGGAATCAAAGACATTCTGGCGGTGGTCCTGCTATCAATAGCTTAAAATAATCTATTAGTCCACGTTTTCATTCATGACAGTCTCGACAATAAAATCTCTGATGGATTAACTTTAGACTTTAGATAAAAGAAAGAGCGAGAATTTTCAGTTATGGCATCTATAAAATTATTTGAAAAATGAAGCTTTAACGTTCTATAAATAATAGTATTGTCAAATGCCTGCTCAGAAAAATGCAAATTTGATAGGTCTGATTTACAAATGTAAACAAGAGGAAGTGATTAATATCTTTTTTTTTGTGGGGCTCCTTTCCTGTTGTGTTTGGGTCAGTTGAAACAGTGTCCCATCACTCCACCCACTCACCCCATGTTGTGTTTGGGTCAGTTGAAACAGTGTCCCATCACTCCACCCACCCAACACATGTTGTGTTTGGGTCAGTTGAAACAATGTCCCAACACTACCCACCCCATGTTGTGTTTGGGTCAGTTGAAACAGTGTCCCATCACTACACCCACCCACCCCATGTTGTGTTTGGGTCAGTTGAAACAGTGTCCCATCACTACACCCACCCACCCCATGTTGTGTTTGGGTCAGTGGAAATAATTTCCCTTAAGTCTCCTTTCATGTCAACGATGAGACATTTATTTATTCAGGCGTAAAGAGGAGGGGAAGTCCAGGAGAGAGGATAGACAGAAGAGAAGGCAAGTGATGAATGTGGAAATATTGTTAGCTGTGACAAACAGGCCACTGAATGCCTAAGTAAGTAGGCATGGTTTGAAACAAAAAAAAAATAGTTCACTTCAATGCATACAAGACCTGAGGTACTATGGATAAATGTATAAACTACAAATATTTTTGTAAATTTAGAAGGAAATATCACATAGTAAATTTTATAATGAAAATAAGTGCAAAGTTGAAAAAAATTGTAACAGATACTTTCTTTTCTTTTTAACAATAATCAGCATAGTATAATGAATGTAGTACTTACTAATTAAAACAACAGATCAGATAATAATAAATAATATATTGTTAAACTGGTGTGTCAAACACTACAGTCAATGAATGTTAATATCAACATATACCAGTGTGTCAAACACTACAGTCAATGACTGTTAATATCAACACATACTAGTGTGTCAAACACTACGGTAAATGAATGTTAATAACACATACTGGTGTGTCAAACACTATAGTCAATGAATGTTAAATATCAACAGATGTGTGTCAAACACTACAGTCAATGAATGTTAATATCAACAAACACTGGTGTGTCAAACACTACAGTCAATGAATGTTAATATTAACACATACTGGTGTGTCAAACCCTACAGTCAATGAATGTTAATATCAACACATACTGGTGTGTCAAACACTACAGTCAATGAATGTTAATATCAACAAACACTGGTGTGTCAAACACTACAGTCAATAAATGTTAATATCAACACATACTGGTGTGTCAAACACTACAGTCAATGAATGTTAATATCAGCAGGTGTGTGTCAAACACTACAGTCAATGAATGTTAATATCAACACATACTGGTGTGTCAAACACTACAGTCAATGAATGTTAATATCAACACATACTGGTGTGTCAAACACTACAGTCAATGAATGTTAATATCAACACATACTGGTGTGTCAAACACTACAGTCAATGAATGTTAATATCAACATATACTGGTGTGTCAAACACTACAGTCAATGAATGTTAATATCAACACATACTGGTGTGTCAAACACTACAGTCAATGAATATTAATATCAACACATACTGGTTTGTCAAATACTACAGTCAATGAATGTTAATATCAACACACACTGGTGTGTCAAACGCTACAGTCAATGAATGTTAATATCAACACACACATGTACAAACAATAAAAGGTTCATACTATTGGAGCTAATTAATTTGTGTAGTCACTCTATTAGTGAACTATTTATATGATGTAATGTGGTAGCATCGCTAACAACTTGGGATCTACAACAAAATGTTTGAGGGAACAGGGGCTTCTTATACAACAACTCTCCTTTCTGGGCTCCGGCCTATCTTAACAAAGCTCTGATAATAAATTTCAAATCTCCTAACTAGTATGTATAAATGGTAACTTGCATTTATATGTAAGTATGTTCACGAATATATATATATATATATATATATAGATAGATAGATAGATAGATATAGATATATATATTAGGGTTCACCACCAAAAAAATTTTTTAATAATTGATCTGTCTGCTATTTAAATTTGTTCCATTGAACAAAAAAAAGCATTGTGTAAAAAAAAAAATATTTGACAATATTTAGAGGTCCCCCGGACTTCAACAAAGTTTGCATAATTAAGCGAAAACTAGATCAAACCATCCTTCTTGTAAAGTCTTACAGACTATGACATTCGACACAACAAGATCAAACACTGGTCATCAGACCGCTGCCTGCATTGCCATACAAAATATGCTGCAACGTGCTCTTCTGTGGTCAGGTTGTCGCCGTCACATTGGTGAAGTCTTACAGACTTTACATACAAAAAGTGAAGCGCTATATAAATTGTTTTATAGTCTTGGGTTTTATAATACTTGGTAGCTATGATTGATTTTGATAAGCAGTTGTGCTAGAAATAAAATTTAAAATTCACATCTTATTAGCGAAAACAACACTTTTCCTTACCGCATATTGATGACCAAGGCAAGCATTTTAATTTCTTTATTTATATTATTTTAATTTCTGATACACACGACCTATAAAATCAGAACATGAAAATGATATGAAAACAACAACAAAATGTTTACACCTTTCTAAGGATACTGGCTGACCTGAATCAAGTTACTAAGCTTTCTACGAAAAAGCAAACATTCCAATGGTGACAGAGAGGAGAGCTTGTGAGAAGATTGTTCAGCTTCTTGATGAATACAATAAACTTCGTTCAATTGATAAAAGTCGCCGAAACACATCAGCCACCAAACGTAAACTGGAACAAATGAAATCTGTGTTGGCAGCAACTTTTCAACTGTGGCCACCAAACGAGGAGCATTTCCCAATGCCGAATATCTAGCATTCTTGAGGTCTATGAAAGGAGACAGGTCTTCCAGCTTTGGATCATTTTGACAAAAATACTTGCAAAAAAAGTCGCTCGGTACGCCATTCTGACGAGATCTCATACTTTGTATTGAATGTCGAAATCACGCAAGAGAAGAAAATGTACACAGCATGTTCAACGATATCAGTGCCTTCCAGCGAGGGTGAAGCAAAGACTTGAACCCGATGATTTCACTTCGTAAATCTAAAGATAATGGAGTTTGTTGATAACTGTTTTGGATCAGATATAATGCCATTGCAAAAGCGAAGAAAGCCAGCAGGAGCTTTAGTATTGTACCTCCAGATGTTCTTAAGCCAGACCAAATCTTGTGTCACTAGCGACAAGATTAAAGATTACACCAACACAGTTACAATGGCGGCTTTTTACAGGGCCTATTGAGCGAGTCTGGAGTGTGATGTATCAATGGTTGGCTTCTTCCTATGCCACTGCAGATCGTTCACGTAGCAAAGTTCAGATACTTTACAAAGATCCACGACACCTGGGAACCACCCAAACTCTGCACTCTCCACTGGGATGGCAAACTGACACATTCTCTAAAAAATCATCGTGTCACTGAAGAACGCATATCAGTTGTTGTCGGTGATGCAAAGCAATTGAAACTTCTAGGAGTGCCAAATTATGCCAAGGCAACAAAGAAACCCGCTGGCGATATAATTGCAGAATTAACCATGAAGCTAATGACAGAGTTGCATTGTAATGACTGTATCGTTACTATGACATTCGACACAACAAGATCAAACACTGGTCATCAGACCGCTGCCTGCATTGCCATACAAAATATGCTGCAACGTGCTCTTCTGTGGTCAGGTTGTCGCCGTCACATTGGTGAAGTTATCCTCTCGCATGTGTTTGCAGACATGAAACATAAGTTTCCAAATCCCGGATATAACCTTTGTCACACCGTGATGCAGTAATTCGAGTGCAGGCGACATGATTGGTCCATTGCGGCTTCAGGTGTCTGTTTACGTTAGCTGGTCATGATCTGAAGGCTCAAGAGCGACTGACGATAATGAGAGATGCGGTAATTGCACATGCCAACTCTAGTAAACAAACCGAATTCCTTAAGCTGTTTCTTGTTTACCTGAATGCTACAAATAAGGAGGTTAACTTTAAAAGACCAGGTGCCCTGCACAAAGCACGATGGATGGCAAAGCTGATATATTGCCTCAAGATTGCACTGTGTGAGAAACAAATTCAATTATTGCCTCCAGGTACTATTACCACAAGTGACCAAGTGCCAAAGACTCGTGCATTTGCTACATTTGTAACACATGTTTATGTCGTGTGGTGGCTCACTTGCAAAAAGAGTGTGGATGCACCATGGAATGATCTACAGCTCTACAAGCGACTTTTGGATTACAACGATGTCAACAGAGACATATCCAAATCAGCAATCCGTGCCCTGAATAGGCATCGTGGTACCTCAATGCTGAAATGATCCCACTTGCTCTGCTCAGCAATGAAGTACCTGTGTTGGAAAAGCGAGCTCTAGCAGATGCTCTGCTAAGGTTCGACCAGTGGTTGCCCTCCAAACTCCACAGAATCGATTTGGAAATGGTTGGGGAAAACCACGATTCCAATTAATTGATTCTAAAACTCGGTTGTGTGATCTGGCTGGAGTTGACTCGTGGTTTACTATATACAAACTTCAACTGGACACAGGATTCCTCCAACTGCCTGTTGATGATTGGTGCCAAACAGCTTCTTACATTGCCAGTGCAGAAAATGTTGCTGCTATTAACGTTGTTAACGATTGTGCCCAGAGAGTAGTGAAACTGGCATATGACTTTATTGTAGCAGCGCGAACGGATGAACATTTTCAAAAAATTCTTCAAGTGGTAGAAATGGACCGCAAAAACATCTCAAATGTGCGTAAACCTTACAAACGTGCAACAAAGTGAAACTGAATTAAATGCAACAGTAATAAATAATTTAATACTTTAATGTAATTTTTATATAGGCTAGAATAAACTATTTTTTTCTTTACATGTCATGTTTTGTGATTTCTTGGTCGGGGGGGACCTCTAAATCAACTCTGATTTGAAAAATATTTTACACAAGTTATTATTAATGATATTAGAACAAATTAGAAACATAGACAGCTCAAAAACAAACAATCAATTTTTTCCTCTATTGTGGTGATGCACCCTAATATATATATAAACTAATATAGGCTACCCATAGTAAGTTGATAGCTTTGACTGGGTTTAATTATGCGTATAATGAAATGTAAATTGCTTCAACACAAAGGTGGTGTGAATAAACACAAGTGTCTTAACACTAATAAGCCATATCCTTCTAATGGTGTCGGGTATAAGCATTTTTACAAAAATTTCTGCAATTCCTAACTAGTGAGCATGGAAAGTGCGTACATTTGATTAGAAATTTGAAGAACATCCTAGTTTTTGCACAGAAATGCTAGAAAAAATCGGTTGAATACTGACTGAATATAAGGATTCGCCAAATATTAACAAATTTTTTTCCCACCCAAATGGGCAATTTAAACACAGAATACTTTCAAATGTTCCTTGAAGAAAGTGAAGTCCTATACAGCAAACAATCCTGCTTAGCTTATGCTTTGTGTAGGTCATATGGATGATAAGCATATAGTTCATTAGGGGTCAATGTCATTAAACATGAAAAGATGACTAGTGATCATTTCCTTGCTATTGGCAGAAGTTCAAATTTAGACTTACTTCCCCTTTATTTAGATTTCCTCTTAATTTTGTCCATGTCTTTATGTTCACTGACCCACATTTTGTCTAAACATTAAGGCTCAACAGCTGGCAAAAATACAGGAATACAATTTTGCTGATTTGAATATAACAAAGCACACTCTAAATTTAAATTTCCATGTCCAATTTTTTTTCAAACTTATGCTTGCCAAGCTGTTAGTTCACAAACTTGAACAAAAATAATTTTAAAACCTATCAAAAAGTGTCAGAGTAGAAAAGTAAGTGCATTTAAGAGAACCAAACATTTTAAAATAAATCTTATTTTATGCCAATTACAAAGAAAGCTATTGCAGTTTGAAAATCTTTGTTTTTTCTGCCATTTTTATTGTTTTCATGGCAACCAGAAAATAACAAACTGGACTTTCTCACACAAAGTAAATGTCAAGCCTACCAGGAAAAGCCACATGTCATTGAATTGACTGTAATATGATAAGTTATATGTCAAGCCTACCAGGAACAGTCACAAGCCATTGAAGTGACACTAATATGATGATAAGTTTTAAAAAAGGAGGGGGTGTGGTTCCAATAATAGAACATTGGTTAAATATTCTTTTTTTATTAAACATATCATACAAATTTTAAATAGAATGAGCTTCATTGTAGCCCAATGTCTGAATTTTGAATTCATCAGGTGACAAACTATTGTGTACTCACCAGGTGACAAACTATTGTGTACTCACCAGGTGACAAACTATTTTGTACTCACCAGGTGACAAACTATTGTGTACTCACCAGGGGACAAACTATTGTGTACTCACCAGGTGACAAATTATTTTAAAGGATGCTCTGCACCTAACCCTAATTGAACTAATCTGATTCTTAGAAATGATTTAAAAAAAAGAAAAAAAAAACTCACCACACAAAATTCTAGTAGGTCATGATATATTCTATGAAGACGATAAGAAGTCCACTAGACTACTCGCATTTTCAATGTTCTCTGATGAAGTATGACTCAAGTCACCTGAGTTTAAAATATCAGGCTCATAATTTTCATCAAAAGGATTGGTGCTTGGAGGTCGATTTGGTGGAATATTGGAAAATACATCAAATGGATTAGTTATTGGGGATTGTACTGGTAAAATATTAAGACATTCTTCAAATGGGTTAGTGCTAGGTGGTCGACCAGGTAAAATATTTTCAAATCTTTCAAAAGGATTAGTACTAGGTGGTCGTTCAGGTAAAATTATTTGAAAGCCTTCAAATGGATTAATACTTGGAAGAAGAGGTGGGTCAGGTTCAGTGTCTGGGCATCTGTCAGCATCTAGAAGTTCTTCTGTATGGCATCTATCCAGATTTAGATCTTCTGCACTGAAATTTTGATCTGATTTGTGATTAACTTCTTTTTCTGATAAAAGCACAAATGTTGAAGCCAAAGAATTGTTATTGTCTTCTTCTTGCGTGATACTTAAACGTGGCACTAGACCCTTATTTGAAACTATATGTTCCTGAGTAGGACTACACGACTGAGTGAAACCTGTGTCATGGTCATCAGCAGGAGAAAGATCATCATTAATCACAGTGAAATTGGATGAGTCACCAGCAGTATAACAGTCTAAGTTTAACAATGTGTCTTTGGAAGAACAACTTTGTCCAATAATCACTTCATCTAAAACTGGACAAGGCCTGGCATCTGATTGCAAACATACAACAGATACCTTGCCGCTCTGGAATGAAACTTGGACCACTTCTTCTGGACTAATCAGTGAGTGGTCAGATTGATCAAAAGTTTTTTGTTCAATATATTTACTTTCATCCCAGTCAACTGTTGATATGCTCTCAGCAGATTTTATGTCAATTGCAACTAAGTTATTACAACCTGCTTCAGGCTGATCTACTGCAACAGTGAGCACCTCATCAGATTCTAATTCATGTAGTAGAGTTATCTTAGGTGTTGCCTCCAGCTGGACTGACAAAACAGCTGGTGTATCTGTACTAGAAAAAGATACAAATGAAAGGTTTTTGGAATGGTTAGATGCCTGGTGAACATCAGCTGATTCAAAAAAATCACATAAGGAGCTGCTGTGTTGACTGAGTGGCAATGAACACTTTACACAAACATTTTCTGGTGTTAAAATATCACTATCACTGGAGTCTGAGGTAACACATGGAATGGCATAACATTTAAGATGTTCAGATTCACCTGTTCTATTGAATTCATTTGTAACATTAACACAAGAGCTGTCTGGAAAACTAGCCCAGTTTTCTTCTTCAGGTTCATCAATTGTCTCACCAAAAATTTTGTAAGCAGTCTCGTTCTGCTCAATGTAAACTAATTTAGGAGCATAGGACAGCTCTTCACTTGCAGAGGAACCTAAGAACTCTGTTCGCTTTGATAATTTCGGTGAAGTGGATGGTGTCAGAGTTGGTGGAATGAGAACTCTTCTTGGTGAAACAGGAACCTGGCCGTCTTCATTCACAACCAATGCAGATTTTGTACGACTGAAAAGTATTTCCTCTGTAAACTCAAAGCAAAGGTCATCTGAATCTTTCTTTTTAGAACTCTGCAATTTAGGTGTTTTCGGTTTTAAGGTGAATTCATCACAAGGCAAAGTTATTTTTAATTTGTCTGGAAGAAGAGAAGGGGGAGCTGGTGATAGTTCAGGAGAACTTATGGCTGCATATTCATCAAGTGTGACAACACTAATAGGTGTATGACTACGAGGGCGAGCAATAGGGGATGTAGTCACTCTTAAACGTTCAATCCGCCTCTCATAAGCTTTACGTTTAGATGGCGACAAGATTTGACTTGGGTCAATATTTTCTGGAATAAGACTGGCAAGGGTATCCTGTTCACTTCCGTGATCATCAAACTGACCTCCAGAATCTGTATTTTCTAACTGGCCAACAGATGGACGGGAAGCTCGAAATGTAAATGTGGTTTCATTGCAAGAGCCTGAGCTTGAGGAGGAGTCAGAATCTTGTTTTTTAATTGGGATGGATACTCTCCCAATGGTTCCTTGGCGGCTTAAACCAGTAGTAAATGAAGGTTGATAATCTTTTTTATCAACTTCCCTATGTTTGTCATCTGAGGGAGATTCACACTTGTCTGTAGTTGACCCAGGAGGGCTAAAGCTGGATGCAGTTTCAGTCAGGTCACATCCTGAAGCAGTTAAGTTATTTTTCTTGCCGTCATCTGGATTTTCATCATGGCTGTCAGCTGTTATCTTCTCCTTAGCTACATCTGCTTCCTTTCCTTGTTTATCCTCCCCACCTGTCTGAGACAGGCTTTTTTTAGAATTGTTAGCCCCTATGGTTTTAGAATTGTTATCCCCTATGGTTTCAGTATTCAAAGAACCATCTTCAAGTAATACTTTGGAAGTTTTAAGATTCAGCAAATTTACCTTTGGTTGGGAAAAGTCAAGAATACTTGTTGTACTTTGTGTCTGATTAGATATAACATCTTCATCTCCAAGATCAATAGTATCAAAAGTCGCAAGTGGCGCTCTTAATATTTCTTCTCTCCTAACTATTCTATGTTTGATGTTAAAGACTCTGTGCATAGCCAAACTGCACATGCAGCTCCTGCCGTCTATATAGGAAAAGAAATATGGTGTCAATTTTATAAAACATAATAACACCAGTAGATGTTTACCATATTCAGATTCACACGTTCTATTGAATTTTTTTGTTATATAAACATGAAGATTTACAAAATATCTAATAATATTTATTTATTGTCATTCACAAATAGAAAAAGTTCCAAATTCATTAAAAAGTTTAAATATAACAAGTTTTTATGCTTTGAAAATCAGTAAGTAACACTACTACTCATTATAATCATTATTTTTAAATATACTCTGATAATTAGGATTTATATATAAATACATATATTTATTTATAAAGAATATACTAAGTAGTAATGTTAACAAAATATTTGTAATAAATTAATAGCTTAAGTTAACATTAAGTTTAAAATTAAATAAATTTAAACAAAAGTAAAATTATAACAATAAAACCCCCAATCAACAATTTAAAAGTGGCATTTTTTTATTTTAGTTCTAAAAATAGGAATGACCTTTTATTGCAGAAATATAAATTTATCTAAAAGTGTTTCTCTTAAGACTTAACTGACTTCACAATCTCAGTTACTCAGTGGTCTCAGCAAGTTTGATAATCTAGTTTTAATACACAGACATGTAAGCAAAGTACATATGAAGACTTAAGTTTCATATTTGGATTTAATTACTCATATATTTATTATTTTAAAAAAATTAAACTATTAAAATGTGTATTTATACAATCTTACTTCGAGCTGAGAGCTCTGTCTATTGCATCCATGTCGTTTTTAAGAGTCAAGACGACCGCTTCATTGATTTTATTGACTTTTTTATCGCAGACAAAAACTTACCACAAACACACCAGCACGAGAGAGAATCCAAACTCTAGACTGCATCAAGACACTGCGAGTCGCCGCACAGAGATGGAATCAGTATTGATTGAACATCGAGGATTCAGCTTTTTTTTTTTTTGCATCGTCGCCATTAATGTTTACGGAAGTAACGCACACGCACAGTCTGTGACGCACTATGTAAATCTCTTAGAGACCGTCGTGACCAATGTAAACTAATGGCTACCCCCTGATAATCAGTTTGCAGCCAAGGTTGGTTTTAATTCACAATAAAATAAGTATGTTTTATAGCTATAGAAAGAATAAAGAATAACAGTAAGCTACACAATTTATGTTTTAATGATAGTAAGATAGTTTTCTCATTCACATTATTCTAAATAATCACAGCTCCAGTCTACAAACTAATCGGCACTCAGCTTCAGGCTAAATTTATTCATATTGTGAAGTGCGTACATTAAAATTATGTAAAATGGCTAGCAAAAAGGGTGCACTTAAAGGCAAAAGAACTCCTTCAGGAAAAAAGGGGAAAAAGGAAGAAATTGAAGATCCAATTATTACTTTTCTCAAGAAAACTGCTGAAGATCTTAGGGAAGAAAATGCAACTTTAAAATCAAGCTTATCAACTTACAGTGAAAAATTAAAATCTATAACTCAACAAGTGATTGATGTTAATTTTGACAACTACAAACCTCCTCCAGATATTGATTTAATAGATATTCCTTTATCTGATATTTCAACAATTATAACAAATTTAACTATTACCCCTGGCAATAAATTACATTCATATGAACTTCAACTTGAGGAGCTAGAGACAAGAGTGACACAGCTAAACAATGAATTAGCCAAATTAATTAAACTCAAGATAAAATTGGAAAATGGACTTAAGGATATGGAAAGAATGTATGCAGTGGAAGATTTAAAAGTTCAAGCTAAGAGACTGTGGTATGATTGTTGTAAGTATTATAATTTGAATTCTAATTTGACTACCCATTAGTCATTAGTGTTATGCTAATTTGAAATTAAATATATTTTTTTTAGCGTTCATTTTAAATCATTGAATATTATAAATTCTTGCTTTTTTGAGTGTGTTTTTTTTTTCATTCACTGACATTAATTTGTAGCATACAAGTAAAAAGTTAAAAACATTCCTAAAAAAAAATGTCTATGTTTTTTAAACACAATGTCATATTTGCGGATATAAAATAAATGGACTTTTAAAATCAAATACGTTTCTGTAAAAAAAAAAGGTAATATTATTTTTATTTTAATCAGTTACATAAAAAGAAATTTTAGTAAAACAAACAAAAAAAAACTTCAGCTAATTTTAGTTTTAATCAACTACATCTAACCCATTGAAATAATCCTTTTTTTCTAGTGACACTTTAAAATAAGTTCAATTCACTTGACTTGACCTCCAAAAAAAAGATAATTTTTATGTTGTTACATGATTTTGTTTCAGTAGTTACAATGCTGTGGTAGACTGTGTTCTAGTGGGATTAGAGAGATTTTATTATCACATAAATGTGTGCTTTTAGCTTTTTATCACTGAATATCTAATACTTTGCTTTTTAAATTTTTTATTTAGTTTACAATAATGTTTTCCCATATTTAATTTGTCTAACACAAACATTCTGCAACTAATATTTTTCTTAGTTTTTCAATTTATACTTACTTATCATTTTCTTTTACATATTTTTTTTAAAGCCTTGTAAGTATGAGTTGTATATCTCTTAGATCTGAAAAACCATTCACGGGATGGTTTTTACTGCACTTTTCTATCATTTCCACCATAGCCAAGAGTGGGTTGTCAGTGGAAGCACCATTAGAGATATACATAGGTGACTTGCACTAATGTTGGATTTGGGAACCTTCATAAAATATTGAGTCTCTTAACAAGGATCAAACTTGAGACCATATTGTTGATCCTTTTATTTATTTCTCTTATTAACATCAAGCAACTTAATTTTTTTTTTTAATTTCTTGTCTAGTCTTTTTGAAGAAGCATACTTTTTCTTAGTCTTTGGTAGGTCCTTCACATGTAATGTCCCTAATGGCACTTTCCAAATGTACCTGCTTCTAAATCTGATTCTAGTCTTTCGCTCAAAAAAAAACAATAATTATTTCATCACATTTTTCATTAGCTTTACTGTTGAAACAGATGTAAAAGAGATGCAAATTCATGAAATTGTGGCAATCAATGTAGTTTTTTTTAACTGTTAATCAAAAAGGTACAACTCATCTATTTGTGACACCACTTGAAAGAACATGTGAAGGTTTCAGTATGTATGGTGATGTTAAAAAGGGTTTGAATAGTAGTGAACTGTCAACAAGAGCCCCATCAGCAGTGAGTAATCAGTCATCTGACCAATTTTCTTTGTCTGAAGGAACTGCTATTCCACCTATCTATTTAAGTGTACTAAAACCAAAATCAAGAAGTATAAATTTAATACCAAGAGGATCAGAGAAAGAAAACTTAAATCCTGTGAGTGAAATTTTTTTTTCCACATTTCAACCTTTCTATAGATGTTTTCTAAATAGCAATTGCATTCAACATTCACATTTTTTTTCAAACACATTTGTTTTCTATCTCAATATTCTATTTTATCTTTTGTTTATTTTAAGCCTGACAAGAAAATGCCAGGAGAGACACATATTTTTGATATGCATGATGGTTTAAGGAGTATCATTATTAGGAACCTCAGCAAACGCAAAGGAAATGGTATTGGTTTCATATGTAGAACTTATTAGTCCATCTTTTATCATTTTATTAGCTAAATGCTCAAGTTATATCTAAATTAAGAACATAATCACCTCAGAGCATTCAAAAAATATTTTTTTTAATTTCTAAAATAATTCTAAATTAAATTTGTTAATGTGAAATTTACACTATAATGGTAGCTTTGCATAAGGCCTGTTGTATGAACATTCGAGTTACAGCTTTTAAATAGAGTAAGTTAGGTACTTTTGATATAAACTATTTATCTTAATCTGTAGGTACCCTATTAAAATTTCATTCCAGAAAACAGAATTTCCCGGCCATATAAGATTAAATTATTTAACAGTATATTTATTTTTCTCTCTAGTATACTGTATGACAACTGCTGGTGTTTAGCTTTGTTCTCAGAATTTTATTATTTCACTGCTTAACTATTTCTTATTAGCAAAAGATATTCTTTAGCTATTTTGATAATAAATCGTCTTGATGTCTTGAAATGAACATAGGCTTTTCAAATTGCTAAGTTGATGGGTGAAAATTCTTTTATTTTACTGTCAAATTTTGATGTATTTAAAAAATATCCCCTTTTTCACTCATATTTTTTATATATTATTTATATTCTCAAATTATTCTGATCTAAAAAAAAATTAAATATTTTTTGTAGGTAATGACTGGCGCTTAATAGCAACTAGAGTCGGTCTGCCAGATGATCTTATACAACATTGGCTGGCCATGAGAGCACCAAATGCAATGGCACTTGTCATGAAGGTTTGGGGAGACAGTGCTGGGGCAACAGTTAGAATGCTACACAGACATTTAGCATCTCCTCAGATGAAAGAAGTTATTTTAGCCAAATTGTTGTCAGATTTTTATGATGTGGAGTAAAAATGTTTAGTGAAGGCTTAATTAAGTTGAGCAAGATAGAATTGAAAACATAAAACTTGAGCCCAAACATAATTTTAGATAAAAATTCTATTTCATGACACTGATATTGTTGTTTTTTAAATCATAGCAAAGCACAAATTATGGATCATTTAGGCATTATTTTTCATCATTATTTACACATTGTATATACTTGATTAATGATTTAATGCTAAAATAAATGTCGCAGGCTTTGGTTGTATTTGGTATATTGGTGTTCAGTTGGTAAGCCTTTGTTGAATTATCTTATTCGATCAAAATCTTATAAAAAAACAAGAAATACTAAATTTGAAATGTTTAACCTAAAATAAGTTATAATTTATGGATAAAAGATTGAACAAAAAGCTAGATAATTCAAACTTAATTGAATTATCTAAAAGATAAACAAAAAATAATTCTGACTAGGTAAGGGATACCAGACAAGTTGATTAAATACTTTGATGGTGCAGGTGGTAAATAATGTGTCATACAAATAATAGTTGGCTGTGTGAAGAAGTACATTATGTGTCATACAAATTCTTGGCTGTGTGTATTAGTACCTTATGTGTCATACTTCGTTGTGTGTAGTAGTACATAATGTGTCATACTTGTTTATGTCTATTAGTACAATATGTGTCATAGTTGGTTTTTATATATATATATATATATATATATATATATATATATATATATGTATATATGTTATATATATGAGCATCAAACGGTCCCCAAAATATATAATATTAAATGATTTTCAAAATGGGGAGGGGGCGCTAAAAAGGTATTAAGTCCCGGGCGCGAGTTAAGGTCGTAACGCCACTTTACAACAGTTAGGCTGTCGTACAAATACTTGGTTTTCAATTGATAAAATTACCTGTTAATAAAATCATTGTTTTGCATTGGAATACTTTATTGCTAATAAAATATATCGCATGTCGCCTTCAATATTAACTTTATTGTTACAGTTCAGCCGTCAATATTCGCCGCCGAAAGGTGAGTACCAGCTTATATACTTTATTTTATACATACAATAGAAACTTAATTTACTGATTACTTGAGATGGTTTACTAGCTGACGACACTATTTCATTTACTATGTTTTTCATGCAATTGTTGATGTAGTCGTCTATATTGGTGGCACTGTACTAAGTTCGTTTTATTTCTTAACTACATTCATGGACTTTCTTGATATTCCAAATTCATTTGATGAACTAAATTGAAATTGTGTAAACTGTATGTAATTATCCAGATCATATTGTAGGTTTTAACTAGTGATTTTATCGAAAATTAATTAGAATACATTGTTAAGAGTAACCACTTGTAGCCCACAATTTTATTTACATTTTCTAATTAGAAACTCGTCAAGCAACATGCATTCTTAGCCACAATAATTGACTACAATGGACATCTGAAATTTTCTGGAACCATCAAAATTACTGAGGTAAAACAGATAAAAGGAAAGTGTTCAGGGCCTATCATATACTATATATATATATATATACAGGTAAAAAATTTTGGAGTTGGGAATTGAAACATATTTAAAAAGTTGCCTATAATCCTACTGATTGTAAAAATGTCAAATTTGTAAAAGTCAGATAACTTTTTAATTCAATATTCAGGATTATGTCATTTTTGCTGAAAATTCTAACTCTGCATAGAACTGGTTTAAGTCGTGCTGTTATGATTTTATTTACTGCATACCTTCTAATTTCTTCATCATTGTCACTAACTGCAGCCAATAGAATGTTTTCTGGATGTTCAAAGTAGCAGGTATTTTCCAATACAGGCAATATAATAGATTGACTGGCAGTATCCAGGTTCAGCTATTGTATCATATAGAAAAAGTTTCTAGCCCCACTTTGACAAGATGGATTACTTTTTTATGTAAAACCATAATAGTCCATACATTCTAAATAAAACTGTTTTTCTCTTTAACGGAACTGAAGATTATTTTTTGACATAAAATCGCAAAACCCTGTTCGCTTTTGTTAACCATCGCATGATTAGAACTCCGGTTGACTGGTTTCTAGAAAATGGTATATCGGAGTAATTATTGAACCTAGCTGACGGAAATATTTTTGATCTGTACTCAAATTATTTTTAACGCTTTCATCCATATCAGTTACTTTGCCGGATACAGACAAAAAAAGAAACTATTGGCACATTTTTAGGATTAAAATCAAGTTTTGATGATATAACACCCGGAAGAAGCTGACGACCCGTTGTTTGTGCGTTATCTATTTGCTTCTTAAATACTCTAAATGGCAATTCATTTAAATGCAGCATGGATATTAACCACTGCAACAGTCTTCCTAGACTTTCCTCCTGTCTTCTGATGATTCCATTATTTTTCCCTGTGTTATTATTTGTACCATCACAAACAATTCCTCTTAGAGTATCTATTGAATCAGTTTCAGCAATCACAGACATAATCTCTTTATATCATTTGTTTACTGCTTTCAGGCACAATGTGATCAACATATTGACTAAATGGAAACGCAACTATGACATAGTGTTCTTTCAATCGTACGTCATAACCAAGATCTGACAAGAATAATACCTTGCTTCCCATCAAAACCAATGCAAACAGTTCTTTTGCTCTCATCAGTATGTTACTTGGCTGCCCTATCTCTCCAAATTTTTTCTATGTCGACGCATCTTTGCTGGGTCCAGAGCTGTAGATTGTGCCACATGTTTAAGTCCTTCAACATGATTAATTAATAAGACATGTAACACTATTGCTCAGTTTACATCGATCCACTGCTTTGCATAATTCTTCATATTGATATCTGTTTTATTCTTTGGAACATTCCTCATCGCTGCATCAAGTAATTCATCATCTTCAACATCCTGATCTGGAATGTCATTATCTGTCGCATCATTTACGTTATCATTTGTGGTTCCTATCTGATCGCCACCTTGCACCAATAAATGTTTTCTTTTGTGCCGATTTTCTAATATTTTTGTTGTTTGCTTGTCAACATTACCTATGAACATATTTCTTGCCGTCTTGAGCCACCAAAATACTCAATCGTAAAGCAGACATTTTTACTGATTGTGGAAATTTAGTCTCCTTTTTTAGTCAACTCAGGATCACAAATTTAACATGTTCAATACAACGAACGCGGTGTCCATGTTGCCTGTGAGTGCCGGCCTGGACATTTTTTAGATATAGGCAAGGACAAAATGCTGCCCTTTTTTAGTTTCATTTTCTGAAGAAAAACCTATACGTTATTTATTTTGAAGTAAGTCCAAATTATGAAAATAACAATATGATATATTTATAGTTTTATTACTGGTCTTCATTCTTCTATAACAATTTATTTAAATTTGGCAACTTTATAAAAGTTAAAGAGTTTTAAGTATACGTAGTGTGTTTTAGGATATTTTTTTGCTAAGTTAAAAAAGTACAGAAAATTAAAAAAAATGAAATGTCATGTTTATTAAGCATTAAAACGATTTAGAAAGGAAATTCAAGAAAATATGCTTTTCTAGCTCTTCAATTACTTCAAATAGATCCAAATCTCAGAATCGTTTTCTCTATAGATATTGTAGCAAACCAACTAAACGATATATTAAAACGAAGATATGTTTTATGGGTTAGAGCTTGAAAAGTTTCTCTCTGCATACGCCACTGTTATCGGGAGAGTAAGCGAAATTCGCAATGCCACGTACGCATTCGGAAAAAGAGCAACCAAGCCCATTCCACATAAATAGTATAACATATCTCTAGGGCTTGATTTGTCTGTAATTTTCCTTGATAAAGCAAATAATTCATCGCACAGTTCTATTGAATTAATTAATGTCTGCTGAATCTTCGTTTTCAGATGTTAAAACTAATTGAAGGTCCATGCAATCTTTGAAACTCTCTTTGATCATATTTCTCCAGTTTTTTAATGACATACAAAAATCCAATAAATTAGATGTTAACTGCATAAATCGATCATTAACTGATTGAATTGCAGTATCCAATATCTGGTTAAAAAAATTTACCTGAAATTCATTTTTATCGAGAATTGGATCGTCTGAAACTTCATAGTCAAATTGTATCTTTAGTCGAGATCTTATTTGTATTTCCGTAGGAAATTGCACTCTAATACCAAATTCTTCAGCAATGATTTAGCTGTTGTAATTGCTTTGGCAAAACCTTTATCTGTTCTATAATTCTGGAGCATAGCTTTAGTTGCAGTCAATTGTTGAATTGATTTGTTTAAATCAAGATCTTTTCTTGAAATGTTTTGCTAGATATATTAATTCAAATAAAACATCATACCAAATCACTAATTAACAAATAAACTGAAACTGATTATTTTTGTGCAACTCTCTAGCTTCTGCACGGGACTTGGTTCCACGTGCTCCAGATAGTGAAATGTCATCATCAATTGAAACGAGTGCATCGTAAATTTCAACTGTTTAGTATCAATTGCCTCACAACATTAACTCGACTTTCCCAGCGTGATGCGCATAACTTTTCAACAGTTAAACCTGCTGCCTCTTTGTTTTTGACATATGCCGGACACATTCCAGCGATGTGTTGATGCAGAAAAAAGGTGTATATATTTTGAATTACCTCAAAAAACCGTACTGCTTCCAAACAACAGTTTACGGCATCATTCACCACCAAATGCACATTGCATGGGACATAAAAGGCCTGCGATTTAGCTCTTTGTAACTCTTGCTTTGACACCATTATGTATTCTGCATGTTCGCTCCGTTATCGTAGCATGGTCCCCTAATCATATAGACAAATGCCCGAATATGACAGTTCTTTAAGTAAAATTTACACCATACTTGCACCTGTAGATTTCATGCTCACGAATACAATGAAGTGTTCATTGATACAAACTTATGAAGGTTTGTCATTTGTCGATTCATTTGCTGTAACAAATCTAACAATCATTGTCATCTGTTCTTTGTGACTGACGTCTGGTGTGCAATCGAAAACTATAGCGTAATATTTTGCATTTTGGATCATCTTATCATTTTCTGTTTTACCTTCTTTCTCAACAGTATTCTCATTCTGAATATTTTTCCAAATAATGGTCATGAATTTCATCTGATTTCAAACGTTTTATATTTTCTTCATTACCGGATCAAAGTTCAATAACTTTTTAACAAAATTTCAAAAAATTTCCAGAATATGAAGTGTAGCTTCATATAACCGATCAGACTGGTGCCCTCAGGAGTACATTTTGAACTTCATGTACTCTGACCAAAGATATTAGTCTTTCAATACATCCTTCCAGTGTTTCGCTTCACGATTTATAAGGCGCTGATTCACTGTCATCAATAGTTTTATTATTTGTTATCCTCATTTTAGTTCTTCCCAATCAAGATAACTGGTTAAATGATCTGGAGATTTTCATGATGCTGCAATATACTTGACATATTTTTCCAGTCACAACTGCCATGTGTTGCTAAGGCAGATTCACTCCTGTTATATATTCTGTAACAAAAAACAATATACCTTATCTACTGGCGTAGAATGCATCAACCATTCTTTTAAAGTTCCTCCGTTAGCAAGCTTGCGTGTATAGAGGTAATTAGAAAATTGTCTCCCACTTTCATATTTTGATAACCAGACTCAATTTGATTCGCTTTGGATCATGCTGAATAAGAAAACAACGAATATTATCACTTATATCTGGCCATTTAGCAGGATCCTTCATTATATTTTTGACTTTAATTTTGTTAAATGCAAAATAAGAAAAATAATTTTGAAAATGGTGATGTCATAATAAGGGTGTAATAAATTAAGATAGAGCGTTAATCCACGTGACTTATTTGTTGTCGCCATTCTAAGCAATTTTGTGCTCTTATTTAATGTACACTTTCAAATTCATATTTTATTTCTAATTTTTATATTTTTTGATTTTATTTTATTTTTTGCTGGAATTTGCCAGTTCTTTGAAATAATGCCGCCCTCCTAGGCAGCTGCCTATATCGCCTATACCTAAAGCCGGCACTGGTTGCCTGTGTTGCAATTATTGCGAAAATTTATCAGTCAACAGGTCGTTTTCTGTTCCAAGAGATATACGTAATAGCAAAATAAACAATATCAGAACAAAGTAACTGGATGTCATTGATGTCAATGAAATATTCACTTTTCTTAAAGATAAAGGAGAAAATACTTTCATATGACAAAGGAGAGAGTTATTCATACAAAAGAATCAACGAATGGAGTTAAACTATGTTAGTCATCATAGTAGAGGTAATTTCTTAACATGCACCATATGGGGTTATCGGTAGAAGTATTGTATGTAAAAGAAAGTTTTATCTCAATAATGACAGGTAACACTTTGCAAAATTCACGCCTCGCCCCTGGATCGTTAAAATTTCGAACAAAAGTTGGGAGTAGTAAAACTATGTAGTTTACTAATATTTGTACATATTCCGTGTACTATCTTGATGTAACAATTTTTTTTATAATGTTTCAATAAAAATTTGACTCCCCCTAATATATATATATATATATATATATATATATTATATATATATATATATATATATATATATATTGGGGGTGCATCACCAAAAGAAATTTTTAATAATTGGATCTGTCTGGCACAAATTGTTCCATTGATCAAAAAAAGCATTGTAAAATAAAAAAATATTTGACAATATTTGAGTACCATGTAAACAAAGTTTGCATATTAGCGAAAAACTAGATAAATCCATCCTTCTTGTAAAGACAGATTTACATACAAAAAGTGAAGCGCTATATAAATTGCTTTATAGTCTTGAGCAAAATGTTTGGTAGCTATGATTGATTTTGATAAGCAGTTGTGCTAGAAATAAAATTTAAAATTCACATTTTATTAGCAAAATCAACAATTTTTCCTTAATGTTATTGATGACAAAGCAATCATTTTACTTTATTTATATTATTTTTAATTTCTGATACACACGACCTATAAAATCAGAACATGGAAATGATATGAAAAAACACAATAAAATGTTTACACCTTCTAAGAAATGCTGGCTGACCCTGGCACTATACCCACAGTTGCATATCCAGTTATTACTGCGTCTCCTGCCCGCGAACAAAGAACCACAACTCTCCTGAAAACTGAATTGTTTGGCATTGGCCCCAATCTGTGTTGATGATGCTATAATTACTGATTTCTTCGACTACAAAACTTGTTTACAAGTTTTGAGGTGCATGATGTATCACTGCAATGTAGAAGCACACAGATGAGCGTCCAGTACTTTGGTAAAAACTCGATTTACAACTGCCAAAATTGTGCTGGAATCGTTATCGTTTATTGATAACTGTTTGGATGATATAATGCCATTGTAAAAGCGAAGAAAGCCAACAGGAGCTTTGGTATTTGTACCTCCAGATGTTTTAAGCCGACCAAATCTTGTGTCACTAGCGACAAGATTAAAGATTACACCAACACATTAGGCAGCTTTCACACAGGCATCTTTATTAGCGAGTTTGGGGGTGATGTATCAATGGTGGCTTTTCCTATGCCACTGCAGATCGTTCACGTTGCAAAAGTTGTAAGTGAGGATATCTACAAAGATCCACGACTCCTGGGAACCACCCAATCCTGAACTCTCCATTGAGATGGCAACTGACACCTTCTAAAAATCATCGTGTCACTGAAGAACGCATAACAGTTGTTGTCGGTGATGCAATGCAATTGAAACTTCTAGGCGTGCCAGAAATTATGCCAAGGCAACAAAGAAACCCGTTGGTGAAACACTGCAGAATTAACCATGAAGCTAATGACAGAGTGGCATTGTAATGATTGTATCGTTAATATGACATTCGACACAACAAGATCAAACACTGGTCATCATACTGCCTACTTTACATACAAATATGTTGCAACGTGCTCTTCTGTGGTCAAGTTGTCGCCATCACATTGGTGAAGTTATCCTCTGGCATGTGTTTGCAGACATGAAAATAGAAGTTTCCAAATCCCCGGATATAACTTTGTTCACCAAGCTGCGAAGTAATTGGGAAGTTGGTGGCACATGATTAATCCACGTTTGTAGTTCGTTCACGTTAATGATCATGTTCTAGGCTCAAGAGCGACTAACGATAACGAGATGCGGTAATTGCACATGCCAACTCTAGTAAACAAACCGAATTCTCGCGAGACGAATACCACGAATTCCTTAAGCTGTCCCTTATTTACCTGAATGCTACAAATAAGGAGGTTAACTTTAAAAGACCAGGTGCCCAGCACAAAGCACCATGGATGGCAAAGCTGATATATTGCCTCAAGATTGCACTGTGTGAGAAACAAATTCAATTATTGCCTCCAGGTACTATTACCACACGTGATCAAGTGCTAAAGATTCGTGCATTTGCTACATTCAGGATAATGACAACGAGAGATCTATCCTTATAGGTCCAGTCATAGGTCCTGTCACAGCAACACATGCAATGCCAGCGAATGACCGAGATAATTGGACGATAGAGCTGCCCTCATAGGTCCAGTGGTAGGTCATAGGTCCCAGTCTCAGGTACACACGCAATGCCAATGAGTACATGTATGACATTAATATTACAATGATCGATGACATCGACTTGCTATCTACGTCTTTCACCCCGAGTTTGTGTTCCAAACAAATGGCAGCACGGACTGCCTTAAGCCGATTGGACTCAATTCTGTCTCCGCACTTTGACCTTTGCCCAGTATTCACAACAAAGCAATATACTAGTGCAGCTTGAGACGGTGGGGGGAAAGGGAGGGGGGGGTTAAACCATTGTGATTCCAACCAGGTCCCGCACCTATGAAGTCCGGCCTTGATCGTCAGCATATGGACATCATTCAGCAGAGTTTCTATCTCAATGATGATTCTTGTCAATTCAATATAATCGTATATCCTGTTGGTTGTTTGACTTTGATTGTTTGTACAAAGCATTTCTGCGTTTCTCTGACCATTATGCACTTTGTGAACATGGATGACTTGATGTCTGAATAGGTCAACATGAAATGTCAAAGGATGATTTAATAAGATGTTCATCTCACATTTCTTTCTTCCTGCCTACCTTTGTTTCTAAGTTCCACTTCTGTTGAATGTGTCGCCGTGAGCACATGATGCCCCACAGACATATCATATTGATTGATTTACCTCTATTTACCTCATAGATTTCGTTGTTACGCCTGACATCAATACAGGTAGAATGACGTAAGAGGGCTGGTGTGTCGATCCTCATTGTTGAATTATTACATAATATTATGTCCGTGTGTGTGTGTGTGTGTCTCGCCACGAGAAGTGGGAGTATTGAAAGTAATATTTTCTCTGGGAGTATGAATGTGATATGTTCTCTAGGAGTATGAATGTGATATTTTCTCTGGGAGTATGAATGTGATATGTTCTCTGAGAGTATGAATGTGCTATTTTCTCTGGATCAATGAATGTGCTATTTTCTCTGGATCAATGAATGTGATATTTTCTCTGGGAGTATGAATGTGATATTTTCTCTGGATCACTGAATGTGATATTTTCTCTGGGAGTATGAATGTGATATTTTCTCTGGGAGTATGAATGTGATATTTGCTCTGGGAGTATGAATGTGATATGTTCTCTGGGAGTTTGAATGTGATATGTTCTCTGGGAGTTTGAATGTGATATGTTCTCTGGGAGTTTGAATGTGATATGTTCTCTGGGAGTTTGAATGTGATATGTTCTCTGGGAGTTTGAATGTGATATGTTCTCTGGGAGTTTGAATGTGATATTTTCTCTGGATCAATAAATGTGTTATTTTTTCTTGGAGCATGATATTATCACTTGGCAGTAGGATGAAAGTGATATTTTCTCTGGGAGTATGAAATTTAAATAATGGAAGTCATATTGTCATTCATAGATCATGCTAAAATGGCAAGAATTGAGCTCACGCTATGTAAACAAAACAGTTTCATCATACGGATGTGTAGGTGTGTAAATTGTAGGAGTGTAAGATGTGTAGGTGTGTAGAATTGTAGGAGTGTAAGATGTGTAGGTGTGTAGAATTGTAGGAGTGTAAGATGTGTAGGTGTGTAGAATTGTAGGATGTGTAGGTGTGTAGAATTGTAGGATGTGTAGGTGTGTAGAATTGTAGGATGTGTAGGTGTGTAGAATTGTAGGATGTGTAGGAGTGTAAGATGTGTAGGAGTGTAAGATGTGTAGGTGGTTCAATGCAGTAGAAACACTACATACAATAACGATCCATAACTGGTCGAAACAAAAGTGTTTTTTTTTTACTCCCTCCCCCCCCCCTCTTGACTACATTTGACAAGTGTCTGTACGTAGAACTTTGTGAATGTGTAAGTTAATTTGTACAGCCAACCTGGCTGATGTTCAGACGCTGTATGTTGACAGTGTATCGAATGAGATTACAGAGTTTCTACTCGAGATCGATGCAAATTGTTTTATGATGGTATGATCACTAAGAAAAGAGAATAAAACTTATAAGATACACGAAAAAAAAATGAATAGAACTGGCTAACACTGTCCTTGAAAGTAAAAATATAATAGTGCTTCTGTCTTGTCGTTCTCAGTATTGTGTTTCTTTTATTTTTGTAAATTTTGTGCTTCTGTTTTAATGTTTTATTGATTTGCTTTGTTGTATTTAAACTGTAGATTTCTCTAAAAGTCGGTTTATTTTTTTTCTCTTTATGTGTAGTTCTTTATAGCTTGGCTTAAGGGTGCTACTGGTTGGGGTATTTTTAGAGCATTTTCGAAAAAAAATGCTCTATTGTCCCCGTTTTGTCTGTCTGTCTGTCCGTCATCACCCTAGATCTCAACAACCATAAGTCCTAGACCCATGATGTATATATCATTTTGTAGGTCTTGGCCTGCCATATGTACATCAAAAGTTCATTTCGCGATATGACCTCTCAGGGCCGGGCTTCAGGGCTCCTAAGGGGCTTATATATTATATATAGATTATAAGCTAAACAAAGGGGCGTAATCATTATTTATTTTTGTAACGGTTATTAAACATGACTTACTTCCATCTCTATACATGAAAATGCTCTAAAACGTCCTGTTTTTACAGGCTTAATTTTTGCTTGTTTAAACTTCGATCCCACGCACTCTCCGCCACCGCACCACCACCACCACCGCCCGGCGACGCCAGTTGCATATAACCGTCTTTTGTTGTTCGTTCAAGACCGTTGCTGATTCGTCCATTCCGCGGTTGTTGTTAGGGCGCTACGGAAACTGCAATACTAGTGAATGTGTGGGGCTCATTCTAACAGAGTCGAACTGGTTACATCAAATATACTACGAGGATGGGTGCCACTTGCATGGCAGCTTCGGGTCAAGGCGACCAAAGCAAGCGCCCTAGTTCCACTGCCTGAGGGAACCCCGTGATAGGCGCAGCAGATATGTGTCAAAAGGATTTTCTATCTCCCACCCCCCTCCCCCCACACATGACACACTCCCATGGCCCATCAAAAAGCCTTTTTTTGCTTTGAATGAAATCCAGGCCTCTACAAGATGAGGAGTATGAACATGGTAGCCGACCCCCCCTCCCTTTCCCCTAGCTAGGGGTCTACCGTAATTTTCTATAACATGACTTAGCCAAATGTTGGTGCGTGTGAGGGACCCCATTATGCGAGATCGTCCAAGGGTTCACCTTTAGCTAAATAATTCTTAGGCAATCGCTAACACAAACACACACACACACACACTGGCATTTAGATGAAAATATGGTTCAGTACCACTGTTATTTTACACTGAAAAAGTTAAATAATGTAAAGCTCAACAAACACACTAATATATACACACATATACACACACATATACACACACAAACACACACACACAAACACACACACACAAACACACACACACAAACACACACATATGCACACACAAACACTCACACTCTCTACATGTGCGAAAAATTTTTCCCATTCTTTGCTTTAACTAAACAGTACCTTGAGAAGGGGAGAAAAAGTTTTCTAAATGCGCCCCTTACAAACATAAAAAGCCATGCTAAGAGAAATTTCCCATGATGCACATTAGTAAAATCAAGTCTCGCCATTCCACGGGATGACGTCATCAGCTTTTGTGTGTTATGTCGGTCTGACAGCCCCATTTCCCACCGCGGATTTCAAATGCAGCGGTTTTTTTTTTTCGCGACTGTTTCCCCAAAGGGTGCGAAAGTATATCCGAGAATTAATGTACATATTTTCATAATGGCCTGTGCTTACCTTTCTAGTGCGATACTTGGGCAAGTGGTTAGGTGATGAGACAAGCAGCAAACGGGCGACCTTTTTGTTTGAACTCTGGGTTGTTTTAAACGAAAATTACATGTTGCTGCGTACCTCTCATTAACCCTTTCCCGTACCCCTTGGGAACGCGAGTTGGCGTATTAACCAGTTTAGCTGCTTCATGAAATCATAGCTCATTGAATGTCCATTGGCAATGTGTCATGTATATTGTAATGTCCACTGGCAATGTGTCATGTGTGTATTGTAATGTCAACTGGCAAGGTGTCATGTGTATTGTAATGTCCACTGGCAATGTGTCATGTGTATTGTAATGTCCACTGGCAATGTGTCATGTGTATTGTAATGTCCACTGGCAATGTGTCATGTGTATATTGTAATGTCCACTGGCAATGTGTCATGTGTATTGTAATGTCCACTGGCAATGTGTCATGTGCATTGTAATGTCCACTGGCAATATGTCATGTGTGTATTGTAATGTCAACTGGCAATGTGTCATGCGTATTGTAATGTCCACTGGCAATGTGTCATGTGTATTGTAATGTCCACTGGCAATGTGTCATGTGTGTATTGTAATGTCAACTGGCAAGGTGTCATGTGTATTGTAATGTCCACTGGCAATGTGTCATGTGTATTGTAATGTCCACTGGCAATGTGTCATGTGTATTGTAATGTCCACTGGCAATGTGTCATGTGTATATTGTAAAATGTCCAACTGGCAATGTGTCATGTGTATTGTAATGTCCACTGGCAATGTGTCATGTGCATTGTAATGTCCACTGGCAATATGTCATGTGTGTATTGTAATGTCAACTGGCAATGTGTCATGCGTATTGTAATGTCCACTGGCAATGTGTCATGTGTATTGTAATGTCCACTGGCAATGTGTCTTGTGTATAGTAATGTCAACTGGCAATGTGTCATGTGTATACTGTAATGTCAACTGGCAATGTGTCATGTGTGTATTGTAATGTCAACTGGCAATGTGTCATGTGCATTGTAATGTCCACTGGCAATGTGTCATGTGTATTGTAATGTCAACTGGCAATGTGTCATGTGTATTGTAATGTCAACTGGCAATGTGTCATGTGTGTATTGTAATGTCAACAGGCAATGTGTCATGTGTGTATTGTAATGTCAACTGGCAATGTGTCATGTGTGTATTGTAATGTCAACTGGCAATGTGTCATGTGCATTGTAATGTCAACTGGCAATGTGTCATGTGTGTATTGTAATGTCCACTGGCAATGTTTCATGTGTATTGTAATGTCCACTGGCAATGTGTCATGTGTGTATTGTAATGTCCACTGGCAATGTGTCATGTGTGTATTGTAATGTCCACTGGCAATGTGTCATGTGTATTGTAATGTCCACTGGCAATGTGTCATGTGTATAGTAATGTCAACTGGCAATGTGTCATGTGTATATTGTAATGTCAACTGGCAATGTGTTATGTGTGTATTGTAATGTCAACTGGCAATGTGTTATGTGTGTATTGTAATGTCAACTGGCAATGTGTCATGTGCATTGTAATGTCCACTGGCAATGTGTCATATGCATTGTAATGTCAACTGGCAATGTTTCATGTGTATTGTAATGTCCACTGGCAATGTGTCATGTGTATTGTATTTTGTTTGTTTAGAAATGAAAATGATTTACTTCCATTACATCCCCTTCACTCCCAAAAAATTGACTGTTTCAGAAAGTGCCTGCTATTTTCTTAATATTTTCATTTTTCAAAGATAGTTTAATTCGCTGAGAACTTTATTTATACAAGTTACCACAAAGTTTCTTATTGTTTTCCAGAACGTTCAGCGGTGAACAGAAAAATATAATTTAATTTTTTACAATCGTTTTTTTTTTTTAGAATGAGTAAAATTATGGTTTATATCTATAAGTATTGTATTATGAATGTATGGTGATGTAATTAATATGTACGTCTTTTTTTAATATTTATGCATAAAGTAATATTTGTCAAATTATTTCAGTGTAGTACAGTACACGGCCTGTTTATAATGATATAGCAATGGAATTATGATAGTTCTGTCTCCATATGACTTCCTAATTGGTAATTTGTGAAATCTATTTCAATAAATAAGTCAGATAATATTCTGTAGAAGTCTGTCTAATGGAAGTACAGTCTGCAGTAGCTGTACTTTTCTTCTTTTTTTTTTTATTTTCTTACCATTGAACATAAGTTGCACATCTCCTGAATGTAACCCCCCCCACCCCCAGGGCAAAACACGGGGAATGAAAATAGCTCCATGGATGTCAGTCCTGTGGGCATCAGAGAAAGTTGAAGTGGCAGCAGGCAGATGTTAGGCACAGTTGTTTACTTTGTGTACATATGTGTCTATGTACATAGTTATTTATGTGCACAGTTGTTGTATATGTACACAGTTGCTGTCTATATGCACGGTTCTTTATGTACACAATTGTTTACCTTGTGTACAAATTTGTATTTGTAAATAGTTTTTTTTTATGTACACATTAGTCTGTGCACACACTTGCTGTCTTTCCACAGTAGTTTATTCACACGGTTGCTGTCGATATGCACAATTGTTTATGTACACTGTTTATGTAAACAGTTGTTTACTTTGTGTACTCATTTGTGTAATATATGTACAATATTGTACACATATCATTTGTATTATGTTATCGCCTTGGTTAATTTAATGAGTCAGTCTTAGTGAAAAGATAATTTCAATAAATGTAACCAATATTTATCACAACGTCTTTCGATGGCATCTGTGTGTGTTTTCTGTATGCTTGTCAATGTGTCTGTATGTCTGTCAAGAAAAAGAAACGTTTTAAATAAATAAATAAATATATATATATATATATAAATAACACTTTTTTTTATCTTTTCATCACCAGTTTACGTTTTTGTTTTGGTTCATAGTAAATAAATAGATTGATTGAGAAATAATAATTGACGGGAAAATCTGGCCAACTTCATGACACACTTGTCACAGAAATCAAATTAAAGCCCACAATTAATGTACTTTCTCTGTTCGCAATCGATCATTTACTGTCATTGGAGTTTTTCTTAGCTTTTTTTTTTTGAGTATTTTATGTAGGTAGACAGTTATTATTAGTTTACATGAAATAAATTAATCAAGACCTATCGCAAAATATAATTTCATATCTCCTCATACTCCTAACAAAGGCCCCAGTGACAGCCATCAACAATTCAAGGTCAGGGGACCCGTTTTACCTATGTCACTTTGCACTGTTTCATCTCTCTCTTTACGAGTCCTTTTCGAGGTGATTTCTCCTGGTCGTGCGGTAAGGCGTTCAACTGTTGACCTGAGGTTCCCTTGTTCATTCTCAGGACCAGTGGATTTTTCAGGTCATGTTTGAGGTCCCCGCTATATCTCCCGTGGTGCCTCCATGGCCATTGCACTATAGGCTATGATGTGGATCTAACAAGGGCGCCATAGAACTGTCACGATTAGTGGTTTATAAGATCTAAGAGATTCCATCTCATCCTTACAGGGACTTCAGACACAATCTACTTGCATTAAACTACGTGATTCTACAATCTACTTGTATCAAACTGCGTGATACTACAATCTACTTGTATCATACTACGTGATTCTACAATCTACTTGTATCAAACTACGTGATTCTACAATCTACTTGTCTTAAACTACGTGATTCTACAATCTACTTGTCTCTTATACCACGCTCCGGAAATAGATCCGGTACAATAGTCTTACTTTATGTATGCCATCATAGAACCTGTTTTTCACCGTCGGAGATTGTAACCACAAAATATTGATTCTTGATATCAGCAAATTATTGTGCTAATGTGTTAATGAATGCGAAATGTTTTTGGTCACTTGAATCTATGAATCAATTTTCAGAACAAGTTTTATTTTATCTTTACGTTAAAAAAAACTAATCACTTAGTGAATTACAAGTTATTAGGGCTGTATCCAGAAAATCCAAAGCCCATGACAGGTTCGGATAACTGGGGCATATCTGTCCATTCCAGCCCATAATATCGCTCAGCTTTGTCCTAGTAAAACATGACAACAAATAAAAAGCTTTGCCCCCCCCCTGCGGCAACTATAAAGCATGCACACAGACAAACATGCCTGGAAAGTAGTTTTCACTTGTTAGCTTGTTAAATACAAGCAATTAATTGTATATTGACCGTTCATAGACAGATCAATACAGTAGTGACACACTCCACTCTGTACAAATGTCACACACAAAGAGAAAGAAGAAGTGACCCATTTTTTCAGCCAGAAGCGGCACACTGGCGCTAGAGCTACTGGCATACAACTTTCAGTAGAACTATCACACAGTGGCGCTAGAGCTACTGGCATACAACTTTCACTAGAACTATCACACACTGGCGCTAGAGCTACTGGCATACAACTTTCACTAGAACTATCACACACTGGCGCTAGAGCTACTGGCATACAACTTTCACTAGAACTATCACACACTGGCGCTAGAGCTACTGGCATACAACTTTCACTAGAACTATCACACACTGGCTTTAGAGCTACTGGCATACAACTTTCACTAGAACTATCACACACTGGCGCTAGAGCTACTGGCATACAACTTTCACTAGAACTATCACACACTGGCGCTAGTGCTACTGGCATACAACTTTCAGTAGAACTATCACACACTGGCGCTAGAGCTACTGGCATACAACTTTCACTAGAACTATCACGCACTGGCGCTAGAGCTACTGGCATACAACTTTCACTAGAACTATCACACACTGGCGCTATAGCTACTGGCATACAACTTTCAGTAGAACTATCACACACAGCAGATAGTCACGCAATCAACAAGTTATCAACACACAAATTGATGTCTTTATCTATACATATAATGATCATATATACTTACAAACTGTCAGCTAAAAACATTATGGTTATGACTCTAAATTGTAAATGTTTTTGTAATTAATCAATGTAATAAGATACAAAGAAAAAACGATTAGAAAGTTGTGTGTGTGTGTATATATATATATATATATATATATATATATATATATATATAAACTCTTAGTAAAAACTTTTGGATTATGAAGAATTTGACTAAGTTAGTTTGTTTATTTTCTAAATTGAAAAACGTCTTGAATGTATTTTTTTATATTTTAAAAATTAATTATTTACCACAATACACGAAGTTGTAAAAGAAATGTAATTACCCCCCCTTACATAAACAATAAACATCTGAATGAATCGGATAAAATTTGATTTGGATGAATAATTTTTTGATAAAATGTATTTAATTTGTTTTGAAAAGATAATTAGGAATAATTGAATTCTATGTGTTTTTTTTTTAATTTTATATATTTTTGAATTGCATCTAAAATATTATCTTTAGACAGATTCCTTCGAGTATAATAGACCCATTGCTACTAAAGTAACTTCCACTCTTAAATCATTTAGGGGAGAAAAACATACATAAAAAAATATTTCACTTTATTACGGCTATTCAAGAATGCATTTCAAAATAATATTACTTTTATAATGTCATGTTTTTACACTATCGAACATAAAATTTCAAATCTCACGATTTTAAACAATTTTTAACCTACTTACCCCAAATGTCCCTGTCTGTTGCTACTTTTTGCTACTCTCACGACAGCCCGGGGGGGGGGGTCGAAAATGTACGCCAAACAATAATTAGGTTTATAACAATTATGGTCCGATGTGTCACATGTGGCTCTTCGATTAGTATTGGGCGGATGCCGATCGGCCAATTTTTCATTATTTGTGTGTGTGTGTGTGTGTGTGTGCGGGCTTTTGTTCACTAAGTCTTGTGACACTGACCATTGTGTGCGGGCTTTTGTTCACTAAGTCTTGTTACACTGACCATTGTGTGCGGGCTTTTGTTCACTAAGTCTTGTTACACTGACCATTGTGTGCGGGCTTTTGTTCACTAAGTCTTGATACATTGACCATTGTGTGCGGGCTTTTGTTCACTAAGTCTTGTGACACTGACCATTGTGTGCGGGCTTTTGTTCACTAAGTCTTGTGACACTGACCATTGTGTGCGGGCTTTTGTTCACTAAGTCTTGTGACACTGACCATTGTGTGCGGGCTTTTGTTCACTAAGTCTTGTGACACTGACCATTGTGTGCGGGCTTTTGTTCACTAAGTCTTGTGACACTGACCATTGTGTCCGGGCTTTTGTTCACTAAGTCTTGTGACACTGACCATTGTGTGCGGGCTTTTGTTCAATAAGTCTTGTGACACTGACCATTGTGTGCGGGCTTTTGTTCATATTTTGAACTTATTATTTACAGGAAGCGGCTGTTATTAGCCTCTTGTTGGCCACCCACTTGTCGTGTGTCCATTCCTAGTCAGTTGCCCACCCCTATTCAGTTGTCCATACATGGTCATTAATAAACATGTACAATATAGCTTCTTAAATAATAGAAACTGGACCCTGTACGGTTAGTTGAACAATATAATATTTACCTATCTAATTTTTATCTCTCTATCTATCCATTAGTGAGAACAATTCATCGATACTGATGGTTTGCCAGGTTAGACAAAAATAGTTTTAAAATAACAAAGTTACCTTCAAGCACGAAACAAACTAAATAACCACTTCTCTTTTCAAGACGCACATTCTAAAAAATGTCCCCATTTATTTTATTTATTTGCTGAAGTAATCCCACCCACGGGGCCCCCGAACCCCACCCCATCCCCAATCTCTCATTACCCTCTCTCGTGCTCCTATTGTCAATCCATCTTTTAAAATTATCTTTGCTGTATAAATCTTTTTAAAAACAAAATGAACCAAGAATAGAAAAAACCTAGGTCGTGTTATCTAAGAGATACGATTGATTACTTCACAAATCAATACTTAATTTCTCCTGCACAATTTTAAGTTTTCTCTGGTGCTGAATATATGTGCAACATCTCTTTTCTTATTTTTTTCGGTTTTCTTGTATCGAAGTTTTTTGTCTTTAATAGATTTCGTCACTTTTCTTTACAACTGTACAATAAGAAATGTGAGCCATTTTTTTTTACTTCACTTATTTTTTTCTATCTGACAATTGAAACCTTGGACATTGAACATGGTGTGTAACTTTATTTAATTTGAACATGGCGTGTAACTTTATTTAATTTGAACATGGTGTGTAACTTTATTTAATTTGAACATGGCGTGTAACTTTATTTAATTTGAACATGGCGTGTAACTTTATTTAAATTGAACATGGTGTGTAACTTTATTTAATTTGAACATGGCGTGTAACTTTATTTAATTTGAACATGGCGTGTAACTTTATTTAATTTGAACATGGTGTGTAACTTTATTTAATTTATGGCAACGAACTCTTTTGATACTGGGCTGGACGTGATAAATTAAAATGTAAAAACCAGGGGGCCCACACTTAGAAACAATTAATTGAAGCCAGGGGGACCCTATGTAGAAACAATCGGTGGGGACCAGGGGGACCCCATGTAGAAACAATCAGTGGGGACCCCATTAATTAAAACTAATATTTTTGTATTAAACACTGAGTGTAAATTCCAAGAATGCAAACTACAGTTTGGTGGCCCCGTTTATTTGTTATGTGCCCCATTCCTTGCATGTAATACACTTCACCGCCGGTCCTGTTTATTGACTCACCCAAACTGCTAGTGTTTCTTGTTTTTTTTTCACTTCAATAGGACTGTGAACGATAGTTTCAAAATGTGCAGAATTAGGTAGATACTTAAAATTTAGCGTTGCGAATGTGTCCGACCTAAATAAGATTGATATATTCAATGTTAATATGTTTTCTGATTGACTGAAAAAATATTCGATAGACGCAGTTACCAAAGTAACGGAATCTATCAATTATCAATATAAACCTCTTAACCTCTATAATATTTTCGCAAATTAGAATGTTGCAGCAAAGATCTAACCTCGCCATTTTTTAGGAAACCCAGACAGGGCTTGTAAATAAAACACAAACAAACATAGTCATTTATCAGCCAGAGAGCTTAATCGATTCGTATTGTTATAACTCTAACACATACCCAGCTTTATTTAGTATAATGCATATAACCTCAACATTAGCTGATCACTTGAGCTGCTAACGACTGTACGCATGTCACTTATTATTTCTTTGTCACACTTAACTTAAACCAACTGTTCTTTGTTACAGTCAACTTAAACCAACTGTTCTTTGTTACACTCAACTTAAACCAACTGTTCTTTGTTACACTCAACTTAAACCAACTGTTCTTTGTTACACTCAACTTAAACCAACTGTTCTTTGTTACACTCCACTTAAACCAACTGTTCTTTGTTACACTCAACTTAAACCAACTGTTCTTTGTTACACTCAACTTAAACCAACTGTTCTTTGTTACACTCAACTCAAACCAACTGACCAAAAAAAAAATCTCGGTCACTCCGTGTCCTTCCAGGTTCTCACTGCAATAAATATAAAAACAAATCATCGACAGATCTTTGATTGACCCCGAGTGGCAAAGAAGAAGCAAAATCAATGAATGAATGAAAGATTTTAGAGGTTAGAATTTCCATTGTGAAGAATTAAAAACAAAATCGTTGAAGTAAGAGGAATGAAACTTTACCAGTACATTTCTTTCTCGGACATGCAGTTAAACCGCTGAATATTATTTTCATTCAATAAAACACCGTTGTCCGGTGTAGATGATGTAACAGTTACCTTAGCCCCAACTCCGGCATCAGGCAGATGAAGTGTAACATTGATCTGCTTCTGTAAACTCTGCATATAGAGGGATTGTGTTGTTAGCACTACGTCCAACCGCCTTTACGTCCAATCGCCTTTACGTCCAACCGCCTTTACGTCCAATCGCCTTTACGTCCAATCGCCTTTACGTCCAACCGACTTTACGTCCACAACTAAATTCATGCAGCTGGGTGGACTGGAGGGACTTAAAACAACTTTCACCACGGTAAAAAAAAACAATTCGTACCAAATTTGAAATGATGTATACAATGGGACGGATGGCCGAGTGGTGTAGAAGTTAGATGCTCGACTGTCGAACTGAGAGTCTTGGGCTCGATCCTATTGCTATAGTACACACAAACATAGTCCTTAAGCTAGTAAAGTAGTCAGTGTAGACGGAAAGTGGTGGTGGTGTCCAACACGTGACTGTCGAACTAAGTCCTGGGATTGGTTCAGGCTCAGGTCAAAGTACCACAGTGGGTGTTTTACCATGAAACTAAACCATTGCTCCAGTCAACTGGGATGTATACATTTTTTTTAAAGATTATAATATATTATAATTATGATGATCTGAATGTATTTAGCAAGAAGTGTCAACCACAGTGCATGTACTGAATGGCTCAAACATTTAATTTCAAGATTTTCTGTTAAGTTCTTTGACAATATTCATGTTATCATTTTTTTTTTTTGAACTCCAACACTGTCTTTTATATGCTATAAGTATTGGACTTTATAACTTGATTCTATATCGCAGAGGTAACAATTATTTGGTAAAGTTTAGTTGTTAATTGACTTCGTGACAGCTGGGCTGTTGATGGACCGCTGGACACAAAAATGACTGGAAGAATGGTCTTGCTTACAACCCAGAGCCCGTTGTTATGGACAGGTAACCATGGCAACTGCCTAGGGCGCTAGACGCTATAAGGGCCACAATTCCAATATTATCTTACAATATAAGGTCCAGGCAGGTACTTTTGATATGTTCCCAAGTTGTTCCTATGTCTTTTCCCATTGAGCCCCAGCGCCACACCACTACCCAGGCGCCACACCACTACCCAGGCTCCACACCACTCTTCAGTCGCCACACCACTGCCCAGACGACACACCACTACCCAGGCGCCACACCACTCTTCAGTCGCCACACCACTACCCAGACGTCACACCACTACCTAGTCGCCACACCACTACCCAGGCGCCACACCACTACCCAGGCGCCACACCACTACCCAGACGTCACACCACTACCCAGGCGCCACACCACTCTTCAGTCGCCACACAACTACCCAGACGTCACACCACTACCCAGTCGCCACACCACTACCCAGGCGCCACACCGCTACCCAGGTTTAAAGAAAAATAACGTTCAGATTGAGAAAAAGTTACATTGTGTTGTATTAAGTGCTGAAAATTTGACAAGAATTGTTGGAATAAAATGTGTCCGTTATAAGCTGTGTCAACGTTTTCTTAATGGCAATTGTGTTGTGAGTGTTGTGTTGTGAGTGTTGTGTTGTGAGTGTTGTGTTGTGAGTGTTGTGTTGTGAGTGTTGTGTTGTGAGTGTTGTGTTGTGAGTGTTGTGTTGTGAGTGTTGTGTTGTGAGTGTTGTTGTGAGTGTTGTGTTGTGAGTGTTGTGTTGTGAGTGTTGTGAGTGTTGTGTTGTGAGTGTTGTTGTGTTGTGAGTGTTGTGTTGTGAGTGTTGTGTTGTGAGTGTTTATGAAAAATAAGATTAACCCTCCCCCAGCGGCCCAGGCTAGATTTCTGTGTGTGTGTTGTCTGTCTGTGTGTGTCTGTGTTGTCTGTCTGTCTGTCTGTGTGTGTCTGTGTGTATGTGTGTGTTCATGTTAAGTTAACAATCAATGGCGTGATTAACACCTGGTAACATATCCAACCTAGTCTCCACCAACACGCAATGAACAAAAGGCTTAATTTTCATACACGCTAGTCAGAAATTGTTTATTCATTAACAAAACCTATGACGTTCATTGATTGGTTAATCCTCTTTTTTTGGTTATTCCGCTGAATGTTTCATATGAATATCGTCTTCATAAAATAATTGCAATTTTAATGGTAAAAAAAAAAAAGAACAATATATAGCTAATATGGTTTAACTTCTTGAGAGCAATGTCTAGTCTTGAAACGTTACCTATGAAACATGACTCCCAACTTAAATTCAGCAAAAGATCACTGCAATGTTGTCTATCTGTAATGGTATTTGTAGTAATAATGACTTTCTTAAATAGCGGAAGACAATCTGTTTTAATTTAAAAGACACTAGAAAAAAAAAGTTTTTTAATGGGAAATTTGTTAAGTTAGTTGACAAAGATAAACAATTTTTTTAACTCAAAATATAGACTTTCAGCTACGCACGTCTTATTACTAGTACACTATTTAGCACAGTAATACAGATATCGGTTAATTCCATAAAGATTATTTTATTTTTTTGTGTTTAAAACAAAATTTATGATCGATATAGTTTAATAATTGATGTAGTGGATAACAGAAACAATACTGATAACAGAAACAATACTGATAACAGAAACAATACTGATAACAGAAACAATACTGATAACAGAAACAATATTGTTATCTCAAACAATACTATTATCACAAATACTAATATCTCAAACATTACTTATAACAGAAAAAGTACTGATAACAGAAACAATACTGATAACAGAAAAACATATTAAATATGTTTCTCTGTTGATTTTACATCAAATACAAGTCTGTAGTTTTGAAAATTGTGTTTCATTTACAAGAGTACATTAAAATCCATTCGCTTTGTGTATTTGGTGTTTTTATTAATGCAGTGATTCAGAAAGTAATGTTACGTGTATTTTCAGTTCTTTTTTCAATTCACATCAGCCTACAACACATTCGAAAAGAGCAAATTTATTTTAATACTACTTCTTTAAATAATGTTCCCCCCCCTCTCCACTCCCCCCCCTCCACTTCCCCTCCCCCATGGTCTTACTTTTTGTTGACTCTATTTTTCACCCTTTCCTTCTCTTATTAGATTTGTTCCTGTCACGTGTCCACATTTAATGTAGTTTTCATGTCACATTTTCACACTGTCACAAAAAATTATTCAAACGTGCCGTGTTAGATTTAAGTTGTTGTTCCCCCCCCCCCAGCCCCCAATGTGTTAATTTCCTGTCCTGCAACAAGTGGACAGCAACGAATGCTGCAGCTGTAGGTTCTCCTCCCTGGGCCCTAACAATTCCACAGATCTCGATGTTTAAGGCTCCAGAGCCAACCTAAACCCGTGCTGTAATCATGTTAATGGCTCAACCCTCTCCTCTCCCCCCCCCCACAACCCCCACCCCCCACCCCACCCATCCCAACCGGTGCCGTGCTGTCGCGACCATTTCTGCTTTGCAGGACTTCGGGGATTTCCTTTGTATGTGTGTGTGTGTATGTGTGTGTGTGTGTGTCGCCCCCCCCCACACCTTCCCCCACTTGGTGTCTTCCACTCCATCTGCCTTGAAAGTTTGAATGCTATTTCTAGAAAAAGTTTGAGGCTGAGTAGAGCTTTCCTACACCGTTAACTTCATAAGAATCTCAAACCATCGGTGGATTGTTTGTTCTAGTAATTAGGCAATGTTCTACTAAATTACACTTCATGACCTGAAGAGGTTGGCATATTGAGCATCGTGAATCATTGGCTATACTGTAGTTCCAGTTCTTACATTTGTAATGGTCATTTCATACTATTACCTATGTGGTATTCAAGGACTGACCCAGATATATATATTGAATAGTCTTCCAATCTGTATGAATTAAAAAAAAGATTTATAGACCAGGATTTAACAAAATATAGACTAGATTAGTCAAAATATAGACTAGATTAGTCAAAATATAGACTAGATTAGTCAAAATATAGACACAAGTTGTGATGAAATATAGATCAATGTTTGAGCAAATAGACTAACCTTGGATTATACAGACTAACAGGCCAGGAGTATTCAGCTAAAATTGTAATATGAATCATCTGATTACGTGTGTATATATATATATATATATATATATATATATATATATATATATATATATATATATATGTGTGTGTGTGTGTGTGTGTATTAGAGGCTTTTCTAGCAACTCGCGGTGGGGTGGGGGATGTTCTGTGAAATGTTTAAGGCGACCCTACTAATGTCCTAAATCTATATACCACTTCTTGGTCAAAATACCAACTGCATGTGATGCCTGAAACATTTAATGTGCTGATTTATAAATTGTTTTACATTATGTTTATTTAATTGGACAGCATATGGCTCTGTTATGGAGTTCCTAGTTCTTGTCGATTTAAGGGCCGTCTATACAGACAAATGATAAGTGCAGTATATTTTGGCAAAACTTGTACCACTACTGCATCATCCCAACAAAGTACTGCTCAATACAGCTAACCAGGCGGTATTAATTGGAAAATTCAGTAATTTTATAAAACCAATAGACTGGAAGACAACTCAAGCGTAGCATGTCGCTGCACTGAGAAATAAAACAAGATTAATTAACGCTATTCATTTTTTTTAACTGGGTGCACTTTAACAATCGCTTTACATTCTAGTCATTTAGAATTGTGTCAACAATTAAAACGTGTGATTTTTGTGTGGGTGGGCTTGAATTCTCTCTCTCTCTCTCTCTCTCTCTCTCTCACACACACTCTCTCTCTCTCTCTCTCTCTCTCTCTCACACACACTCTCTCTCTCTCTCACACTCTCTCTCTCTCTCTCTCTATATATATATATATATATATATATATATATATATATATGTAACCAGGGACTAGGCGTGAGTGTTGCCGGTCACAGGCTTGCGGAGCCGCCAAATTTTTTTTCGGCTCCGGCTCCCACAAATTTGACGGCTCCGGCACGGCTCCGGCTCCCTATTAAGATAGTATCACACGAGACAAAAATTTTTGTAATTGCGCCACGCAAACATGCCGCTGATAAAAAGTTATGCAAATTTCGCCGCGTTCACCCCCATAGTCAGGAACTTAAAAAATATACGCATGTCGGTTTTACTATAAACAAAGCATTTCAGTGCATCCAGAATCATATCATTATTTTCGTCCGAGGTTTCACTAGTCGCCATTTTCATAAGTAATAAAAAGTTATTTCAATGATCAAATTAGCAAATAGTAAAATGATACATTATTTAAAATATTTTAAAGACTTCAGTGTTTATATTTATTATTTATAAATTCGAAGTGACTATTCGGACCCGGGTACCAATAAACTCCGATTTTTATTCGACCCCGTCCCAATAAAGTCTGATTGTTATTCGGACCCGTGGCAAATATGCACTTAGCTTAGCTATACATAAACTTTATAATTGTTTTTTGTTTATTATTTTTTTTTTATAATTGTTTGAATTGTATGATTTAATCGTTACTCAGTGTCTAGTGTTCCACTAAGCGGACTCTGCATTATTATTTTTTCGGGTTCCGTCTAATAAAGTTTAAATATAGCTAAGCTTAGTGCATATTTGCCATGGGTCCGAATAACAATCGGATTTTATTGGGACCCGGGTCCGAATAGCCACATCCTTATAAATTTATCTACTCTATTTCAGATATTCTGTTTATAATAAAATTGTTAAATACAGAAAGCGCCCATTTTGTTATTAGTCTATTACAAATTCGCGGTCAAATAATAATTCGAAATGACGCGTTCTATTTGTCGTCGTAGTAAAAATTATTTTAAATGATTGATACAATTATTCTATGAAATAAAGCTGTTTTAACTTTATATATAACAAAATAACATGCCATTAAAATTTCTTGTGGTGATGTGCGTGCACGCTATCATTTAAATGCTGTTACTGTTGTGGCGTTCGTAAAAATGACAACATTTCAAAGTGTAGGAGGCAAACAATCAAACAAATTTGCAATTTTAAAGCTAAAAAAACATTCTTCTGTAAAAAAAAAATTTGGGAGCTCCCGGCTCCTCGGCTCCGGCTCCGCAAGCCTGGCCGGTCATAACTCTTAGAGAAAAAACTTACTGAAGTCTTTATGCTATATACAAAGCACAAACGAACATAGATTTATATATTTGTATAAATAATTAGACTTACATCATATATAAATGAAATGTATATATATTTAAACTTGTAGTCATTATATTATGAATGTTTAATGCTATGTTCAATGAACACAGTATCATTATATAGCATTTTCTATAAATATTACTATGACCGGCAACACTCACGCCCACAGATTTGAAATTATACAGATTGCGCAAGCCTCGTTTTGAAAACAATGTTTTCATTGCCGCCACTAATGATATTTATACACATTATTTCATTCATAGAATAGAATGGTTTATAATAAAAACACATGAACTCATGAATTAAATAATATATTGTCGCTTATTTTATATTTATAAAGCAAATTGAAAGCTTTTTCATTCATATTTCATGTCTTGATTAAAAAACAACAACAAAGTGGTATAAATAGATCTGTGTGTTTTTTTAGTAATGGACAGCGTCATTGGAAACAAAAGCGAATAACAACAATGGCGTGAGAGTTTTTGACACAAAACCGAGGACTATTTATATAGTGAAGGGCTATCTGTATAATATATAATATGTGCTCACGCCTCGTCCCTGATATATATATATATATATATATATATATATATATATTAATATTTATTTGTTTAAATCAGGGCTGTTCTGGGGTTTTTGGCAGCCCTAGCCAGAGACTTCCGTAAACATTTGGGTCCTGTTGGGGCCGGCACAGCGAAAGATTAAACAGAAATGAATAATGCAGACGGTGACTAGTTTGCCCATTCACAATGAACTGTTCATATTAAGGTTAATACGTGCAGGCTGATCAGATTTTCATTGTTTATGTTTGGTTGTGATGTTTGGTTGTGATGTTTGGTTGTGATGTTTGGTTGTGATGTTTGGTTGTGATGTTTGGTTGTGATGTTTGGTTGTGATGTTTGGTTGTGATGTTTGGTTGTGATGTTTGGTTGTGATGTTTGGTTGTGATGTTTGGTTGTGATGTTTGGTTGTGATGTTTGGTTGTGATGTTTGGGGGATTTATTAAAGAGAACACCCCCACACACCCCCCACCCCGTGGAAACAAATCAGGGACACAGAGTGTATACGACATGCTTGGAGTTTTTGAAAGTTACATACAGTGACGTATGAAATAAAATTATTTGATGACATTGGCCTGTGAGCATAGACGGACGGGTAGAAGAAACATGAGACCGAGAGGAAAGCCTAAGGAAAAAAAAATAATTATTAAACTGCTGCCTACTACGAACTGGGGGTAAATGAAAGACTCGAGACTAGAATCAATTTGGTTCCTTGAAGAGAAATTTTCTTACATGATGTCAGCTTCCTGTCGGTACAGAATCGAGGCTTACTTCCTGTCTGCCCCTCCCCCCCCCCCATCTTTACTTGGACATGCGAGGGACTGTCAGGAAACGTAATCAGTGTGTTTGAGTGTATGTGTGTGTGTTTGATTTTTTTTAGGATAGAGAGAACTTTTCCTCCACTGTCCAATGAATTGTATTAAATATTGATTTCTTGGTTTTTAAAATAACTTTTTTTTTCGTTATAATTTCTATGTTCATTCGTTTAGTAAACACGACAGGATAAAAAAAAAATGTTCACAACAACAAAAGATCAAATTTCACGTCACTTTAAACAGACAATGTTTTTATCAAGTCAAGTGCAAACCACACAAATGATTTTTTTTTTGTTATGTCAAATCCTAAAAAAAGACTGCAAGTAACTGACACAAATATTATATTTTGTTAGTATTATGTCGAGATGAAATTTACGCTGGGATAATGTTGTGATCTTTTGATATAACATTCGATGTTATTTAAGCTAATATCTCAAATGTAGAAATATATGAACTAGGTTGCCAAAAAAAAAAAAGCATTTTCAATGGATCTAGACTTTTATAGGCATATGTCGTCCCTATTTCTTGGGAGGTCTTAACCGATGTTAAGTTAAAATTACATTACACGTTAAATGCGTGAAATAATCATCTATATTATGCTTCTAATTTAATTTAATTACACTAAATGTAATCATAGATTATACTTAATAAAACAACTAGATGATCTCTTTGTAAGCCCAAATGATTCAAACTGTGGACCTAAATTACATCAAATAAAGACCTTCTTCTTACTTCGACTCTACGGCCAACTACTCCACTCTAAACCTCATGTAGGGCTCTAACATATACTCTCTACAGCCCATATATGGCTCTGACATATACTCTCTACAGCCCATATATGGCTCTGACATATACTCTCTACAGCCCATATATGGCTCTGACATATACTCTCTACAGCCCATATATGGCTCTGACATATACTCTCTACAGCCCATATATGGCTCTGACATATACTCTCTACAGCCCATATATGGCTCTGACATATACTCTCTACAGCCCATATATGGCTCTGACGTACTCTCTACAGCCCATATATGGCTCTGACATATACTCTCTACAGCCCATATATGGCTCTGACATGTACTCTCTACAGTCCATATATGGCTCTGACATATACTCTCTACAGTCTATATATGGCTATATACTGTTTTCATCCCATACATGGCTCTGGCGTGTTGTACTTCGCCTCACCACTTTACCCGATCCATGGTCGTCCTTATCCACCCGCCACCCAATCTCTAGTCTTTCTCTAAATCTTGTCTGGAACTTACCCCAAGATTATACCAAGTATAGACATAGATCAGACTGAATAGAGACCTAGATCAGACTAATTATAGACCTAGATCAGACTGATTATAGACATAGATCAGACTGATTATAGACATAGATCAGACTGAATAGAGACCTAGATCAGGCTAATTATAGACCTAGATCAGACTAATTATATACCTAGATCAGACTAATTATAGACCTAGATCAGACTAATTATAGACCTAGATCAGACTGATTATAGACATAGATCAGACTGAATAGAAACCTAGATCAGACTAATTATAGACATAGATCAGACTAATTATAGACCTAGATCAGACTAATTATAGACCTAGATCAGACTAATTATAGACCTAGATCAGACTAATTATAGACCTAGATCAGACTGATTATAGACATAGATCAGACTGAATAGAGACCTAGATCAGACTAATTATAGACATAGATCAGACTAATTATAGACCTAGATCAGACTAATTATAGACCTAGATCAGACTAATTATAGACATAGATCAGACTGATTACTATTAAAAATGTAAAGTAAATATTTTTTTTACTGGACCCACTGAGTGCAGCCCGACCACAGTTCAAACTTTTACACCCCCCCCCCCCACGTCGTTGTGTAGCGTGGAAGAGTTACAGTAGGTAAATGGCGTGAATTATTTCTTTTATCAGATGTAACCGATAGCACGAAACTAATTAGCCCAATTAATTAAATTTGTTCAGCAGGGAAACGCCCCTTTCCCCCCAGTCCCCGTCCACTCCGTGTGTATGTGCACCCAGGTTAACGTGTCTTGCAATTAGTACATCGATTGAAACCTCCTCTCTGCGATGGTTGATTCATTCTTTCTCTCTATCTTACATGCATTATTCATTTGTTTATTTGATCGTCTTTCCATCCATCAGAAGAAAGATTCCCAAAGCGTTTCCTGTGCCCACCTTCCACCTCTACCCCCGCCCCTTTTCCACCTCTACCACCCCCTCCATCCCCCCCCCCCACCCTAATGATTCTGAAGTGTAATTCTAGCTTGGTCTCTGGGACCATCCATCACTAGTTCAATCAAACGAGAGGACTACACGGCGTGGAACCAACTCAACCACCCCCCCCCCCACCCATCACCGCCCGTCTACCCAGCTTCTTGTAGCCATCGCTCCCTCCCCCTTCCTTCAAATACGCTCAGTAGATGAAACTCACACACACACACACACACAAATACAGTTTCAAAACCTGAGGTCTACTGGACAGTGTAAAATATTTCTTATGTCAAACCGGAAGTCAGACATTAAAATAAAATACACTTTCAGTGTATCCGAATGTTTAAAAAAATGACATTCGATTAATAGTCGTTTGGTGTTTTTTTTTTTGTTTTGTTTGTTTAATTTGCAGTTGACATTAAATAATTTCAGTGAATACAGAAACTTGTTCTATTGGAGCCATCAAGCCGGTCCAAGAGCCGCAATCAACTATTTTACTTGTGGGTTATGTGAGGCTCCCTGAAACGACTTATGCTCAGTCATTTTAATAAATTGATTATGGTGCGGCTCCCAGAAACTACTTATGTTCAGTCATTTTAATAAATTGATTATGGTGCGGCTCCCAGAAACTAATGTTCGGTCATTTTGATAAATTGATTATGGTGCGGCTCCCAGAAAATACTTATGTTCGCTCATTTTGATAAATTGATTATGGTGCGGCTCCCAGAAACTACTTATGTTCTCTCATTTTGATTAATTGATTATGGTGCGGCTCCCAGAAACTACTTATGTTCAGTCATTTTAATAAATTGATTATGGTGCGGCTCCCAGAAACTACTTATGTTCAGTAATTTTGATAAATTGATTATGGTGCGGCTCCCAGAAACTACTTATGTTCTCTCATTTTGATAGATTGATTATGGTGCGGCTCCAAGAAACTACTTATGTTCAGTCATTTTAATAAATTGATTATGGTGCGGCTCCCAGAAACTACTTATGTTCTCTCATTTTGATAAATTTATTATGGTGCGGCTCTAACAACGATTTTTCTTTTCCTATTTAAAAACTGGACAGTGGTTCTCAAGCTGGGTTTGAATCCCTGCCGTAGCAGTGGTCTAGGTTCTTCGTAGCAGTGGTCCAGGCTCTTCGTAGCAGTGGTCCAGGCTCTTCGTAGCAGTGGTCCAGACTCTTCGTACCAGTGGTCCAGGCTCTTCGTAGCAGTGGTCCAGGCTCTTCGTAGCAGTGGTCCAGGTTCTTCATAGCGTTTCCGTGTACATTGTAAATTTGAATATGCTGCGATCTAGGAAGTGGCGCTGCAAGCTAGGGCCTACAGCATCTCACTCTTACAGCCAGAGCCAGCAGCACAGGGTGTGGGCTTTAGGGACCCCCCACATAAAAGTTAGCTCCGCCCCTGCCCTTCCCCACCAGAAATATCATCCTAGCCAATACGAAGAATTTGAAATAAAAGAATAAAGTAATGAGAGAGTTGTTTGTAATATTATTCTATTAAAATGTTATTGTTGACTTTTTGAATACGTTTGATCTATGGAATGATATCCTCAGAATGGCGCTTTGAGTTAAATAATTTTTCTTGAATTGTTGTCCTCAGTGCAGTAATAGATATTGTTGGTGATGACCATGATGACGACCACAGAAAATAAACAATACAGAATACGCATAGCTAGTTTAAAAAGTCCTCTGATCATTACTTTTTAAAAAAATACGCCGTCATTTGTGATAGTTTCCGTTTATATAGTAATATCTATAAACAGTAGCACAATAAACCCAACTGTGTCAGCTTTCGAAAAAAGTCGATTTTATTTGACAACGCACATGCTCTATAATTTATATTCTGTGTAGTCAACTTAAACCACAGTGATAAAGTAGAAGTGTTTTGTTTTTTTTTAAAGACGGACTTCCGACTAATGGCTTAATAAAATTCAGTGAAATCTGAAACAACCTCGTCAAGTTGAATAAGTTTCGTATTTAAAAACTGCAGGATAAATTGTTAATAAACATGAATAATGAAAGTTACATTTTCTTTGTCTTTTTCAGTGACTGGTGAATAAATATTCAGAAGATGCTAAAATTTTTAATCTTAACGACACACAACAAAAACTCATTTTATTTTTTTGACATTAGTTATAACTATTTATATAATTATCTTCTTCGCCCAACCTTGCGGGACAACGGCAGCCTACCTGCAAGACGCAATTCTATATATAGATAGATTTGTAGCGTTTGTGGAATTCCCGAATACGTCCAAGTAAGACGCGTTCAATAACGTTCGACAACTCGCGTTGTTTTCTGATTTCTTTTATAAAACCAGATTATTTTAATTTCTCATATATCCCCAGTGGCGGTAAATTCTGTAGCCGTTTAACCGCGGAAAATGAGGGAATGCTGTATATAAAATAGAATCTGTCAACTGATTATTGTAAATATATATATATATATATATATATATATATATATATATATATATATATAAACAAATTTAATAATACAATTGTGTGTGAAGAATAAAGTAATATTGAACTAATTTCCAATATAGATAAGATGTTAAAATGCTGTGGCTGGGCCCGGCGCTAACATTAGACTACAAAGTGGGTCAAGAGAACACATTCAACGTTGAAGTGTAGACAATAAAATATTAGATATGGTGAAATCTTTTGTTTTGATATCTTTTTGCTGCTATTTAGGGGAAAATCCCGATTAAGTAAATTATAAATATGTATGGCACATTACAAACAAATGTTAACTGTTTCAGAATATGTACGCATTACAAAAAATATTAACTAACATCTATCTCTACTGAATAGTGTAGGGTGAAGGTTATATTAAAAGAATCTTAAGCTGTGTTGAGCAAGTCTAAAAAAAAATACACAAAACAGGTAATATGGAGACTGGCATGGCCCGAATGAAAAAAAAATATATTACATCAAAATTAACACTATAGTGTGCTGAGGAAAGGGTGGATTGAGGCAGACACAAAGTAAACCAAAAAAAAAAGCAATGCAAATTAAAACACCCACCCCCGGAAATATGTTTGTTAGAATCTGAATGAAAAAAAAATTCTGATCTTAAAAAAGGCATTAAAATATATCTAACCAATAAAGAGAAAATTAAGTCTCGCAGCTCTTCGACAATCACGGCATCCAAAGAATTAACTAAAAATCTGTAAACAATAAAATAAAAAACAAGTTGCTGGAAGGTACCAGATAGTGACCATAAAGTCTGCAAATAATAGGTCAAATTTAAACTTTGCATAGTATGTATTTTCTCCGAATATGTCAGCCTGTTATTTTGTTTATTTGCTTATTTAAAAAAATAATTACAGCAATTATATTAATTGATAAGGCGGCGTATGCTACGACGCGGGACGACTAGTCTATATATATATATATATATATATATATATATATATATATATATATATATATATATATATATAGACTTGTCCTTTTTTTTTTTACTTTTCAAACTAACATGCATCATGCAGAGAAATAGAGCTGTAATTATGTACATAAAGATTTTGGTTCCATCAAGTCTGAATTTCAATTTTGTCGCCAATCATCGAAAATTTGTCCGCCCCCCGACACTTTGAGGATCACTGCATCATTGGGCTCTTTTTTTTGTGATCTGTTATTAAACATTCTTGGTTACCAGTGGCGCAGATAGCTTTTTGTGTCTCTTCTCGCCCTCCCTTCCCCATGCACATTTCCACCACTGGTGATGATTTTTTTTTCATTCATTGAACTGTTGTTTATGTCATTCCCTCTATTTTATTGTGTCTATTATTTTTTGTGAATGTAAGTCGGATCCAATATTATTCAGACATCTGCCATATTTAAATGTGTCTATAATACAATGCATTGCTTTGTTCCGTTGTTTATGGCAGACATAGCATAAACTGGAAGCAATGAACCAGATGGAAATATTCAGTGGGGGGAGGGGGGGGGGGGAGAGAGAGAGAGCAGACATTGTGATAACAGATTCCATGCGACAATTTTAATGGTTTTTGTGTTTTTGTTCAGAACTAAAAGTGTGTAAAAAAAAATTAAATATAGAAAGTAATCCTAGCGGCGACGAACAGGAAAACGTATCATATGATGTGCTCTGGATTGTGTGTTACAATATGTGCAGTGGATTGTGTGTTACAATATGTGCAGTGGATGAAGTTACAATATGTGCACTGGATTGTGTATTAAAATATGTGCAGTGGATTGTGTGTTACAATATGTGCAGTGGATGAAGTTACAATATGTGCACTGGATTGTGTATTAAAATATGTGCAGTGGATTGTGTGTTACAATATGTGCAGTGGATGAAGTTACAATATGTGCACTGGATTGTGTATTAAAATATGTGCAGTGGATTGTGTGTTACGATATGTGCACTGGTTTGTGCGTTTCAATATGTGCACTGGATTGTGTGTTACAATATGTGCAGTGGATTGTGTGTTACAATATGTGCACTGGTTTGTGTGTTACAATATGTGCACTGGTTTGTGTGTTACAATATGTGCACTGGATTGTGTTACGATATGTGCACTGGATTTGTTACCTTATGGTCACTGGATTGTGTGTTACGATTTGTGCATGGATTTTGTGTTACAGTATGTGCAGTGGATTGTGTTACAATTGATTTCAAGTTAATGTTGGTAGAGAGAGCTTATGTTTACGTTCAATAGTTCAAACATGCTGTTTATTAAATTCTATGTGATCTACTGCCAATCCCTTCTCTATTTTAGTTAGTATTAACCACAGGATAGATATTAAACAGATTGCGCAAGCCTCGTTTTGAAACAATGTTTTCATCGCTGCCATTAATGATAATTACACTCTTCATTCCATTCATTGAATAAAAATGTTATTATACATATAAAGCTCCTAAAAACTCATGAATTAGATAATATATTATCGCTTTTTTATATTTATGAGGCAAATTTAAAGCTTTTTTTATGCATATTTAATGTCTTGAAAAAACAACATAGAGGTGTAAATAGGTCTGTGTGTTTTTAGGAATGGAAAGCGTCATTGGAAACAAAAGCGAATAACAACAATGGCGCGAGAGTTTTCAACACAAAACCGAGGACTATTTGTATAGCGATGCGTTATCCGTATAATATATAATATGAGGTATTCACTGTAGACAATTCAAAGTATATATTTTAAATATTTCAGCATTAAAAATTATTAAAGTCCTTCTGTGAAAGTTTATACTGTCCAGGAATTAGTTACAGTCAGAAGGATGATTTACACAAGACGGTAAACTAAAGATGTAAACAAGTGAATCTTGAATCACACATTCTAGTTACGGATCTAATTTTATATTTTACATGTTAAATGAAAATTGTTTTTGTTAATGCCACATGATATATTATGTTATCTTGTTAATGTTTCAAGTGTTCTTTATTTGTATTGAACAGCGTCTTGCAGAAAAAATTTTTTTTTTTAAAATCCAGTTCAGATGTCATACTGTAATCTCCTGTAACCAACTGTAATGCACTTTAACCCATGTAATCCACTGTAGCATATTGTACCCCCTGCAATCCACTGTAATACAATGTAACCCACTGCACTGTGATCCACGGTAATCCATTGTAGACCCTGTAACCCACTGGTAGTCACTAATCCACTGTAACCCACTGCACTGTATTGCACTGCAACCCATTGCACTGTGATCCACTGCAATGTAATCCACTGTAATCCAATGTAACCCACTGCAATGTAATCCACTGTAATCCAATGTAACCCACTGCAATGTAATCCACTGTGATCCACTGTAGACCCTGTAACCCACTGGTAGTCACTGTAATCCAATGTAGACCCTGTAACCCACTGGTAGTCACTGTAATCCAATGTAGACCCTGTAACCCACTGGTAGTCACTGTAATCCAATGTAGACCCTGTAACCCACTGGTAGTCACTGTAATCCAATGTAGACCCTGTAACCCACTGGTAGTCACTGTAATCCAATGTAGACCCTGTAACCCACTGGTAGTCACTGTAATCCAATGTAGACCCTGTAACCCACTGGTAGTCACTGTAATCCAATGTAGACCCTGTAACCCACTGGTAGTCACTGTAATCCAATGTAGACCCTGTAACCCACTGGTAGTCACTGTAATCCAATGTAGACCCTGTAACCCACTGGTAGTCACTGTAATCAACTGTAACAACTAGACAACGGGTGGGACGGATTAAACTATAACATGTAACTCGGGCTCATATCGTTGCATCCCTGAAAACATTTCTTTTAATGATTCTTCCACCTAGTTCATACGACCGATGTACTTTACGGTTAGGTGGAGAGACATATACCACCATGAACATATCATCTAAAATTTATACCACCATAAACATATCATCTAAAATTTATACCACCATAAACATATCACTAAAAATGTATACCACCATAAACATATCACCAAAAAGATAACAAAAAATAATCAAATCAACATTGTCGACACTCGGTGAGTTTCTTATAGAGCTCAGTGAATTATCTGTTAACGATTTTTCTGTCTACTTTCCATGTCACCAGAATTCACATGGAAGGAAATATTCCAAACACAGACAGATATTTCTTCTCTTTTTTTTCTAAAAGTTTTCACTATACATATTTTTTATGGCTAATACATTATATGTAGATATATCAAATGGCTTTATTCGAATAACTCCACTCACTGTAGTTTTAAAGGATACGTGATATGGACCACTGGACTCAGGGCCACTGGATCTAGGGCCCTTGCATATAGAGGGTCTCGGCTGCAAATTAGACATGTCTGGAAAATTTTATGACCCAAAGATATAATTGTGATGATGTAAAGGTCAATATATTTGTATTCGCTACTTTATCGATATGAAAAATAGAATAGAATAATTGTTTGCCATTAATTATTAATTTTTTGTAACCATTTTATGTTTGTGCATCAAATAAGTGGTTACAGTCCATCCTGATTAGGAGAAAAAAAATTAACCTATGGGTTGTGTTTACTTATTTATTAATTTAACGACCTTTAGTTGTGTAATGAAGCAGAGAGTACAATTTTAAATTCTAATTAAATCTGAAACTAAGAGGTCCCGAATATCAATTCTGAAAATATTTTAAAATCTAAATCGTTTTAGTTCTAAATCATATTTTCATTTTAAAAAGAGGAATGGTACTTTACAAGATACACACAAAGCCGGCTTTTAACTTACATATGTACAGCCAAACTTTTCAATCTAAACTAAATGAGTTCCAGAAAAATCATTCCAAAGTCAAAAGTAGTTTTTGTTCTGAATCTCCATGTGGTATATTGGGAAGACGCAACCGTCACACGGCAATGGAGCTAACCAATGCATGAACAACATAATGTGTTTTGGTAAGTTGTCATAGGTAGTTAAGTCGTGTATACAGGGGTGGGGGGGGGTAGTAGTACGCTGGACATGGGGTTTAGATCATTTGCGGGTCTACGGCGAGCGGGGTACCTCAAGTGTTGCCACCCTATAGGTGCACAACGAAAAAAAAATCTCCAAACGTGGTGGACCTCCTCAGGCACGGGGCCTTTAGCTGTCACCTTATTGCCCCTCATTGTGATATACATTTTAAGAACTCTCTCTCTCTCTCTCTCTCTCTCTCTCTCTCTCTAATCGAATGGTAGATGAACAAAGTTGTATAGTCAAAAAAAAAAAAAATAATAATGAACAACGAATGAATAAATCTACAGTCAACCGACATATAACGACAGTGGAGGGAAATATGTTGGAACTAAATCTATTCCCTCAATTAAATTCTGTACCTTGTCATCTATTCAATTCTCATCTAGTCACTTGTCATCTAGTCACTTGTCATCTAGTCACTTGTCATCTAGTCAATTCTCATCTAGTCACTTGTCATCTAGTCACTTGTCATCTAGTCACTTGTCATCTAGTCAATTCTCATCTATTCAATTCTCATATAGTCAATTCTCATCTAGTCAATTCTCATCTAGTCACTTGTCATCTGCGAAAAACAACGGGTCAACACAACCTCGAAAAAAAAAGTTTCAAATCTAACACCGGAAACTGTAACTACACAAAGACCATTTATAAATTTGAATAATCATTGAGGGAATGGCAGCCCCGTAGCGTGAAAATTCTACAGCAGAGGCCAGGCCAATAACATGGGGGGGGCAGGAAAATATTTTTGCTAAGTAGAGCAAACAAGCAGAGGGGGCATGACAAAACGGAGGGAGAGGGGGCGCCCCACCCCCGCACGCTACGTGCCTGGGGGAATGGACTAAACATGCAAAAGAAAAACATATAAATAACATGTCTGATTTATAAATTTCAAAACATGTTCGTTTTTTTAATGGTATTTTGATATATCTAGTTAGGTTTTAAAGTTGTTCGACTTTAAAAGGCGTTCGGATTTTAGTATGAGGTCGGTATTGAATCTTATTTACGCCCATGACTTAAAGTAAAATCCACAGTTTCTGAAAACAAAAATCTTCCATTTACCATTTGTCTTGTTATGTTTTAGAAACCATTTCGTTCAACAGCTGAAGTTCCTCTGCACATTGTGTCTGGTCTGTAGCACTGTACAAGTGGAGTAGCTTCCCACCACTCGGACTTCATTACATTATGGTGTATTATGTTAGTCAATCAAGGTGAAGGTCGGCAAATAAAGGACAAAGAATGGATGGGAAAAAGAGAAGAGAAAGAGGGGGGGGGGGTAGGAGGGGATAGAGGAGATGGGGTGTATGTGTGTGTGGGGGGCAGGAGGGAGGGGGGGGCCTGTAATGACTTGAGTCGAGCCAAAAGAGAATCTGATGACTAGCGCGTCCAGACACTGACCGTCTCTTCAAGTGGACTTCAATCACGATGCCTACGGCCGTGTGACGCGTCTCTGAAGAAGTTAACAACAACGCCTTTCCCATTATTAGGACAACTCCTGGAAGTCTTGGGAGAAAGGTCTTGATTATAGGTGTACAGTTGGAGTGGAGGGTCTGGTGGCAGGGACCTGCAGCAATTAATGTCACCGATAGACCGGGGGGGGGGGAAGGGACACTGTATGGGGGGGGGAGGGGTAGGGGCAGCGTATGGTGGGAGAGGGTCTTGTGGCATGGGCTTACAACATAAATGTCACCGATAGACCAGGGGCGATGTACGGGGTTGGTTCACGGCTGGTTCATGTGTATGATGGAGGGAAATATTAATGAACTGTCTGTCTGCCTGCCTGTCTGCCTGCCAGTCTGTGTATATATCAGAGGCGTCGTGAGGGGCGTGCAAGGGGGCATCATGCCCCGGGCGCTACTCATAAAGGGGTGGCGAATGGTATATTATACACATAATATTTATTATACACATAATATTTATTATACACGTAATATTTATTATACACATAATATTATATGGTTTTCGAATGGGGGGCGCTAAAAAGGTATTAAAAAGGTATTGTGCCCCGGGCACAAGTTAAGCTCGCTACGCCACTGGTATATATATATATATATATACACACACACACACACACACACATACACACACACACACATTGTTTACGTAGTTAAAAAATAAACCTAACCTTAATATTGCAAATGTCTGTATATTGTCACGACTTTGTTTTATCAGTCTCGTCTTGTGGTCTATTTAGACATCTACCTGAACAAGGGGTTTTAAATCGACCAGACCATCATCTCTATTTATTTATATATATATAGTACATATTCATATAAAGAGCCGCAACATATTTAATTAATCAAGATTTAGTCATAAAATAATAATTTAAAAAAAAAAGTATGACTTAATGGGAGCTGCATTAAATTTACAAAGAGCCACATTTGGATACCATCTATCTCGACTGTTCTAATACTGGGATCCATTTCATGAGTTACAAGGGTGCTATGTCCAATGCTGTGAAATGTGCTCTGTGCGTTATGTGAATGAATCTCCAAGCGACAGTATGCTATATAATTGACCTGTGACGGTGACTCTAGTCAAGAGCAGCAATTCGTTAGATATTGACATGAAGGACAATAATGGTTAATTGATCGGGCCATGAGTGTGTGTATGTATGTGTATCAGTCCGTGTGGGAGGGTGGATCATACATAGCTTGACCCAGTCAATACGAGTTGATGAATACTTCTACCAAAACAAACAAAAAAATCAATCGCTCATTGACAAGTGAAGTTAAGGAACCACTGTTCCTTGTTTTTTACCCCCTTAGTATCCATACGTCATATGATACATGGATCATATGAAACATACGTCATTATATATACGTCATTATAAATTCGTCATTATACATACGTCATGTTCTACATAAATGCTTAAAATAATTATTGACGAAGCACGATGAGCGGGATACTTAAACTCATGCGGCTAAAACTGATCCAATATTTATTGAAAGTATCGCTCAGCTCTCATATACAGGTAACATTTGTTAGTTACGAAGGCATTCCCGAGAACGGAATGCATAGAACAGGGGCTAGTGTGATAGGGCACACATAGAACAGGGGCTAGTGTGATAGGGCACACATAGAGCAGGGCTAGTGTGATAGGGCACACATAGAACAGGGCTAGTGTGATAGGGCACACATAGAACAGGGCTAGTGTGATTGGGCAAACATAGAACAGGGCTAGTGTGATAGGGCACACATAGACCAGGGCTAGTGTGATTGGGCAGACATAGAACAGGGCTAGTGTGATTGGGCAGACATAGAACAGGGCTAGTGTGATAGGGCAGACATAGAGTGATAGGAATAAGGCCCAGCACATATAGATTGCACTTGTTTGTTGTGAATTCATTAAATTGTGTGGGTTAGGTGTACACTTACTCAATTAAACATGGAATTAAATATATATATATATATATATATATATATATATATATATATATATTAAATACATCCTAGAAAATGGTTAGTTTTAAGAACTCAATTTCTATCGTGTCTTGTTTCTCTTCTTGTATAAACACTAAGTGTAAACTGATATTATATCACGGTTGAAAATGGTTCCTTTTAATTAAAATGTATTATTTATTGAGAGCCGTACGTTGCTCAACATAGAGCCATGCGGCTCTAAGAGCTGCATTCGGACGCCATATTGATACAAACTAAGAAAGAAAGAGGGGCAACGACCTATGCCGTATTAAAGATTTCAGGGGTCAACTAAGAACCCCATGACCTGCGTTGGGTGAAAATGACCTATGAAGTCACATCATCAAGAGAGCTTGGACCCACCCCTGCTCCCATAAGGAACAAATCATTTCTTCATTTGGAATGGGTTAAAAATTGGAAAGTCCCTAAACCACTCTGTGAGTGTGACTGAAATCTATTGGAATTCAGTGGTAATGAAAGACAGTCTTTGTGAGTCTGATATTTATACTTAGTTGTCTGCGAGTCTGTGTTATACCCAATCAGTCTGTGAGTCTGATATTTATACTTAGTAGTCTGCAAGTCTGTGTTATACCCAATCAGTCTGTGAGTCTGATATTTATACTTAGTAGTCTGCAAGTCTGTGTTATACCCAATCAGTCTGTGAGTCTGATATTTATACTTAGTTGTCTGCTAGTCTGTGTTATACCCAATCAGTCTGTGAGTCTGATATTTATACTTAGTTGTCTGCTAGTCTGTGTTATACTCAATCAGTCTGTGAGTCTGATATTTATACTTAGTAGTCTGCAAGTCTGTTTTATACCAAATCAGTCTGCGGTCTTTACTATACTTAAGCAACATTAAATTTAAATCTTTGGCAGTTTAAAATTAAAAAAAAAATTATATGAAAAATTTGTTCTGAAACAGGGATGTAAACATTAATAGGTTTGTTTGTATTATCTAAATAAATGAATAAATCTACGGTCAACCGACATATAACGACAGTGGCGGGAAATATGTTGGAACTAAATCTATTCCCTCAATTAAATTCTTTACCTTGCCATCTAGTCACTTGTCATCTAGTCAATTCTCATCTAGTCACTTGTCATCTAGTCAATTCTCATCTAGTCACTTGTCATCTAGTCAATTCTCATCTAGTCACTTGTCATCTAGTCACTTGTCATCTAGTCACTTGTCATCTAGTCACTTGTCATCTAGTCACTTGTCATCTAGTCACTTGTCATCTAGTCACTTGTCATCTAGTCAATTCTCATCTAGTCACTTGTCATCTAGTCAATTCTCATCTAGTCACTTGTCATCTAGTCAATTCTCATCTAGTCACTTGTCATCTAGTCAATTCTCAGCTAGTCACTTGTCATCTAGTCAATTCTCAGCTAGTCACTTGTTATCTAGTCAATTCTCATCTAGTCACTTGTCATCTAGTCAATTCTCATCTAGTCACTTGTCATCTAGTCAATTCTAAATCTAATGTAAGTGTAAATAAAAGCAATTCTTTTGTGGGTGAATGTGTTTATTGGAATGGGGTGGGGTGGGGGTGTTACCTTCAGCTGACAGTACATTCCTGGTCAGATTAGCAACTAACCTTCTTACCCGCTCCACTACACACATGCATGTATTCTCACCCCCCCGCCCCCAACTCAACGACGCACAATGTTGTCCCCCTCCCCCTCCAGTTTGTGTGACATTCAATGACACGGAATCAATCGATTGTTCCCTGTTATTCCACCCACTGTTTAGTCTTCTACTATGTACAATGTTTATGGAATGTGTGATTTATGACCTAGTTATACAACTCATTATTAAGTAAGATACATTCAAAAATATTTGTAGACATTTGCTGTTATCTCGTTTTTTGTACATTAATATAATTGAGTGTCCACTAAAAAGCAATACGTCTACTTACTAAATATACAATACGTTCCATTTTCGACCGATGGTGTACAGTGACACCATTACATCAACATGACAACATGTGTAGTAAACACCCTTATATTTACAGTGCAGTAACAAAAAGTACTGTTGTCAAGTTTTCATTTTTTTAATCCGCTTAAATAAATATTAAGTAAAAAAACAAAAGATTAAAAAAACAAAGACTCACAAGATAAATGCTGCATGCAGAGTGCGCATAAAATGAAAGATGTGCTCACCCAATAAAAGGCAGCAACCGCAGAGAACGTTGTGCCCGTGCGACGTGAGAGCTTCAAGAAAGTTTGTGTTTCTCCAAAGTCGCAGAAAGCTCCCGGTAATTACTTCGATACATATTTGCTGAACAAGCTGGTTGGAAATTTATACCCAGATACGTGTTAGTTCTGAATTCTCGGCCAGTCTTAGCGGTCTATTTGGTCTGTGAAATGGATTTTTTGTTTAATTCTTTGAGCTCCTCTCTCAGCTTTGCCCGATATGTACATTCGTTTGTTGATGTTTTTTTGTTTTTGTTTTTGTTTTTCTTAATGTAGTCTTTAGAATTATTTATAATAATACAATAGACACATAAAACGGTGTAAATTAGCGTTTACAATGGATGGTATTAAGATATAACAGAAGGACCAAACTGATTTACAGTAATTTAGATCAGGTAAAACTGAAGTATTACTTCTAGACTTCCTATATACATATATTTATATTTATTTATTTATTTAATAGTTCAATTGTACATTATTATAAATTACCGTTAATAATTTTTGAATCTTCTGTTACTATGAATGTCCTATAAAAACCATGAACTTTATTTCCCAGCTGTTGAGGGTCTAAAAAAATTGCTTCAGATATAAGACAAAGAAGGTCGTGAAACCCAGGAATAATTCTGGCAGTGTTCCAGGCTGGAAGTTAGAAATCAGTTAACAGTACTTAGAGCAAATGTCAGGAGATAGGTCCATCACTAGAAGTAGGCCCTTGTGTCATATCGGCAATCTTTTCTTTCTCCCCCGGGCACATAACTAACTTATTTCTATCTCTCGACGGGGACAGAAGATAAAAGATAAGCCATTCTCAAATTATTTCACAATGGCCGAATATTATGAGAAAATGTTCATTCAAAACTATCCTTTTTAATATTTTCACAATTTACAGACTTACTGATATTTTAAAGTGGGATATATTGACAAAATGCATAAAAACGTCTTGCTCAAGTTTGGTTTCAATATACATTATGTCCGCTTCTGTATTCTGTTACTTTCTATAACCTGGCGATTCCAATTCTTTAATACTTATTCTACAAAAAGCAACGAATTATTTTTCCTAAAATGTCAATCTTATTTGAGCTTAGAATAAATATATCTTAAACCTAAAACTACAATATCATAAGCCTAGAACTACACAATCATGAGCCTAGAATTACACAATCCTAAGCCTAGAACTACACAATCATGAGCCTAGAATTATACAATCATGTGCATTCTTGTCATAAACCGTGAAAGGTAATGTTGCGTTTAGTATTTCATGTTTCCTCTGACCGACATCCATGATTACTCTTAGACAAATGATATCAGGCTTAGTACTCTCACATACATGATTGATATCAGACACATGTCAGACATATGATATCAGGCTTAGTACTATCACATACATGATTGATATCAGACACAATAGCTCAGACTCACGGTACCATATGGTCAGGTTTCCAAAGGTCAGCCTGTCATCAAGGTCACACTCAGTCTGAAATTAATTATTTGTTTCCAAAATGTCATATCATATTGAGTCCCAACTCGTTGTATATACTGTCCCGGCTATGTCCAAGAAACTGAGTGACCATCTGGTCAGCTTAATGTGTTTAGCTGAATTTTTTAATTACAAAAAAGTTGTATAAATGTAGCATTTAAATACGCTTAATTAATAGCTAAACGTGGTTATTTGTTTGTGCTCGGCTTCAAAAATTAGTTCGAGATTTATTGTTTAATGGTCATTAAATACCAGCAGTTAGTTGACACCATGATATGTAGTTCAAAGGTGGCCTTTCGTTAGATGCCACCATGATATGTAGTGGCGTTGGTCAAAGGTGGCCTTTCGTTAGATGACACCATGATATGTAGTGGCGTTGGTCAAAATACTTCCGAAACATATTTAAAATATATGACCACTAAATTTCTCGTAAAGTTCTAGAATAGTTGACCATGAAATATATCCGTAGTTACAAAATAAATGACCGTTAGATCATGTTATACCACAGTGTACGGTATGTAAACTCTGTGCTATACCACTGTGTACGGTATGTAAACTCTGTGCTATACCACAGTGTACGGTATGTAAACTCTGTGTTATACCACAGTGTACTGTATGTAAACTCTATGCTATACCACAGTGTATGGTATGTAAACTCTGTGTTATACCACAGTGTACGGTATGTAAACTCTGTTATACCACAGTGTACGGTATGTAAACTCTGTGTTATACCACAGTGTACGGTATGTAAACTCTGTGTTATACCACAGTGTACGGTATGTAAACTCTGTGTTATACCACAGTGTACGGTATGTAAACTCTGAAGTTAATTTTGAGTCATTGAAATAAGAACTAATCAATCATAAAAGAAAAAACAGAATTGCTTGCAAATTTAGAAACGAAAATCAACCCTAAACTTTTAATCAAGAAATTTGATATTTTTAATTAGGCTACAGAGCTTTATCAATTGTGTTATTAAAACTGTGGAGAATGTTTATTAATATCTGGAAACAAGGGCAGACAACAAAGAAATATAATAGGTAGAAAACTGAAGCGGAAAAAAAAATTAACAAATGACGAAAATGAAAATGTACAGCTGTAATTATTTGTCATTGTTGGACGTCTCTTCACAGTTTCAGGAATTCGGATCTCAAAACAACAACAAAACATGACTTCCGGTGAATAATCAAACTGTATGAAATGTTTGCAGACACGCTCCGAGTGCGGAATAACTAGAGCAGAAAATGTGTTTTTTTTGTCTGTTTTGTTTTTCCAATCCGGGCTGTCGCATGCTAATTTTTTGTAGCGAGTTAAATCTCCACCAACTAGGGTATTTTTAATTCTACAGTTTTCCTAATTGTTAGGTTATTTTTTTTAAAGCAGATTGTTATACTCGGCGAAGTACACGGGTGCAGGGGCGTCTTTGGTGTGTTCGGGTTGCTACCTACCTCCCCCCCCCCCTTTCAGTTTACCGCCGTGCTGTCGCACACGTCTCACCAACGTGAATGTCAACGAGTTGTGCACAACCCACCAGCGCTCACTCCAGTGATTATGTGTCCCCCCCCCTTCTCCCCCCCCCCCTCCACACAAACACACAATCACGCCTGTCGGGGAACAATTGTGTGGGGCGGTGCCGGGAGATAAATATAATAGCCAATCAATGCGTAATGCCACTGCCCTATATATATATATATATATATATATATATATATATATATATGTATATATGTATATCACAACACCACATTGTGTCAATTAACACTGCATCAGTGTTTCACTGTCTATGTCAATGTAATCAGCAGACTACTCTTAATGATTTCACAGAAATAGTCAGCGGCGTGGATTTTGTGATTTCCCCCACATTCACACACTACAATCACACACTACAATCACACACTACATTCACACACTACATTCACACACTACATTCACACACTACATTCACTACACACGCTACACTAAACAAACACATACACACACATAAAGAGGGTAAGATTACTCCTGCCTTAAGAGTCATCATGATCATGTTTGTAATATAAATATAGAAGATTTTAGTTCATTTAGATCACATTTTATTTTTCTATTTAGTTCAGCGAGCTTTGTCTGGATGTGTCGTATTGGTTGTGTTTTGGGAAATCAGAAATAGATTATCACTAGCTTCTCTATGTCCAATCGTTTTTTTTTTTAATTTTGAACACTTGTATATTCTCGATGACAATGTGTTCTTTTTTTCAACAAAGATAATTTCTTTTTTTTTTTGTAAATTTAATTTAACGAGATGTTTGAGTGTGTGTGTGTGTTGGGGGGATGGGGTTGTGCAGACAGATCAAAATATTCAGGATTAATTTTATCTCCGAAACTTAATTCATTGAACAATTAAAACAAAAGTTTACTCAAAGTATTATTCGTTTAAATGTCGTAGGCGTATAATTTGCCATACAAAGGAATGAAGCTATCATTCGAGATTAACGTGAATGTAGCCATCATTCGAGATTAACGTGAATGTAGCCATCATTCGAGATTAACGTGAATGTAGCCATCATTCGAGATTAACGTGAATGTAGCCATCATTCGAGATTAACGTGAATGTAGCTATCATTCGAGATTAACGTCCATGCTTTAATTTTTCAGTCATCCACATTGATATAAATATGTGTGTCTCCTCAATATTTAGTACTCTTTGATTAAACCATATTTTTTGTGTGTGTTAAAATCTGATTTCGTTTTGAAATTTAAAATTCTGATCAATTAGAAAACTGAGAAGAGGCGGGGGGTATGGAAAAAAAAACTTGATGCAGCGCTTAATTGAAGCCACAGCGTGCCACATCAAGTTGACGCCCTTGTCATGCCACACAAATACCCGCAGATGGATCTCACACATATTTTTTTTTAGATTGGGACTACTCAGTGCTAGACGTTTGAATCACAGGTCGTATGTTTGACTGCTTGAAATAAGTCTAGTTTCAGTGTACTTTGGTTTGTTTGACAGTCCTGGAAGACTCCGTGATGTCCGGTCACTTGCACCGCTGATGTAATATCTCATGCATAATTTGTTGTTGGTACACGAGAGACATGACCTCAGTTGATGCACATGACAGTATTTGAAATATATCAAGATATGCCGTGTTAATATCATATTCTGTCAAAAGCTGATGCCACAGACTGATGCCAAAGACTGATGCCATTGAACTGTCGGCACGCAGAACTCATCAGTCGGCACGCGACTAAAATATCATTTCCTTTAATTTTAATTGGAGTGTTGACACTTTGCTATAAATAAGTGGGTTATTAGTTGAATTTTGGGCACGTGGTCCCAAAAAAGTTCGCCATCACTGCCTTAGACTGATGCCATAGACTGATGCCATAGACTGATGCCATAGACTGATGCCATTTTAAGTCGTGCTTAAGTCTTCATAATTTGAAATCAAAATGAATCGAGTTTATCTCATGACAAGACATACGTCAAGCTTATCACAACTGTGACTGATACCAGTGACTTAGTCCTGTTGATATTACCACATAGTCACAACGACTGTGGCTGATATCAGTGACTTAGTCCTGTTGATATTACCACATAGTCACAACGACTGTGGCTGATATCAGTGACTTAGTCCTGTTGATATTACCACATAGTCACAACGACTGTGACTGATATCAGTGACTTAGTCCTGTTGATATTACCACATAGTCACAACGACTGTGGCTGATATCAGTGACTTAGTCCTGTTGATATTACCACATAGTCACAACGACTGTGACTGATATCAGTGACTTAGTCCTGTTGATATTACCACATAGTCACAACGACTGTGGCTGATATCAGTGACTTGGTCCTGTTGATACTACCACATAGTCACAACGACTGTGGCTGATATCAGTGACTTGGTCCTGTTGATATTACCACATAGTCACTACGACTGTTGCTGATATCAGTGACTTAGAAACGTAGACCATCGATCGATACCGCAGTCATGACGTCATCTCGGTAGAAAGTTCTTGGGTTGTTTTTTTTCTTTTTTAAAAACGATAACAACGTGGAAAAAAAAAAGGTCAGTACAGGTCACAGGTCACAGAGCGCCTGTTGCTTCAACATCCGGTTTTCCTTAAGTCTGCCTGTGACCTCATTCACCGAGACCTGAGGACGGCTGGATTGAGGGGGGGGGAGAGACTTGGTAAGGGGTGGGGGAGACCAGAAAGAGAGAATGCGGAAGGGCAGGCTACTGAAATGTCCTAAGATCACAATCAATGGTTGTATGACTTGTGTGCCTCCATCACTAGTTATGTTTTGATTGGTTGTGTAGATGGGATGATGGGAGATTTCATCGCTATCTGTCAATGATGATTAGAGGGAAGGGTGGGGTGAGGGTGAAGACATTAAGAGATGTTTTTTTTTTTCAAAAATGTCTTGATTTTTTTTTTTAATTGAGTAATTTAAAATAGTCTTGATTACACACGGTGGAATGTTGTTAGTGTGTTGACTATATGTACCTGTACATTTATAAGTATGCGTGCTTCAACACCTGAACTGTGTGTTTATGTCTAGCACACCTGTTTTGTTTTATAAATAAATTAATAAAATCAAGTCAAGAGAATTATAATAATTCAAACTATTCCCCCCCAAAACACACACACAATTCATACACGTTTTTCAAAGATGTTACTTTATATTTTCCCGTAGGAAAACGTGATAGATTGTGTTGTGTTACAAAGAATCACCGTGATACTGATTGTGTTGTGTTACAATGAATCACCGTGATACTAATTGTGTTGTGTTACAAAGAATCACTGTGATACTGATTGTGTTGTGTTACAAAGAATCACCGTGATACTGATTGTGTTGTGTTACAAAGAATCACCGTGATACTGATTGTGTTGTGTTATAATGAATCACCGTGATACTGATTGTGTTGTGTTACAAAGAATCACCGTGATATGATTGTGTTGCGTTACAAAGAATCACCGTGATACTGATTGTGTTTTGTTACAAAGAATCACCGTGATACTGATTGTGTTGTGTTACAATGAATCACCGTGATACTGATTGTGTTGTGTTACAATGAATCACCGTGATACTGATTGTGTTGTGTTACAAAGAATCACCGTGATACTGATTGTGTTGTGTTACAATGAATCACCGTGATACTAATTGTGTTGTGTTACAATGAATCACCGTGATACTGATTGTGTTGTGTTACAATGAATCACCGTGATACTAATTGTGTTGTGTTACAATGAATCACCGTGATACTGATTGTGTTGTGTTACAATGAATCACCGTGATACTGATTGTGTTGTGTTACAAAGAATCACCGTGATACTGATTGTGTTGTGTTACAAAGAATCACCGTGATACTGATCGTGTTGTGTTACAAAGAATCACTGTGATACTGGTTGTGTTGTGTTACAAAGAATCACCGTGATACTGATTGTGTTGTGTAACACAGAGTGACCGTGATACTGATTGTGTTGTGTAACACAGAGTCACCGTGATACTGATTGTGTTGTGTAACACAGAGTCACCGTAATACTGATGTGTTGTGTAACACAGAATCACCCTGATAATGATTGTGTTGTGTAACACAGAAGCACCCTGATAATGATTGTGTTGTGTAACACATAAACACCATGATACTGATTGCGTTGTGTAACACAGAATCACCGTGTCACCGAATTAACATTTCAACATCAAAATAAAATTTAAAAAATAAACAATAATTAGGATTTTTTGGCTTTTTGTGTTCAGACTGCGCCACAGTTTGAATTACCCAATGAGCTCCCTCCACACATCCACCCACCTCGGTGCTGACATATTTAACAGATATATTTACACTACTTCTGGACCGTGACAAATGGAAGTTTTAAAAATAACTCAAACGTATCGACGCGGCACGCGTCTTTCAGTGACGTCAAAATTATGGATTTTAATGCCGCTATCAAGAGTGAGAACAGAGAGTAAAATGATTTGTCTATAACATTTGCCCTATTTAAAAAAAAATGTTCTATGCCCGAATATATTTACCGCGCGGGAGGGGAAGGATTGGTGTCTACGTCATAGGATGATTACGAACATCGCCCGGGAGGGGGGGGGTACCCAACCCCCCCTCCCCCGTCCCCTTGATTGGTAACACATTAGCAGAAAACAACATACAAATGAAATACCTCATCGGATGTCCGTAAATAGTGCCAGTTTATGATTTATTTATAGTTCACCAATGGTTGGATGGAAAACAATCGACACGTTACGCAGGTGTGGCTCAATGTGACATCAGGGGATGTGGGACGGGGTGGGGGGGGATAGTATTGGAGGTGCACTATAGCCATTATTTCTATCACATAAGGTGAATCAAGTATGTCTGTATAACGGTTTAAAAAAAAAAAGAAGAAAAAAAAAAAACAAGGTACAGATCAGGTGCGTCTTTTGATTGTGGCGACTAGAGCAACAGGTCCCTCCCCCCCCCCCCCCCACCCCCGGAGGACGTGGAGACATAGGACTCTTTTGTCACCTAGCTGTCAATAGACTAACTCTTGTGCCCCACTTATGGAGGGATGGGGGATGATAGGAGAGTCTTTTTGTCACCTAGCTGTTGATAAATTAAACCTTGGGCCCTGAATATGGTACCTATCCAATCCGCACCCCCTCTCCCAATACCCATTCGTAAGGCCGCATATGTGCTGATTTGACAACAATCGATCTTTTAAGCCCATTATGAGTTCTGAGCTTAACAGGTCGAAAGGTCATGAACTTCAAAAACAAACAAAAAATACATTTAATAATTAGATTATTGATAAACGAAAAATCCATCAGCAATAAAAAAAATAAAGAGAAATCATTGTACCGTCAGTCGTGGTAAACCCGTCCATTGTCTTTCACTAGACTATTATATAAATAATTAGTGTAATTAATGTCTAGAAAATGTTTTTTTTTTGCTATTTTCAAACCAATTAATGTACAGACCTATTTTTAGCGACATATTACTGAAGCTGTTTACCTTTCACGTAGTTCTGTTTTTCTCATTTGTTTCATTTATCTACATCTATTGACATTGCTACATTTTTGCCTCATTCAGCATTTGTTGTTGTTGGTGGTGGTGTTGTTTTCTTCTAATAATGGGGAAAGTACGTCACAGAGTAGATTTGCAACAATAATCAATAATAGAATTTGTTTCTGTAAATATATGTTTATTTAATCTGTTTAATAAACCCATCCGATTTTCGAAACTATCCGACAAGCTTTTCCGCAACAATAAGGCCAGATAATCAATACTCTATTGTATTATTAAAATTTCATTTTACAATTTCATCAAAATAAGAGAATTAACAAAGTTCTCTCCATCCCACCCTATCATCCATGTTCATCATCATCATCATTGCTCTTCACTCACCGGCGGCGGAACGAAATATTTTAAGGTGGGGGGGGGGGGGGGGGCAAGCGCCGCCCCCCCTTGAAAATTTAAGGAGGGGCAAGACAAAATATGACCGAAAGACAAATTTTACCCCCTTAATTCTATAATAGAATATAGTAATTCTGTAGCAAGTATTTAATCGATATAATTAAAAAAATAATATATTAAAAAAGATAAAAATGAACATTGAGCACTTCTGTCGTCAACTGATTCGTAATGTCAGTTTGTTTACAAATTTAATAGTGAAGTTAGTTCAGAAAATTACTGATAATTATCATGAATGATGATATGAAACCGGAAACGGGAAACTCAATAAACAAAAAGTAATTTATGAAAAGATAATAAATAATTGTATTTTCTTTAAAAATAAGTTTTGGCGTCAGTCGGTAGATGGCAATACTTCTCTATACTTATAAGACGCATTTGCTATCTATCTGTCTGTTTCATTAAAACTCAAGATCCAGACAACCAAATAACGTGAAATTTGGTACACGCAGTGGCGCAACCGTGGGGAGGGGGTGGGGGGGGCTTGAGCCACCCCCCCCCCAGGCCAAATCATCAATACATATTTTACTATATAAAGTTACAAAAAAGACTGTCAAACTGTCAAACTGTCTTTTTTCTATATGTGAGCCCCCCTCCCCCCAGCATTTTTTGCTGGTTGCGCCACTGGGTACACGTACACAAAATTACATGGGGAATGTTCTTAAACAGGTTTCGTTCCATCTTAATGGGTACTTTAATTGTAATTAATTTTTTTGGATATCAAAGACATGAAAATTGGCAAACTTTCACCCCGATTTCAGGTTTTACGAGCTTCTCTCCCACATAGCTAACTTACTATAAATATGATCGGTACGGGGAACCAAATATCACATTACTTACTACATTATTACATTCCATTCCTTCATCCATAGGAATTGTCATCCTTTGATACAGTCATGCCTAAGAGAGAGGGAGGGGGAGAGAGGGAGGGAAAGAGGGAGGGAGGGGAAGAGGGAGGGAGAGAGAGGGGGGAGGGAGAGAGGGAGGTAGGAAAAGAGTGAGAGAAAGGGAGGGGAGAGAGAGGGAGGAGAGAGAGGGAGGGAAAGGGGGAGGGAGAGAGAGAGGAACTGCCAAAAATGTTGTGTATCACATTGCTTTAAGATAAATGTACCCTTTTATTGCAATTTGCATGCAAATAAACCCTTTTTTACGCGTCTTATTTTAAATCTTAATTAAACGTCAAATTACGCTTCTTAAATAAACAGAAAACATTATTTTAAACCCGGGCAAAGCCGGGTACTTGCAACTAATTTTAAAATATGCCACAACAACTCTCAATAATGTGATTACTGTAAAATGTCAATTAATTATAATTTCTTTCAAATATTAAATTTAAGAAATAAATCAAATAAATTATGAAAATGACACATATAAACTAAAATGAATTACAAAGTTAAACAAAGTTAAAATTTTAGGGGGGGGGCAGACTGGAATTTCAAGGGGGGGGCGCCGCCCCTTAAAAGTTTTTGGGGGGGCCGCTGCCCCCCCCCTGCTCCGCCGCCAGTGCCTTCACTCCTATCGGAGTATGGGCCACCAACTAAATATCTCCAGCGACTTCTGTCCTTCAGGAGCCATTCTCTCCAGCTGCTTCCAGCTGAACCCCATCCTGGTGATGTCTGCATCAAATTCTCGCCTCCCTGTTCATAAAGACTTTATTGTTCTACTACCGGTAGGAAGAAATTATATCACATGACATATTTTGTAACTCATTTATTAATGTTTTCAATCTTCTATCCTGCAAGGACTAACTAACGTCTAGTTTAACTTTAATTAAAAACATAAATAATTATTTAATTACATGTAAGCAATAGGCCTTTCTCTCTTTGCTCCATTAACCTCAAATAAGACGGTTTATTGCAGTACACTTCTTTTTACCCCCCACCAACGCCGATGTACAAAATAAAATCTGTTGACTCACTACGATTACCAGTTGACTGATCTCGCTGGAATTTGAACCCGGACCATTCAGCACGCTGTAACCTGACAAAAAATATTTGTACGATACCTTAAATAGTATATATATATATATATATTTGTGTGTGTGTGTGTGTGTGTGTTCCCGCATACACGAGTACAACACATAAATTTGACTGCAAAGCAATTGATCATTTTATAAACAGTGTTGACAGAATTTATAGTGAAGCAAGTCTCTCTCTCTCTCTCTCTCTCTCTCTCTCTCTCTCTCTCTCTCTCTCTCTCACACACACACACACACGGACACGGACACACACACGGACACAAACTTGATGTAAATTGACTGCTCACTTTACAAATAGTGCTGACAAAATATATACAGTGAAGGCGATCAGACATGATTAAAACACATACACCCAATATATCTGGCAAGGAATGGGGGGAAAAAAAACACCATTTTCTGATAGCTGTGGAAATTTATTTTTGTTGTTATTGAAAGTGTTCCCCACAGAACAAGACATTAATGTTCAAAGGGAGCGAAATGTGAAGCTAATTTAAGCAAAGAGAACTCACTTACCTTATCTCAGGTAACAAAAAAAAAAGATTATGATATTACTTACTTCAATAAAAAAAAATCGGTAAATATTTACGGTACATAATTTACAGATATTTTTCAGGTCTGAGGGTTAGTTATAAGGGGGACCCTAAGGCTTTTTTTTTAAAGTATAGCCCCGGAGCAAATGTACAAGTAAGATCTGATTAGGTAGGCTTCTCACTCAATAGGAGGCTATGTGGCAGTGAAGGTCAGTACGGAGGGGATTGGGGGTGGGCGGGCACACTAGAACGGCTCTGGATATGCCATTCCCTTTATAAATATATTTGTTAATGTGTCTCTCCGTATTTCATAATTAAAGATGAATGAACACGAATGAACACCTTTCCTTTTTTTAAAAAAAAAAAACAAAAACATGTCCACCTTTGTTAAAGAGACATCTTCAGGTGTCTTTACTCTGAGGGATAACACTCAATATATATATATATATATATATATTATACATAACAATCAATATAAATATAAATATATATATATATATATATATATATATATATATATTAAACATAACAATCAATATAAATATATATATATTAAATAGTTCTGCCCAGTCCCAGATTTCTCCACAGGTTAGGACCCTGTTCGTTGACTTTATCAATAGCAGAATCAATGCAACAACAAATGATCGCCAGCAATTATGTCGTCACTACACACACCCAGACCGTGGGTGAAGCTCCTCACTATTGATTCGCTTCTAGTCAACAAACCGCATAGGGGGATCTTCTCGCTATCTCCCGTGTGGCTCGCCTGTGTTCCCTCTCACTTTCCTCCCCCCCCCCCTCCCACTCCTGGTGACTCCACCCTTGTGTTAACCTTATAATGTGCTTAATGATAATTTTATACTGTTTGTTCTAATCACGTCGTGTCTAGAATAAATCAGCCCCCAGTTGATATCTTCATTACGTGACCGGGGCATTATGCTTATATTTATCTTTTTATTATATCAAGTTTTTTTTTATCAACGCCAGAATATTTTTTTGTTTGTTTTTTTTTATTTCATGGCAACTGTTTTGTTTATTTTTATTTATTTATTTATTTATTTATTTTACCTACACCCTGTTGATTATTGTATGTAGTGTATTTTTTTTTTATGTTCTGCTTGTAAACTTTGTGGCCTTGTCTTCGAGTGAGATTTAAACATCTTCAAGATGGATATCGTCAAAGTCGTTTAATGGGGTGTCAGATTTTTTTTTTATAGAAAAGCATTTCTGATTACTCCCTCTCTCCCCCCCCCCCCCCCCAACCCCCCAACCTTACTGCATTATACATTAATAGTTGAAAGGGCCAAAATGTCTGTGGCTACTGGTTAATATAAATTTCAATGCAGCGGTCGCGCTAATAACTTGTATTGGGCCTCGCACCGTATCTCACCTGCACTGTATGAAAGTTTGCTAAAAGTTGTTTTAAATACATTTGTGTGTGTGTGTGATTTTTTTTCACCTGCAGCCTTATGCAATATGACAATTAGTTGATGGTTGTGTATGACTTTAATTGATGGTTGTGTAGGACTTTAGTTGATGGTTGTGTAGGACTTTAGTTGATGGTTGTGTAGGACTTAAGTTGATAGTTGTGTAGGACTTTAGTTGATGGCTGTGTAGGACTAGATTTATACTACACAGCATGAAGAAGGCCGCCAACAATGTAGACAACATAGGGTTAAATTGTACACTGAGATGTAATTAAATACAGTCTACACTCTAGTACATTAAAATTTGAAATGTTATTTTGGCTGGCAGATGCTTACACCTATCTCAAATTGTTGTTGAAATATATCTTTGTACCACTTGAAATAATGGGTTAAAGAAGAATACTCATAAAGCATATATATATTAATGGAGGGTTCCTCTGTAAGTGTACATTGAGCACTCCCTTGATGCAGCGGGTGCCAAGATCAGGCTCTTTAAGCAAACTCGGTGGTTCTCGAGTTGGGACAATGAGGTGACGTGCAGAATGGAGCGGCCGTTCAAAATTGAACCGTGGTGGGAGCTCAGGAGGATCGAGATGATGGCACTAATTGCCCAGTTTTGTACTGGCCATTGTCCTATAGGTGTGTACTTTGGAAAGTTGAGGTCCAATGTCGATTCCATTTGCCGACACTGCAGAGAAGTGGAGGAGGCTGTGGATCATGTGCTTTTTGAGTGCCCCGGGATGGCTGACCACAGGGTGAACCAGTCCGGAAGCTTGCTGGCCATTGGGCTTTATGGCAGTCTCCAGATGTTGAGAGACACAACGAGTCTGATCTCACGGTCTTTAAGAGACTAAGTCTCAGCCCGCAGTTATCACTGTGAGAGAGAGAGAGAGAGAGGGAGAGAGAGAGAGAGAGAGGGAGGGAGAGAGAGAGGGAGAGAGAGAGAGAGAGAGTAAACGCCGGATCTGTATACTTAGGGTTAAGGGTTCAACTCTAGTCGTGACCTGTCACCTACCTGTGTCTCCCGTGGTGCCTCCATAGCTATGGTGGAGATAAAAGAATGGGAATAAAACCCCGTCCCTTTAGAGATGTACATGATCTAAGAAACTAGGAACTATGAATCAATTTAAAATAGCCGTCTACCTATTGACAGAGGTATTAATAATAATAAATAATGTATATGTCTATCAGTATATTCAGTTAAAATACACTGGTGGTACATATACATTATGTACATTCAGTTAATAATTAGATTTTCCAGGAGTCTAAATTTGGCAATAGCTTGTGTTAATTATAATAAAAGAGAGAGAGAGAGAGAGAGAGAGAGAGAGAGAGAGAGAGAGAGAGAGAGAGAGAGAAAGAGAGATTTATTACACTATAACTACTCGTCGCATATCTAACAACAAAATAGAACATGTCTTCCTACAGTAGCAAGAAAACAAAAGTCTGAATGAACTGTGATAGGCTGTAGTGGAGAGAACTTGTTTATTGTTTTATTTTAATGACGAAGTTTCTTAGCGTTCTTCACATCTCAAAAATAAACAGACAGACAGATTGTGTTCATTTATCGATTCCTAACATTTTATTTTTGCTCTTTCTGTCATATTTAGAATGCTATTTTTATTTATAACATCAATTTTTCTTTTGTATCGATTTATCTCTTTTCGCTGAGTCCAATTTTATTTTTAAAAAATTAGCAGTTACAAGGAACATTTGCCCAAGGCCTGATGAAACATAAGAATTATGGGAAGGTTATGAAATACGTCTTACGTAATACACAGGCTGGTATCAACTTGTCATCACTTAAAAGACGTACAACGTAAGAATATTCAGCCCAGTGTACGATGACAGATGGAGTTAAAACTGGGGTAGACAGTTTACTTTTGGGGCTGGTTACTGGGTATCTAGTCTTTACCTTTTCTCCTTGTTGACAACTTCCGGAGACAGTAACGTAGGCTGGGTCCCCGCGGGTTGTGCACCGCACATGGCGCTGAACTAGTGAAGGGCGCCGAAAGAGCGCTGTTTAATGTTTATGCATTTAAGATGTAACTCGCACAGGGCACCAAAATAGCTAGCTACGCCTCTGACTGAAGTAGATGTTTTATAGCCAAGCTATACCAACAGTATATGATGTAATATTCATTTTAGAGCTGAAAGTAATTTGTCATGATAGGCTGTACAACAAGTTGTGTCAATAGGTTGTATCTGCATTTCTATTTTATTTCGAAACTTAAGTTTATTTTGTACATGTAATTATGTATCTCTGATATATTTTAATGGATTACTAGTAAATATTATGATATTTGACGGTATAATATATTTACCCCTGGTTTATTAAAACATAAAAATACTTTAATGAAGTATTCAACATCGCTGGTGTTGGTAATAGATAGTACGTAGAAATATTTCTCATAGTATATAGTAGAGTGGCCAGGTATATAGCATGGATAGCCAAGTTGGCCTATATAATCGAGTGGACAAGTAGGTCTATATAGTAGAGTGGCCAAGAATATAGCCTGGATAGCCAAGTTGGCCTACATAGTAGAGTGGCCAAGTATATAGCCTGGATAGCCAAGTTGGCCTATATAGTAGAGTGGCCAAGTATATAGCATGGGTAGCCAAGTTGGCCTATATAGTAGAGTGGCCAAGTATATAGCATGGGTAGCCAAGTTGGCCTATATAGTAGAGTGGCCAAGTATATAGCATGGGTAGCCAAGTTGGCCTATATAGTAGAGTGGCCAAGTAGGCCTATATAATAGGGTGGCCAAGTAGGCCTATATAGTAGAGTGGCCAAGTATATAGCCTGGATAGCCAAGTTGGCCTATATAGTAGAGTGGCCAAGTAGGCCTATATAGTAGAGTGGCCAAGTATATAGCATGGATAGCCAAGTTGGCCTATATAGTAGAGTGGCCAAGTATATAGCATGGGTAGCCAAGTTGGCCTATATAGTAGGGTGGCCAATTATATGGCCGGCTGGCAAAGTAATTATTTAACTGGGTTGTCAAGCACGACGTCTAAAACCGATGCATTGCATAGATGTTTGTCATGCAGTAAAAATGTGATTTATCATGATTCAGTGAATAAAGGTAATTCAGCGGTGGAGATATTACTGGCAGCACAAACCCATCGTATAGTGCTCAACATTGACTGATACTGTTTTAAACTACATTCAGATATTCATATTGGAATAAATGTACCCAGATATAACATAGCTGGTAGGGATAACATACGTCATAAATCAACAGGGTGGACATGCTACAGGTACATACCACGGTTGATAACTAGAGTACGTTAGCTGAGTTCGTTTTATCACATGGTTCATTGTATTCGAGTGGGTATCCGGACAAAACCCCCAGCGGACAAAACCCCCACGGACTAAACCCCCACGGACAAAACCCCCACGGACAAAACACCCACTTAAAAAAAAATTATTATTTATAAATTAATCATTACTTTTATTATAAAATGTAATATCCCCCCCCCCCATATCTTTATTATAAAATGTAGAAAGTGAAAGTAGGTCAGGGCATAGGTAAACTTAAGTTCAAGCGTTGGGACAGTTAAACGTAATTCGATATGAGACGGGTGGAAAGAGAGGGAGACAGAACCCATTAACTTTAACAGGTAGGGGAATTTTAGACAATAAAGAATAGTGTCACAGTAGAATTCCGGAAGATGCGTAGACGTGAGTTCAGGGTTAGGGGTGTACTACAATTGAATAAAGTTTAGAAACATAGTGTCGGTTTGGAGGAATTCAAGTAACATGAGAAGTGCATTGTCACCTTTATTCTGCTATGTTCACCAAACTCTTAATTATGTATTGAATGGTGGTGGAACCAACAAACAGGAGACTTGAGAATGATAGGATATTTTGTCCAGCTAGCCTCTATAAGAGAATGTAAGTTTAGTTCGGGAGGAATTGTTGAGCGTACTCGATTTGAAGTGTTTAATTTCCATATCTCATTAAGGGTTCTTTTTTCCTCGTAAATTTAGCTTTTAGACACAATTTGAAACAAGGCTTACAAATTTCATTATATTTTTAAGTTAGAATATGGAGATAATAAAAAAAAACAACAAAGGTGGTGATAAGTTGTGTGTTCAAGGATACATGTACACTAAATTTTTTTTTTAATTAATTAAATTAATTAAGACATAATAATAATTTAAAAAGGTGCTAAATAAAATAATAACTATGGCTATGTTTCATATTGAGCATTTATGATCAACAAAAACAGGTTTTAAATTCAAATTTATTTACATGATTTATGTGATTTACAAACCAACCGCTAAGCAGGTCACAGAAAGTTAAACTAATTAAAAGCTAATAATAATAAAAAATAAATTGTAGCTGCAATAAATGGCTTAAAACAATATTGTGGGGGTTTTGTCCGCTGGGGGTTTTGTTCGCTGGGGGTTTTGTCCGCTGGGGGTTTTGTCCGTGGGGGTTTGTCCTACACTCATTTGAGTGACGTGGTAGATTTATGTCCTTGTTTGTGTTTGTGTGTACATTTCTGACCCCCTTTCCCCCCCCCCCATTCCTAGACTTCACTCAGTCATTCCGTACATGACCAAGCGTGTTGGCATTACTGACCGTTTGGCGCCAGGACAAGGAACAACATTTCAAAGTGCACACCACAACTGTCCCATGAGTGGTTACAAAAAGAAATGGACATTTCCTCTTTAATTGGACATTTTAGAAAATATCTGAATGTTTTCTTTATTTTGTTAACATGATATCTAATGAGATGTGCTGGTGTAGAAATAAATGGAACCAGTCTTAATAAATACTGATTAATCAGTCATGTCTAACGATGCACTACTGACACTTAATAAATATTGATTAATTAGTCATGTCTAATGGTGCACTACTGACGCTTAATAAATATTGATTAATTTATAATTAGTCTTGTCTAATGATGCACTATTGACGCTTAATAAATATTGATTAATTAGTCATGTCTAACGATGCACTACTGACGCTTAATAAATATTGATTAATTAGTCATGTCTAATGATTCACTAGTGACACTAAATAATGAAATAGAAGAACCTCAATGCACAAACAATGGCTAATCTAAAATCTGCTCTTTTTTTAAAAATAAGAAACACCTCCCATTTTTATTCAATTATGCACATAAAGGTGATTACATGCATCAATACCTGATTACACTTTTAAACACCAAAGTGTCTCTACCGTCTGTGTCTGCATTACACTACATCGCACTGTCATTTTAGGTGTCTACACATCACGCATTGATCTATACACGCTAAAGGTGTCTATGTCTCAACCTCGGTCTATGCACATTAAGGTGTCTGCATGTCACTAAACTGTCTATGCACATCTCGTTGTCTTCATCAATTCAGGGGAGGGGGGGGGGAAGCAATGGAAGTTTGTGAGTATTGATGGAGCTGAGACTTCCATCGATTACCCTCCCCAACCCACAGTGAGGATGATGATGTGTGGGTGGAGGAAGTGGATTGGGGGAGGAACAAAGCAACACAAAACAGTGGCAAGTAGTAGTGAATGTGTCAGTTGATGACCTGCCCATATTTATTACGAAATCCTGACCCCTGACCTTTGAAATCAGCTGACAGGTACACGAGAGCTGGGATGACGAAACGTGCAGCTAATACCCTAGAACAAGGGTCTGATTATTATTATTATACGTAACTCTGACAAGTAAAGTAACTTACAGTTGATCTGTTAACATGTCAGACCTGTTGTTAGCCATCTGCTTTCAAATAAGTAACTCTGAAATGGGAACTAACACACAGTTGATCTGTTTACAGGTTCGACCTGTTGTTAGCCATCTGCATTGAAATATGCATTTTTTAAATATAAATGAATAAAAACTTTTTCTTGTGTTGATTTTTTAGTTGGCAACAACTGTCATCTAATATACAGTGATTGTGATTGGATAGTACGTGTATATTTATAGAATTATTTATCTCGAGTCTTGCTATATTGTGGACACACACAAATCAGACATAGGGAATTGCCCAATGAAAGACATATTTGAAAAGAAAATAATGAACACTTTAGGTAAAGTGTTATTGTGACTTAAGTGTTAGATTTGTTTTCAATGAAAACTTTTACTAAATCTTTTGAACCACTGATATCATCCTGTCAATTTACACTCATAGCATCCTGTCCATTTACACTCGGTCGTCAATGATCGAGTAAATTAACAAAAAAGTTATTTTAAAAAATTCCAGTTCAATTTATATTTCTCATAATGTTTGTTAATGACATTCCTCTATTAAATCTGTTCCTGAATATACCCCCCACACACACACATCTGATGTTGATGTAGTTTTAAAGTAAGCGTCAAAGTAACTCTGTCAACATCGTGTCCCTGTAACTCGGTTGACATCCTGTCCATGTAACTTGGTTGACATCCTGTCCATGTAACCTGGTTGACATCGTGTCCATGTAACTTGGTTGACATCGTGTCCATGTATTTCTGTTGACATCGTGTCCATGTAACTCGGTTGACATCCTGTCCATGTAACTCTGTTGACATCCTGTCCATGTAATCTGTTGACATCATGTCCATGTAACTCTGTTGACATCATGTCCATGTAACTCTGTTGACATCATGTCCATGTAACTCTGTTGACATCATGTCCATGTAACTCTGTTGACATCATGTCCATGTAACTCTGTTGACATCATGTCCATGTAACTCTGTTGACATCCTGTCCATGTAATCTGTTGACATCATGTCCATGTAACTCTGTTGACATCATGTCCATGTAACTGTTGACATCGTGTCCATATAACTCTGTTGACACCGTGTCCATGTAACTGTTGACATCATGTCCATGTAACTCGGTTGACATCGTGTCCATGTAACTCGGTTGACATCATGTCCATGTAACTTGGTTGACATCGTGTCCATGTAACTCGGTTGACATCATGTCCATGTAACTCTGTTGACATCGTGTCCATGTAACTCTGTTGACATCGTGTCCATGTAACTCGGTTGACACCGTGTCCAAGCAACTCGGTTGACACCGTGTCCATATTGTCTTATGTTACTTCATCATTGCTCCTAAAAACTCCCTTGATGCTATTTCTGTGAATAAATTATTGGACCTGAATGCCATGAAATGCCTAAATGTTTATCTCGGCAGACGATGAAAAAACACGTGCAGCCAAGCACAATTTAGCTTACCGCGCATGCTCAACTGTTAAATGCGCTCAGATCTTGTACATAGCACTAATTTCATTAATAGCATTCTGAGCGCTGAATCCACGTGTTAATTAAATCTACTGGCCAGTTCATTGATCTATCTATCTATCTATCTATCTATCTATCTAGATATATATCTATCTGTCTCTCTGTCTATGTATATATATATATATATATATATATATATATATATATATATATATATATAATAGAGGTTGTCTATATTTAAACTTCCTCTGACCTTAACGTAATCAGATGCCATTAAGTTCTCACGTTTCATAATCTGATGACATCATCCTTTAAATTTACGTAATCAGATGCCATTAAGTTCTCACGTTTCATAATCTGATGACATCATCCTTTAAATTTACGTAATCAGATGCCATCTGATTTTCTCCCAACTCCTGTGCCTTGCCCTGATTTCTCTTCGTGTGTGGAGAGTCATGGTGGCACTCACAATGACCTATATATATATATATATATATAAATATATATATATATACAGTGGATTCCGCTTAATTGGGACACCGCTTAATTGGGACACATCGGGACCGAGGCATTTTGTCGACTGTATATATATTCTTTTGAAACAAGAAATGTACGTTAAAAAAATCATAATAACATATGAGATGTAACGTTTAACACGAAATTGAAGGGTTGGGTAAAGTTGACGAAATGAAGTTTGTGATGGATGACTTGAGGAGATAATGTTGTTTAATTCTATTGTTCATGTTTGTTTGTTTTTTTTAATAAGTCGTATAGAAAAAAAAATGATAGCTGTGGTTTGAATTGCTTATAGGCCTCTATCAGTTCTTTATTAAGTTATCAATGTTAAATAATAATACTAGCTATGGTTTAATATCGATGATCTAGACATTTGCGTTGAAAACTGGGTTAATTCTTCGTCACACCACCTTATTATGAATACGTACGTAGGTATCAGTGGCTTCCAGCAGAGACTTCCATAGATGTCTTGGGGGGGGGGGGGGGGGGGGGCTCTTAGCATCCGATTTAATAGATTCATTGAACTTAGCAGTGTAAGTGCCTCTCCATAAGAACGTGGCATGTTGACCTTGTACAAGACTAAAACACACCTGTGACGTTATTAAATGTAACCATCAATACGGTAGTGCCCTGAACTCAGTGTGGTCGCCATTGAATTAATTTCTTGGACACCCATTTCGCCCCCCTTCCCTTTTCCAGACCGTTTATTCCGTTTCACCCCCACCCCCCAGGAGCAACCTGAAAAGTTTTTATATGTCCGTGTGGCAGGTCCCTGAATGTTAGCTGTGCAAGCCAGCCAGAGAGTGAAAGTTGCCAAGAGCTCTTCTTTAACTTTTAAAACTAGATAACACCACAGTTAATATGTTTACAGCCGAACTAAAATATCCCATAAATGACCCACTAAAAATTCAGCTGCTTTGCGATTCATTACAAAGATCCTGTAATGTACTGTATACTGTATATAATATATATATATATATATATATATATATATATATATATATATATATATATATACATATATGTACGTGCCTATATAAATATATATATAGAATTTAAAATGTTTTTAAATCTTGCAAATATATATATATATATATATATATATATATATATATATATATATGTGTGTGTGTGTGTTTTTAATCCTTTTGTGTATATGTCGTTACTTCACTAACGTGAGTGTAATCAGTTAGAGACAAACTCAAACATGGTTACGTTTGATCAGGTACAGATACATCGTTCTTACTGCAGCACCTGTTTTCGTCTTTGTCTACTCTCTTGAATATGTTTTTACAAAAAAGATGTCTATCTTTCATTTTCGGGTTCGTCTTCCAACACATTATGTCTTAGTAATCTTCATTTTTATGTCACATGACTTTTTACAAGTGTTTACAGCGTTGGCACAAAGAGAATCAGAACACTGTGTTGTATTATAGAACACTGTGTTGTATTATAGAACACTGTGTTGTATTATAGAACTCCGTGTTGTATAATAGAACACTGTGTTGTATTAATGACATTCATGTTTTTAATCTTTTAATGCCGACTTTGACTAATAAACGTCTCTGTCAATGCATCGTTTTTTGAAAATATTTCAAATATCTTCATCCAAACTTTTCAAAGAGTTCACAGCAAAAATATTTCTACTTTAATAATTGTACGCACAAAGTGATGAATAACTTTCATTTCATGTAATTGAGAAATGCTTGAAGTTCATAAATCTCAAAAGTTTTAATGTAATATTTCAATACATGCCTTTTTTTTAACAGGACAGGAGAAATTTGAAAGCTAAATTGTCTTTTTAATACGATCATATTTTATTTATTTGTCGATGTGAATGGTAAAAAAAAAAGGGGGTTAATGTTTTAAGATAAATGACTTCCAGTAAGTACACTTGTAGCATTTTAAAAATGTCTAAATTTAGCTGGGTACAAAATTTGGTGAATATGTTTATGTTCGAGATACACAATAGCTCAAGGCTGTACTTGTAATGTAAACACAACCCTTGGGAAACGACCAATAAAACGATATGGAAAGGGAAGGGGGGGGGGGTGCAACGTGGCCCCCAGCATCGGTACATCTGTTTGTTTGAAGATGGCGCAGCCAGCAACAAGGGGAGAGAAGAAGCCAAGAGCTTACTCTTTGTTACTCGTAGAGTAAGCTCATCTTTGTGTTTACCTGATAGGGTCGTGCCCTGGGCAGAGCCCCCCTGCAGGGGACTATACAGGCGTCTCTATCTCTGTGTCAGGTCAGCAACAAATTGCGTAGACGTGCCGAGAGATTTGGTGGCTGATTTATTGAACCCGAAAAAAGATGGTTAGTTAACCTGCATAGTCAGGTGATTCCAGCAGTTTCCCAGTAACTTGAAGTCACGGTATTGTAGATATCAGATAGCAGGTAGGTAAGTTCGGGCGGAAAGGGGGTGGCATTCATTTACTACCTATTGGTACTACGTCATTTATGTACAGCCCATTGGTACTACGTCATTTATTTACAACCTATTGGTACTACGTCATTTATTTACAACCCATTGGTACTACGTCATTTATTTACAACCTATTGGTACTACGTCATTTATTTACAGCCTATTGGTACTACGTCATTTATTTACAGCCTATTGGTACTACGTCATTTATTTACAACCTATTGGTACTACGTCATTTATTTACAACCTACTGGTACTACGTCATTTATGTACAACCTATTGGTACTACGAATAAACATACTACTTTTAGGAGGTTTAAAAAAATGAAACAAAAAACTTTTTCAAGTCACGTGACTAATTCAGTCATTCAAACAACATAATGTCCATCGGTCATCTTTTTCTGTAGCCACGGCTAGGGTGGACAGTGTGGCCACATAATGCCCAGCCGGAATAACGAGGATACATTTTACAGGAAATAAATGACCACATGACATTGGTTACATTGTACTGAATACAACTGACTTCATGACATGGACATTTTTGTACTTGTTACATTTAACTACATAACATGGATACATGGTACTGGTTACATTTGACTACATGACATGGATGCATTGTACTGGTTACATTTGACTACATGACATGGATACATTGTACTGGTTACATTTGACTACATGACAGGGATACATTGTACTGATTACATTTGACTACATGACATGGATGCATTGTACTGGTTACATTTTACTACATGACATGGATACATATACATTGTGCTGGGTACATTTAACTTATTGAGATATACAATGAAATATGGATACATTTATCAAATGCACTAGTTGACGTGAACACACTTTTCTAGATATAAACGACTTGATATAATCTCAATTCACACAAATTTATCCTCTATTACACTAACATTTTTATTACATTTAATTGACTAAATAATAATAATAATTGTATAGGTTTTGTCTGCACATTAATACATTGATATCCTTTACTGGATAGTTTTAACTATATGGCATGGATACTTTAGTGGATTCTATAACTGTTAATACATTAATCCACTTCACTGGATAATTTCGACTAAATGACTGGGTAAATTTGACTGGAAACATTTTACTATTTAAAATTGATTCCTCTATTAAACTGTGTCTGTCTTTTTGAAATAGTAACATTTGATCACAAATTAATGGCTTAATCGAACTAAAACAAAAAAAAACATCTTTACTCTGTGATTGTGAGCGAATTGTGAAAAATAAAATTGAGTTTAGCGAGGTCAGGAAAATATTTCTGTCAGACAATATGACCAGCTGACGGTCCGCCATGGTCCATCACCGTCACGTGATCTAGCCTGCCCCTCGCCCAATAGGCAGTGCCAGCCACACACACATACGCACACACAGAGAGAGAAGACTGCTGGAGACATTTCAGTTCTGTCTTTTAATGACTAGTTTTGACAGATGGCTTTTACCGTCAACCAAACACAGGATAAACTTCATTCCAGACTATTGGACAGTGTAAATAAATAGCTGGAATTATTTCTTACAGATTTAGAAATGGTTTACTTTCTGCCCTAATGCCATGGGAATCGATTGGTTTCACTAGAATGTTTCCGAAATAAATGTAAAAAGTTTTAAATTAAAACTTATCTTTTATCCTTTCCACAAACTTGTTGACATAACTATCTTAATTGTTATCTATATAATGTTCTGTTGTTAGTGGTGACAAATGTCTATTTATCATTAACTAGTTGATATACTTAATAATTCTATTGATATGTAATTAAACAGACATATGTTGGCCCTGCGTACTGTGGTAAACTTCCCCTTATTAAACAAGACATATATTGGTATTACATTTTTGTGGTAAACTACCCCTGTATATTAAACAAGACATATATTGGTCTTACATTTTTGTGGTAAACTACCCCTGTATATTAAACAAGATATATGTTGGCCTTACATTTTGTGGTAAACTACCCCTGTATATCAAACAAGACATATGTTGGCCTTAATTATTTGGTCAGTGGCAGATGTAGGACTGGCGCACCTGGCGCGTTGCCCAGTGCTCCCGAATATTTACGGGCCCCACAGAGCCCAATTTTAAACCATATGATATGTACCTCTTTTTCTAAAGAACCTACATTTTATTCTGCTCTCAGGGCCCTTATCTGACACAGGTCAGCCCCTGTCTTTATTGAATGGTCATCTATATATTTTCTCTAATTACTTGGCCCTAAAATTAAAAACTTTCTTAGCTCTAGAGAAATTACTAACTAATATATATATATATAGCTGATATACCTGTGCCCTGCAAAACTTTGCATAGAATTATATCCCCTTAGGCTTGATGGGCAGGCTAGGTTATTTGTTGGTTTCGGGGAGATCCGATTTTCACGATTGTATTTTAAACTGGAATACTGTTGTATTAATTCTTTACTTTCGATTTAACGCAGAACCCGAAAATCGCTTATATATATATATATATATATATATATATATATATATATATATATATATATATAATCAACTTACTTGAGCCCAGGAATAGTGTCAATCAAAATGTATTGAAAATTCAGATCCGAAGCCAGGGACCTAACTGTACTTAAAACTAAGAGTAAAAAAAGTGAAGACAAAAAGTCTACAGGTGTTAAAAAATGTACAAAACATTTAAAAAATGTGTGTCTGGTAAAAAAAAGTCCATCACGCTACGCAATCTAAGGAGAGTTTACGCACAAACGGCTTCGTTGGCACATCCAGTCAATGTCTGGTTTAGAATGTTGCACTAGAAAGTCATGGGAGATTCGGTTAGCTATTTCTATTTTTAGCACGAGTACATTTTCGCCACTCGGGTGGCACCGGAATATGTTGACCACTTGTCTGAAGCTATCCTTCAGATGTATTGATTGGCTGCTATTTATAGCACGTGGTCAAATATGAGCTGTAGGGATTATGTTCAGATGTCTTTGACGAAGGCCGCGAGTGAAAAGGTCGCGTTTTACTTTACCACTGGATCAGTGCGAGATATGACCTGATTGTGACTTCATTAATCACCTGATTATCACTTCATAAGATCGGGACACTGACTTCATAATATTGAGATAATGAATTCATAAGATCGGTACACTGACCTCAATCTATCGAGATACTGACCTCATAATATCAAGTTATTGACCTGATTCTATCGAGATACTTACCTGATTATATCGAGATACTTACCTCATTATATAGAGATACTGACCTGATTATATCGAGATACTTACCTGATTCTTCTGAGATACTGACGTAATTATATCGAGATAATGACCTCATTATATAGATATACTTACCTGATTCTACTGAGATACTGACGTAATTATATCGAGATAATGACCTCATTATATCATATTGTATCCTTGATTTTATTTTAATCATATCAAAATAATGACGTAACTATATTTTAGTTTTGACTTACGGTAATTATTCCCTTCATCAAAATACAATTAAATCTTAATATTGACTTAACTGCAACTTGATTATGATTGAATTATTACATAAATATATGATTCATAATTTGATCATAAAAGACTAATGATGGAACAATATCCTAAATCACTGACTTAATTATGACTTGAATTTGATCTTTACAACTTCATTTAAGCTTAAAAAATATGTGTATTATTTAAATTAAAAACTAAAAAAATACGGTGGTTTTGTGGGGTTTGGGGCCTTGGGGGTGGGTGGGGGGGGGGGGGGTACTGCACTGTTGTTGTTAATACGGTGGTACTGTACTGTTGTTGTCAATACGGTGGTACTGCACTGTTGTTGTCAATACGGTGGTACTGTACTGTTGTTGTTAATACGGTGGTACTGTACTGTTGTTGTCAATACGGTGGTACTGTACTGTTGTTGTCAATACGGTGGTACTGTACTGTTGTTGTCAATACGGTGGTACTGTACTGTTGTTGTCAATACGGTGGTACTGCACTGTTGTTGTCAATACGGTGGTACTGTACTGTTGTTGTTACTACGGTGGAAATGTTATTGTTTCTAGGTTACTCTCTCACTAATTATAAGAGACTCAAACCTTCACTACTGGCTTGTCATGGTCTGTCCAAAAAAATCAAAATATTGATGACCAATAAAATTAAGAAACAATACGATAGCATTAAAACGTTTAAACCGGAGTGAAAATTTCATGATATAATGATGCTAACCTCCTGTAATGGTTGTATAGTAAGACAATAATTATATATCATTGATGTCATTGTAGACGTACCACTCCATTCTACTATGTCTGTCTACTGGTTACCTCAATAACTTGGGGAAAATTTTTCTCCCCTCCTCTTCTTCTCTCCCCCCCCCCTACGCTTCTTTTGAAAAAAGAGATTTGCCTAATTGACGCCTTAGCATTCCCTTAGCAGGCACAGGGTGACGTGTTAGTGCCCTTGTTGAGCTTGTCTTTCAGATGCCCTGATTTCCACCAAGAATTAGACTCCTCCTCCAATTGATGACGTCAACAGCTTGTGCGAAATGTTCATTAACACCCCCCCCCCCAATCCCCTCAAGCGTTCATTTTGTTACTTTTGGGGGGAAGGGGGGGAAGGGCTTGGGGGGATGAGGTCGATGAAAGAACAATTAAATGGAAGGTTTATTACGTGTCTTTGTATTAGACATTGTTGTTGTTCTGTATAGCTTTGTTTCCCTTTATTCGGCCTAGCATTTAACCGTGATGGAATAGCATGATTTAACGAAAGCAGGAAAACTACTACGAGCGATTTATGCCCCGTTGTAAAATTGTATTCTGTGTCTGCACCATACAATATACAAAAGTAGATTTATTTCTTTTGTATGTATGTGAGATGTCCGAAATAATTTATTTGCTTATAAAAGTTAAAAGACTAATACACAATATTTTGCTTTTTTTTTTTTAAATACTGTATGAAAAAAATCTTTTTATCTGCAATTCTATATAATTCTATAGAATTAAAAATGACACAATTTTTCGTGAAATAAGCCTTGGATTTTTTTTTCATTGTGAAAATAGTAAACACCTCGAGGATTGTTTAGCGAAAAAATATCTTTAAACAGGCTTTCAATAGGCGTACAAAATATTTAAAGTCTTAAATAAGTTTTAAAATACACAAATCCTTGACTTCAGTTTTATTTTTCTAACAATTATATCTTTAGTTGTATCGTATTTGAAATTCTAATAGTATGGGCGCAACACATACATTATTTCTCTTTTAAAATAAGCAGTCCCATAATAAAGAAGGAATTTCCTTCTGAATAAAAAAAATTCCTAAATAAAAAAACAAAGAAAGAAAGAAAGAACATTGAATTCTTAAACAACTTCGTCGACTTAAATAAATATTATGTTAAAAAAACTGAATGATAGATTGATGATAATAAAAAATGTCAGTCCGACTAAATGATAACTGCAATGACATTCATTTCTGTGAATGTTTATAATAAATATTGTGGCATGGACTGATGCATTGTACGGTCCAGTAGTTAGTCAAATATATTTTAAAAAAAAGAGTCTTATGATGAATACACTGCGCACCAATTTATACTATTTTACATGGGAGTTGACTCTATTTTCAGTTCTATGAGTTGTTCAAAATCAATACATACATCCCAGGCTTGCATACACACAGGCATATGCTGCATAAACCTAGGTTGCATACATCTAGGCATACAGCATCCAGGCATACATAAATCTAGGCATACATACAGCCTAATGTACGCATACAGGATCCAGGCATACGTAAATCTAGGCATACATACATCCTAATGTAGGCATACAGCATCCAGGCATACATAAATCTAGGCATACATACACCCTAATGTAGGCATATAGCATCCATACCTACCAGTATACTTTCATCTTCACATTTTTAATTTTCTTGTTTACAAGTTCTTGGATTTTAACTTTTGATCTTTTAAAACTAGAGAATTTACTCAGCCTCCAACCTCTCTCTCTCCCTCTCTCTAGATAATCTACTCCCCTCCCCCCCTCCCCCTCTCTCTAAAGAATCTACTCCCTTCCCCCCTCTCTCTATCGAGAGAATCTACTCCCTTCCCTCATCTATCTAGAGAATCTACTCCCCTCCCCCTCTCTCTAGAGAATCTACTCCCCTCCCCATCTCTCTAGAGAATCTACTCCCCTCCCTCCTCTATCTAGAGAATCTACTCCCCTCCCCCTCTCTCTCTAGAGAATCTACTCCCCTCCCCCCTCTCTCTAGAGAATCTACTCCCCTCCCCCTCTCTCTCTAGAGAATCTACTCCCCTCCCTCCTCTATCTAGAGAATCTACTCCCCTCCCCCTCTCTCTAGAGAATCTACTCCCCCCCCTCTCTCTAGAGAATCTACTCCCTTCCCTCCTCTCTAGAGAATCTACTCCCTTCCCTCCTCTAGAGAATCTACTCCCCTCCCCCTCTCTCTAGAGAATCTACTCCCCTCCCCCTTTCTCTAGAGAATCTACTCCCCCTCCCCCTCTCTCTAGAATCTACTCCCTTCCTCCCTCTCTATCTAGAGAATCCTCCCCCTCCCTCCTCTCTCTAGAGAATCTACTCCCCTCCCCTCTCTCTAGAGAATCTACTCCCCTCCCTCCTCTATCTAGAGAGATCCTCCCCTCCTCCCTCTCTCTCTAGAGAATCTCTCCCCTCCCCCTCTCTCTAGAGAGATCTACTCCCCTCCCTCCTCTCTCTAGAAGAATCTACTCCCCCTCCCCCCTCTCCTAAGAATCTACTCCCCTCCCCGTCTCTTTAGAGAATCTACTCCCCTCCCTCCTCTATCTAGAAGATCTACTCCCCTCCCCTCTCTCTAGAGAATCTACTCCCCTCCCCTCTCTCTAGAGAATCTACTCCCTCCTCCTCTATCTGAGAGATCTACTCCTCCCTCTCTCTAGAGAATCTACTCCCCTCCCCTCTCTCTAGAGAATCTCTCCCTTCCCTCCTCTATCTAGAGAATCTACTCCCCTCCCCTCTCTCTAGAGAATCTACTCCCCTCCCCCTCTCTCTAGAATCTACTCCCCTCCCCCTCTCTCTAGAGAATCTACTCCCTTCCCTCCTCTATCTAGAATCTACTCCCTCTCCCCCTCTCTCTAGAGAATCTACTCCCTTCCTCCTCTATCTAGAAGAGATCTACTCCCCCTCCTCCTCTATCTCTAGAATCTACTCCCCTTCCCTCTTCTATCTAGAGAATCTACTCCCCTCCCCCTCTCTCTAGAGAATCTACTCCCTTCCCTCCTCTATCTAGAGAATCTACTCCCTTCACTCCTCTATCTAGAGAATCTACTCCCTTCCCTCCTCTATCTAGAGAATCTACTCCCTTCCCTCCTCTATCTAGAGAATCTACTCCCCTCCCCCTCTCTCTAGAGAATCTACTCCCCTCTCTCTAGAGAATCTACTCCCTCCCTCCTCTATCGAGAGAATCTACTCTCTCTAGAGAATCTACTCCCCCTCCCCTACTCTCTCTAGAGAATCTACTCCCCTTCCCTCCTCTATCTAGAGAATCTACTCCCTTCCCTCCTCTATCTAGAGAATCTACTCCCCTCCCCCTCTCTCTAGAGGAATCTACTCCCTTCCCTCCTCTATCTAGAGAATCTACTCCCCTCCCCCTCTCTCTAGAGAATCTACTCCCCTCCCCCTCTCTCTAGAGAATCTACTCCCCTCCCTCCTCTCTCTAGAGAATCTACTCCCCTCCCCTTCTCTCTAGAGAATCTACTCCCTTCCCTCCTCTATCTAGAGAATCTACTCCCCTCCCCCCTCTCTAGAGAATCTACTCCCCTCCCCCTCTCTCTAGAGAATCTACTCCCTTCCCTCCTCTATCTAGAGAATCTACTCCCCTCCCCCCTCTCTCTAGAGAATCTACTCCCCTCCCCCTCTCTCTAGAGAATCTACTCCCCTCCCTCCTCTATCTAGAGAATCTACTCCCCTCCCCCTCTCTCTAGAGAATCTACTCCCTTCCCTCCTCTATCTAGAGAATCTACTCCCCTCCCCCTCTCTCTAGAGAATCTACTCCCCTCCCCCTCTCTCTAGAGAATCTACTCCCTTCCCTCCTCTATCTAGAGAATCTACTCCCTTCCCTCCTCTATCTAGAGAATCTACTCCCTTCCCTCCTCTATCTAGAGAATCTACTCCCCCCCTCCTCTCTCTAGAGAATCTAACTCCCCTTCCCTCCTCTATCTAGAGAATCTACTCCCCTCCCCCTCTCTCTCTAGAGAATCTACTCCCTTCCCTCCTCTATCTAGAGAATCTACTCCCTTCCCTCCTCTATCTAGAGAATCTACTCCCTTCCCTCCTCTATCTAGAGAATCTACTCCCCTCCCCTCTAGAGAATCTACTCCCCTCCCACTCTCTCTCTAGAGAATCTACTCCCCTCCACTCTCTCTCTAGAGAATCTACTCCCCTCCCACTCTCTCTCTAGAGAATCTACTCCCCTCCCCTCCTCTATCTAGAGAATCTACTCCCCTGCCACCTCTCTCTAGAGAATCTACTCCCCCCCCTCTCTCTCTAGAGAATCTACTCCCTTCCCTCCTCGTTCTAGAGAATCTACTCCCTTCCCTCCTTTATCTAGAGAATTTACTCCCTTCCCTCCTCTATCTAGAGAATCTACTTCCCTCCTCCTTTCTCTCTAGAGAATCTACTCCCCTCCCCCTCTCTCTCTCTAGAGAATCTACTCCCTTCCCTCCTCTATCTAGAGAATCTACTCCCCTCCCCCCTCTCTCTCTAGAGAATCTACTCCCCTCCCTCCTCTATCTAGAAAATCTACTCCCCTCCCCCTCTCTCTCTAGAGAATCTACTCCCCTCCCCCTCTCTCTCTAGAGAATCTACTCCCTTCCCTCCTCTCTCTAGAGAATCTACTCCCCTCCTCCTTTCTCTCTAGAGAATCTACTCCCCTCCCCCTCTCTCTCTAGAGAATGTACTCCCCTCCCCCTCTCTCTCTAGAGAATCTACTCCCCTCCCTCCTCTATCTAGAGAATACACCCCTCCCCCTCTCTCTCTAGAGAATCTACTCCCTTCCCTCCTCTATCTAGAGAATCTACTCCCCTCCCCCTCTCTCTCTAGAGAATCTACTCCCCTCCTACTCTCTCTCTAGAGAATCTACTCCCCTCCCACTCTCTATCTAGAGAATCTACTCCCCTCCCACTCTCTCTCTAGAGAATCTACACCCTTCCCTCCTCTATCTAGAGAATCTACTCCCCTGCCTCCTCTAGAGAATCTACTCCCCTCCCCCTCTCTCTAGAGAATCTACTCCCTTCCCTCCTCGTTCTAGAGAATCTACTCCCTTCATTCCTCTATCTAGAGAATTTACTCCCTTCCCTCCTCTATCTAGAGAATCTACTTCCCTCCCCCTTTCTCTCTAGAGAATCTACTCCCCTCCCCCTCTCTCTCTCTCGAGAATCTACTCCCTTCCCTCCTCTATCTTGAGAATCTACTCCCCTCCCCCCCTCTCTCTAGAGAATCTACTCCCCCTCCCTCCTCTATCTAGAAAATCTACTCCCCTCCCCCCCTCTCTCTAGAGAATCTACTCCCCTCCCTCCTCTATCTAGAAAATCTACTCCCCTCCCCCTCTCTCTCTAGAGAATCTACTCCCCTTCCCTCCTCTATCTAGAGAATCTACTCCCCTCCCCCTCTATCTCTAGAGAATCTACTCCCCTCCCCTCTCTCTCTAGAGAATCTACTCCCTTCCCTCCTCTATCTAGAGAATCTACTCCCCTCACCTTCTCTCTTTAGAGAATCTACTCCCCTCCCCCTCTCTCTCTAGAGAATCTACTCCCCTCCCCCCTCTCTCTAGAGAATCTACTCCCCTCCCCCTCTCTCTAGAATCTACTCCCTTCCCTCCTCTATCTAGAGAATCTACTCCCCTCCTCCTTTCTCTCTAGAGAATCTACTCCCCTCCCCTCTCTCTCTAGAGAATCTACTCCCCTCCCCCTCTCTCTCTAGAGAATCTACTCCCCTCCCTCCTCTATCTAGAAAATCTACTCCCCTCCCCCTCTCTCTCTAGAGAATCTACTCCCTTCCCTTATCTATCTAGAGAATCTACTCCCCTCCCCCTCTCTCTCTAGAGAATCTACTCCCTTCCCTCCTCTATCTAGAGAATCTACTCCCCTCCCCCTCTCTCTAGAGAATCTACTCCCTTCCCTCCTCTATCTAGAGAATCTACTCCCCTCCCCCTCTCTCTAGAGAATCTACTCCCCTCCCCCTCTCTCTAGAGAATCTACTCCCCTCCCCCTCTCTCTAGAGAATCTACTCCCTTCCCTCCTCTATTTAGATAATTTACCCCCTCCCCCTCTCTCCATAACTTAACTTATGGACTTTGTTTTGTTTTTCTTTAATCTTTTACCAGACCGGAAGTTCGTCATTGCCAACGCCCAAGTGGAGACGGTACCCATCATTTTCTGCAACGACGGTTTCTGTGAGCTGACCGGGTACTCTCGTGCAGAGGTCATGCAAAGGTCTTCACTGTGTGACTTTCTTCACGGGCCACTCACCAACTCCCTGGCCATAGCACAGATCAAAGAATTTCTACAAGGCTCTGAAGAAAATCAAGTGGAAATTTTGTACTACAAGAAAGATGGTAAGTCGAAACTTTTCCCATCCATCTTTGAGGGTCAGAGTTTGGAGACAAAAATATTGCCCAAAATATATATGCCCGTCCATCTTTGATTGTCATTATTTGGAGACAAATATATCGTGCGGAATTATTGAGTGTAGATAAAATACCTAATCATCAATTTTTATTTCACCCAAGACAGTAAATTACAAAATATTTGTATGTGCGCGTGTGTGTGTGCGCGTGCGTGTGTGTGTTCGTGCGTGTGTGTGTGTGTTGTGAGAGGACATTAAATATTTGGTCAAACTTTGACAGTGATAAAGAAATTGATTAATGAACATCATTATCAAAAGTAATATTAAGTTCATTCAAATAGAATACTAACTCGAAAGGTTTTTTTGTTTCTCTTAGCTCTGATACTTCTATGGATCTTTTTGTTTTCCGACACATTTAAAATAGGTTCCGGAAACTTTAGTCTTTTTATTAATTTTTGGAAAGGGTGGGGGTTACTTTAAGAAAACACCCAACAATAATTGTTAGTAACTGGAACATATATTTTGATTTGTGTAAGATTTGGTACAATAATTTTCTGGTAACTGGAACATATATTATGATATTATTTTTGTAATATTTGGTACAATAATTCAGCTAATTCCAATAATCAATAATTATATATATATATATATATATATATATATATATATATATATATATATATTTAAAAAATGCGCCCTTTACATAAATGTTAACATTCTGTCCACTAGTTCTCTACATGGAGTCCATATTGAATACAGTTATCCAATACTCCAATCAAAACAAAGATAGTGTTGAGCTTGTTTTCAAAACTTACAATCATGACAAATTCCACTTCATAAAAAAACTTGATGCATGATAAATCTTGTGGGCTGTCTTATATTAATTTCAATCAAGATAAATATGCTCGCTATATCATAAAAAAAAATGTTCACATCACCACTCGTCTACTCGTTGACACAATAAGCGATAATTTTCATTAAAAATTCATCACGTCACACGGCTCTCTATCCAGGAGTTATGTCCTCTTGATTGAAATAAAAACATCATTGATATACGAATACGTTACAAGATGAATTATGAAATTAAATTAGACGAACTAAACTAGAACTAAATTAGATGAACCAAACTAGATGAACTAAACTACAGATAAACTAGACGAGCTTAGTTAGTTGGACTAAATAAAGCGTTGAAATCACAGAATGTATGATCTTTTGACAAACATCATTTCCAGATAACAATATTGATCATTGCATCATCTGGTAGGGGAAAGTTATTATCAATCAATGTTATCACGGTATTACAATTATCAGAAAACATGCTGGATACAAAAATCGATTGGAAACAAAATATGAATGTATATTCTGTAAGTAAATATATCAATTGTAATGGAATTACAAACAAGCCGACCATCTATTACGTTGAAGTAAACTTTGTCTGTTAACATTTCCAACTGGTCATCAATCCATTTAAAGCTTAGATTAATATAGTTTCTGTATCTGTTGGCTTGAATTATAAACTTCATGTCAATTGTATTCATCTTTTCTTTTAGAAGTTGTGTATTGGTCTTGTTTGGTAATCGTCAATTGGTCTTGTTTGGTAATCGTCAATTGGTCTTGTTTGGTAATCGTCAATTGGTCTTGTTTGGTAATCGTCAATTGGTCTTGTTTGGTAATCGTCAATTGGTCTTGTTTGGAAATCGTCAATTGGTCTTGTTTGGTAATCGTCAATTGGTCTTGTTTGGTAATCGTCAATTGGTCTTGTTTGGTAATCGTCAATTGGTCTTGTTTGGTAATCGCCAATTGGTCTTGTTTGGTAATCGTCAATTGGTCTTGTTTGGTAATCGTCAATTGGTCAAATTTGGTAATTGTCTGTTGGTCATGTTTACTAATCTTCATTTGAAACCCGTATTTATCCATTCCTCTATGTCATCCTACAGTTTCTTTTTTATAATCTTAAAGCTTCATTTATTTTATTACCTAATTTATCTTACTTCTATAATTTATACATTTGTACGTTCAAACACTAAAACCTTTTTTAATGAAGAGAAAATAGTATTGTTGATTTATTTGTTGCCACAATCAACTATTTTGTTGATTTATGCTTCTACTCTGTAAATTTAATTTTTTGTAAATTTTGTTTTTTTATCATAAAGATAGTGTAGTACCAGTAAACCTACTTATTGAACTGTACCAGTGAACCTGCTTATTGAACTATACCAAAAGATAAATTATCACTGAACAAATTTATTGAAGAAATTGCAAAATATATAATATCACTAAAGCATCTTATTGAACTATTTCAAAAGGAAAATGCAGCAAGTTCAATTTGATTCGTTCATTTATTTGTAAAATCCGATAAAGGGGAGGCAACTAGAAAGTACAAATTTTAAAAAAATCACAGCCCACTTTCATTTCGAGTAATTAGCCACAAGGTTAAAAAAAATCCAAATCAAAGGGATTCCTTGATAAAAAATAAATGTACTTGGCTAAACCTGTCTCCATTATAGATGATCCATGGAACTTCAAGGGAAGTGATACAGAGACTCTAAGAATGAAAGATCTAGTCTTGTAGATTGGGACTGAAAGTTTTGTGAAAATATTCAGTTTACCAATAGAAATAGTTATTTTGTATGATAAATTCATAATATATTAAGTTTACCATTTAGTTATTTTGTATGACAAAAGCATAGCATATTCAGTTTACCAGTATAAATTGTTTTTGGTATGATAAATTTATAATATATTCAATTTACCAGTATAAATAGTTATTTTGTATGATATATTCATAATATATTCAGTTTACCAGTATAAATAGTTATTTTGTTTGATAGATTCATAAATATATTCCTAAATTTTTTTTGACAAAGAAACAAATGCATCGGTGAGAAATACACATGTATAGCAACAACTTCCTGTTCGATATTTCTTAATTAATTACCAACAAGTCTGGGTAATTATTTCTAATGAGCCGTAACGTGAAATGAAATACGGCATGCAATTTGTGACGTGATGGTCTCATAACCAAGTTGGCACAGAAATTACTGAAGACACAAATATTTACTGAATATCAGCTCCTCGTTGTTCTCTGCCGGTGTGAGCATGTGATCGGTCATCAATAATTCAAACGTTACTTATTCGATCCGGTTTATCGATGTCCGGCTAACCGGCAGCAATTATCCGAGATGTCCTACGCCAATACAGTCCAGGGTAGGACAGTGTAGGTCAGGGTAGGACAGGTTAGGATAGGTTAGGCCTTAGGTTGCCGGGATGTGGTTGATCAGATTCAAAGAATTGAGAAATTCAACCTCACGGGGATTTTTGTTAGCCGCTAAAACACAATCATTAAAAAAATAAACGAGTTTATTTTTACACTTGACTTATGGGTTTAGTTTTACACTTGACTTATGGGTTTAGTTTTACACTTGATTTATGGGTTTACTTTTACACTTGACTTATGGGCTTAGTTTTACACTTGACTTATGGGTTTAGTTTTACACTTGACCTATGGCCTTAGTTTTACACTTGACTTATGGGTTTAGTTTTACACTTGACTTATGGGTTTTGTTTTACACTTGACTTATTGTTTAGTTTTACATTTGACTTACGAGTTTAGTTTTACAGTTGAGTTATGGCATGTTCGTTATTTCTAAAAGTGCAGAATTGTGTACAACATTATCACTGAAGGTTTTATGAAGAAAATCAATTTTGTATTACTATGATAGTAGACCGAATAAAGAAAACTTGATAAATAAAATGTTTTTTTTTAGAAACAACTCACAGTCAATATTTGGTTACCTAGCTTAATGAATTAGAACCTTGTATAAATAGTGTGATATTTCTGAACTGGGGCTTTGCTTTATTTTTACAATGTGGGGTAAAGACTTGTTGTGTGTAAACATTGCATGACGTTTCCGATGAAGGACATAGCTAGTTATTACACTGTAGTTGTTACTGTCAAACCTCGATTTACGAACGTGAATCGTTCCAGTGTGATACTCATCATACAAAACACACATTTATGAAAACACATTTCTCCATAAGACATAATGGAAACTCGGATGATTTGTTCCAGAATTCTAAAATACTGCTATGCAAAGTGTTGAGTACTTTTTTTTTGTGAACTTTATTTTAAATTATATCAAGTGGTTGAAATGAAAATCATTGTGTAGGGTAACTTTCATTGTTGTTATCAGAATCAACACTTTATCTGCCAAGATTTATGTAATAAACGATGGTTGTGTTCTCATTTGGTCGGTCTCACTCTGCCTACTTCACGTGTATGGTCAACACACGTGTCGGCTGACATGTCGAAGGTCGACTTATGTGAAGATTACGTGTCATTTCTGATCAAGTGACATCACCCCCCCCCCCCGACACAATGAAGGGCGGGACACAAACTTTAACGCTCACACATTCAGCCTGTCTTATTTGTCGGTTTGGCCAAACACAAGAAGCTCTGAGCAAACCTGTTTACCTGCAAGGTGTGTGCTGTTGTTTTGTTTTGTGTGTGTCTGTCATCTTCTTTGCGTTTGCTGAAGAAGATGACGTGAGCCTTCCTCATCGATCGTGCAATCGGTGTAAATGAAGAATTATTTCGATTGGGAGAAACATAGATTTATGACTGGCTGTCATAGGCTGATAAGTTGATGGCATCAGGTAAACGAATGCACTGGATGGGACAACACGAAAACTACCTGAACATTTTTTTTTACTTAAAACTGATGCTGAAATGTTCAAATTCTTTTAATGTGTAGAATTGATCTTCCATAAGTGTCTGTCACATAAGATGTTGTTCTTTGAGAGCCATGTTTCAATGAAACTCTCGGAGCAGTTCTTAAATTTTTTGGAGGCAGAGACGAATTTTGGGGGCCGCTGGCAAAGGTTCTTGTTGGGGGCCATATATAAGATTGTATAGGAATTAGCTAAAAGTGCACTTTTCTAATGGAGACTGCTATGCTACATATCAGAAGAAGCTCATATTGAACCTAGATTATATTCTTTAAAAAAAAAGAAACTGGTAATAGCAGCGGGTTCAATTCACGTTGTCTAATGAAACTTTATATTAAAATTCATTTGACTAATACTAATCTATAAAAAAATAGTGTCGAATTTATTGTATTATGATACTTCGTAGTCTCGATAGTTTGGCTTATACCGTGATTTCCTCCAATAGTCTGCCGTTGTAGGGTGGGTGTTAGACAGCGCAGAGCAAACTCACAAAGAGATCAACAAAAGGTTACGTTTGGAAACCCCTGATCTATATGTTGCCTATCATCAACTTGGAAGAATGTCTGGTGATACAATGTTTAGATATTGCGTATTAAAAGACAGATATGTTCATAGTATTGCTTATAAAAGTATATGTACCAATGTCCAAGTATATGTACCAAGGTGCAAGTGCATGTACCAAGGTGCAATTACATGTGCAAAGGTGCAAGTGCATGTACCGAGGTGCAAGAACAAATACTAAACAATGCCTCCTCACCTTCGCCCATCTTAACATTTCATTCCCATATTCTCAATGACGGTGAACAGATATTTTCCAAAAACTCCCCCCCACCCACCCACATTCCCTCCCACCCGATCTAATTGACCCGACGTCATAAAAAAAAAACAGGTTTCGACACCTTCCTTGGAGATTGACTTGAGTTGTGAACACATTTCATGTGGAGAAGCTATTGTTGTGTTCTTCTTTAGTCTAAACCACTTTAATGGGTTGTTGTTTTTTTGTCTCTGTTATATAAAACTACTGACCTTTAATACAAGTGATTGTTACTATTCATTTCAATAATATTCAATCATCTCAATATTATTTTTACGATTCATTTACCGTTGATTTTTTTTTTTTTACATTCATCTCACAATTATTGCTTTGATTCAGTACGATAGTATTACAGTATACCCAGTCTCATTTTTTGTATGGTTCATAAAGTCATCTTCATTGGATTCGGGCAGATTTATCTGGAGTCTGATTCTAATTATTCGTTAAAATGGGATTCATACAGTTCATTTGAATGTGATCCATGCAGTTCATTAAAATGTGATCCATACAGTTCATTTGAATGTGATTCATACAGTTCATTTGAATGTGATCCATACAGTTCATTTGAATGTGATCCATACAGTTCATTTGAATTTGATTCATACAGTTCATTTGAATGTGATCCATACAGTTCATTTGAATGTGATGCATACAGTTCATTTGAATGTGATCCATACAGTTCATTTGAATGTGATCCATACAGCTCATTTGAATGTGATCCATACAGTTCATTTGAATGTGATCCATACAGTTTATTTGAATGTGATCCATACAGTTCATTTGAATGTGATTCATACAGTTCATTTGAATGTGATTCATACAGTTCATTTGAATGTGCTCCAAAAGATATCGGAATCATACCATTCACGACAAACATTCACTTCCCGTTGGCCATGTCGGTAATTATTTACTTCAATTTGTTCAGATCGATGAACATTATTCGTTCAGTGATCTCAAATTCTTACTGGACGCTTAACTATCCAATCAATAATTTGGACAAAACTTTCCTCTTCCTTTTTAGACAGAGAAATAAAATCATCCAACAAATCGTTAGTTCATTTTACAATGTTGTATGTAGCTCAGGCTAGATGTGTTGTATGTAGCTCAGGCTAGATGTGTTGTATGTAGCTCAGGCTAGATGTGTTTAATGTTGCACATACTAGTTGTGGTGAATGGCTGGCTACATGTGTTGTATGTAGCACAAGCTTAGTGTGTTGTATATGACAATATAGATGTGTTCTATGGCTACATGTGTTCTATGGCTACATGTGTTTATGGCTACGGACTAGATGAAATAAATGGTCACCAGATTTCCACTAACAGTGGTCCCAGTGAACCTCTCCCTAACCCAACCTTCAGTGGCGTAAATAGCATGTGTGGCGTAAATAGCATGTGTGGCGCCCGGGTTCAGAGCCCGCCCTACTCCAGTGACCAACAGTACTAAAGTACCGCAGACGCCGTCCCTTGCGATAGTTACTGTCACCCACTCCGCCCTGGCCTCGTTGCGCCACTGCATACATTAAACCATAATGCCAAGACCGCCTTTCTCATAGTTATATATATATATATATATATATATATATATATATATATATATATATATATTATAGCTAATCAGAGTTGTATGTTATTTAGTCCCTCAAAATACTTCTCAGTATTTCAAACGTCTATATCGTTTGTCCAATGCGCTGTTTATGGTCGTATTATTTCTGACGTCTGACTTATTTTGACTTGAGCTCCTTTTAAACATCTGCTGTTATTATAACAACTGTTGCAGTGTTTTAACATTTCGCTAACATATTTTGTTTTCATAAGACGCGGTGCATGTTTTGTATTAGCTCAACGGTTTTTTTTTTCAGCGATTTCTCTGGCAAAAATCAACTTTGAGTTTACATGAAACAGGCGTAACTAAAAGTTCGGGTCGGGCTCTGGGCCCTTAAACTAAAAAGGGCAATTACAAGAAGAGTATACAATTGGGGTGTGCAGGGCAATAGCCTTTAAATCCGCCCCTGTGTAGCTAGTCGGAAATAATACACATTATGTCTGTGTAGCTAGTCGGAAACAATACACATTAGGTCTGTGTAGCTAGTCGGAAATAATACACATTAGGTCTGTGTAGCTAGTCGGAAATAATACACATTAGGTCTGTGTAGCTAGTCGGAAATAATACACATTAGGTCTGTGTAGCTTCTTCTTCTGTTTTTTTTTTATAATTTCAGCTGTTATATTTGGTTCTTCGAATAACTCCTACAGTTCTAAATTGTTTCTACTTCTCTACTGGTTATTGTCCATCACTGGCCCATATTTTCTTCTTGTTTCCTGATGGTCCATGTTTCGCTACCATATGTTACGGCTGGTCTTGTATATGTTTTTTTTTTTTTAAGTTTTCTGGAGATATGTCTGTTTTTGAGTATTTAATACAATGTGTAATATATTCTGTTCCCTACTTCTAGTCTGTTTTTTTTTTAATCTCTATCTTAATATCATTTTTCTCAATTATGGTGTGTAACTAGTCGGTAATATTACACATTACCTCTGAGTAAATAGTCGGTAATAATACACATTACATCTGGGATTAAATACTGGAACCATTTCTGAATGTCCTACAGTAAACCAATTAACGAAAAATACACACCAATTATGTGCCAAAACTTTATGTCTAAATACATTACCTACTGATGGATGAACTGAAAGCTTTGGAATATTTAAAAAAAGTTGTAAAAACTTCGGCTATTTCATGTGATCAAGACTAACACAGAGATGGTCGATCACATGGAGGAGATGCTGTACAAGGGAAATAATTAAATAACATTTGTTTCTTTCATGCGTCTCCTGTATCTGAACTAACAAAGTTAACCGAATTAACAAAATACACCATCCCTTCTCGTTTATCCCACCATTCTATGCTAGATTTCGCTCACTCAACAAAGCAAGCGGAAAGGTTTTGAATTAAGGAAAGTACATGATTCTGATGGTGTCTGGGGAGGGAGGGGAAGTAAGAGGGGTGTAATGAAGTCGCAAATCTGATTCCAAGCAAATAAAAGAAATTAGTGGCACAGAATTAAAAAATTGTATCTTCTGCAACGTTAAACGTACAAGACGTTGATAAATTTCTCTTCTGCAACTGTTTGTAAACAAATATGGAAAGCACTCTCTCAATGTCAAGTGTACACTGTTATGACAATGCTCTCCCCTACAATATCTAGTGTACATAACATTGACATTTCTTCCCTGCAATTTAGTTTACACAAATGTATAAATGCTCTCTCCTTAAATGTACAAGTATACAGAAATGTGTAAACCCTCTCTGCTACAATGTATTTTGTACACAAATGTGTAAACCCTCTCTGATACAATGTTTTTTGTGCACAAATGTGTAAACCCTCTCTGCTATAATGTATTGTGTACACAAATGTGTAAACCCTCTCTGCTACAGTGTACAAGTATCCACAAATGTGTAAACCCTGTCTGCTACAATGTATTATGTGCACAAATGTGTAAAATCTCTCTCTCCTACAGTGTACTAATTTCTTACGTCCTCACTTAGTCTGGCTGCAGCATGTAATTAACTCTGTATTTATTTGTTGAAAGGTCTGTGCTAATATGTCATAGTTAAATGAGTTGGAAATAATTCCTTGTCAAGCAAACACAGGCAAAGTGCCCTAGGCCAATCAATTATTGACTTTCACCAATTTCCCGCAAAGTAAGTGCAGCCCATGATGGGGAAAAAAAAACAAATATAAAATGGAATATAAAACATTTTTTTTGTGGTCATCAGCTCAGACAAATTAATCAGAAGATTCATGCAATGCACATGGATTTTTTTTTGTATTGCATGTATATTTTGTTTTTCTAACTGACGTTTCGCTTCTAAACATCGTGTAAGGAAAACAAAAAAAAAAAATATATAGCTTAGGTTATTGGAGGAAAATCAGCCTCAAAAATATTCTTTTTTTTTTTAAAACAATCACCTTTGATGGATTTTATTTTTTTAAGTTGCGACGCTGTTCATTATCATTGTAATGTCGTTCTCTAACAAATAAACCAAATTGTTGCGTCTCTGACACTACTGTCGTCGTGTACATGGAAGTATCAGAGTATGCCGACCCGAAAAATGGTACAAGAATCTGTGTCACTGTGTCTAAAGGTCTCAGTCCACGGGAATAGTTTATCACAGTTAAGTGGGTTGTTTCGTGTCCTTCGGTCAGACATCATGAGTGACGTATTTCGTTTCGTGTCATTCGGTCAGACATCATGAGTGACGTATTTCGTTTCGTGTCATTCGGTCAGACATCATGAGTGACGTATTTCGTTTCGTGTCATTCGGTCAGACATCATGAGTGACGTATTTTGTTTATTGTCATTTGGTCTTACATCGTGGTGAATGACGCACGTAGTTAACCATCTTTCGGTCAGACATCAAGACCCCCCCCGGGGAAGTGTGGGGGGGGGCATTGCTACCATTCTTTTTGGTCCAATGTCATGAGTGACGGGCATCGCTACCTGTCATTTAGGCCAAACGCCCTGAGTGACAGCAAGTAATAATTGCCGCTGAGAGAAAACGGAATTTCCCCCTTGATTGTGGGATAACAAATTGATCCCTTGTCTCTTATATGAACATTGGAGCAAGGGGAGATGATGAATGGTCCAGGGAGACCACTGAACAAAAAAAAAACTATGGTCAGTCAATATTGGTAGATGGCGCTTTAAAGATGAATAAATAAGGTCATGGAAAAAGCTAGTTCCCGATGTGTTTTTTTTTTGTATATAGAAGATAAATAAGTGAAGCCAAATTGATTAATCAAGTTTCGTACATATGTATTATAAAATAAAAGTCCTCGGTTGTTGTCTGGCAGTAAATAAGATTTTAAAAAAAAACATACTCAATTACAAATGATGTTATAAATGTAAGAACCAAGCCATATAAAAAAACAAGCAATTAAGCATGTTCCATTCTGGACACAGGACGTGTTAGCGCATTTTCGTGTTATGTATCAGTACGTTTGTTAGCTTTCAGTAAATATTTGTAAATTTTGGAAATGTTTATAAATTCAATTGTGTAATGCATATATCTGTAAAAAAAATATTATAAAGACGTTTCTTTATATTTGAAAAAAATTATTTTCTCTTAAATCTAACTACAAGTGAATTGTGGTTACTGAAATAGGACTCATAATTGAAAACATTCGAAATTGTAGTCATTTAATCGTCCGAAAACTCCGTCAATTGTTGCATAGCTCTGATACTTTCAATTAAACTCAGAACACAAGCTTACTATTTCATTTGATGAGTTTCTTAATAAATCTTGGTGAAACTACGTGCTGCAGTATTTCGCACCAAATGAATGGGTTATTGAACGTGCAAGGTGTAGAATGGGGCCATATATATAATATATAAGCCCCTTAGGAGCCCTGAAGCCCGGCCATCAGAGAACCTATCGCGAAATGAACTTTTGATGTACACTTGGCAGGCCAAGACCTAAAAAATGATATAAACATCATGTGTCTAGGACTTATGGTTGCTGAGATCTAGGGCGCTCCTTTGTTAATATAGCTTATATAGTAAAAAACGGTACTTTATAAGACCCCTTTTACGGCCCTCAGAGTTCAGATCGCGAAATGAACTTTTGCTGCACACATGGCAGGCCAAGACCTACAAAATGATATATACATCATGGGTCTAGGACTTATGGTTGTTGAGATCTAGGGTGATGACGGACGGACAGACAGACAGACAAAACGGGGACAATAGAGCTTTTTTTTCGAAAATGCTCTAATAATATAAAAATAACCCTAGTGCTGATGAGAAAAACATGCATCGTTTAATGAAGTAATTTAGAAATGGCTGAATTGTGTACCCTGAATGGCAAACAACGATTTGTAAATGTCATTTACTGAAATAGTTCATAGAATTAAATTAATATTCATAATGAACACTTGTAGTAATATTGAATGAATGGACATTGCATGAATTACGGCAACAATTGATGCCAGCAATGGTCAATACTGTATTATTCTACACTCTGTATTTGATGTTATATGTTGACATATTGATTATCATCACCTAACGCTGTATTACTTAAGGCTGTTTCGCTGTGTGTATGTGTGTGTAGGTATTTATGTGTGTGTGTGATGTCCCTTACGGGATAAGTTGAATTCTCTTAAATTTCTTAGACCACTCATGGGACTATTTTTACGGTGCCCTTCTATCATCTACCACCACAGCCGTTAGTGCATTGGTCTTTGAGGCCATGTGGGGCAACACGTGGGATATAGTGGGGGGGGGGCTTTCACCGTGACCTGAAGTATTCATTGGTCCTCATTGGAGATCGAACCAGGGACCCTCAGGCTGTACGCTGTAACTCTTTGCATTAACTCGATGTTTTCCATCCGATTTCTTATTTTCACTATTACATTTACAGGAATTCGGGATGTGATAGTTTTTTTTTATCTTTTTAAAACATTGGATTAAAATGTTGGCTATGTCGCTATATTTAGACATCCAGTGCATCACATTCGTCGCATGCACCATCGGTTAGCCACCAAGGTTCTTTAAAAAATGGAGAGTCAAAAGTTTAAAGGGCGCAAATACGTACCTTTTGGATTTCGTGCAAAAATTGCGAAGCTAAGTCAATTAATTATAAGAAGTATTTATTTTGACAACATTTATCACAGACATTCTAGCGGTATGTCAAATTATTCTGTCAAAATTCTGAATTTCAATCAAACAAGATTGATTGTTAAAAAGAAATCAAATCATCAACAACATACAAAATATTTCTGTGGATCTGAACGATTTACTCTATTTTTTTCTCGACACTATTAACGCTTGTGTGTCTTGTTGTGTCTACAATCCACGAACGCTTGTGTGTCATGATGTGTCAACAATCCACGAACGCTTGTGTGTCAAGTTGTGTCAACAATTCTTGATCTAAATATCGGATTTCCTTTGTCTAAAATATTCTTCTTCTTCTGTGTCTGCCCCCCCCCCCTTTTTCCCCTCTCCTTGAAGTACTCACACCTCAGAGTTACATTGAAGACACACACGAGGGGCCCCATATTCCATTTAACCGGAGGGTCGTGGGAGGAGGGGGGAGGTCAGAATGATAGGAAAAGGGAGGGGGCAGGGGGAGACCACTTTAGATGCTTTCACTCTAGATGATTGATTATCTTCTTGCTCCAGGCCTTGTTATGTCCCTTTTGCCTACAATTTTTTTTTTATATCTCTCACTCCCTGGTCTTAAATGTTGTTTGGCGAGATTGAAGACTAAAGGACCGAATTTCCTTATGGCTAGCTTTCAAATATGCCGCAATTGTATCCTCTCCGGGGGATTTCAAAATAACAGAGTCCGCCAGATTATCTTTGAGACGACAACTTTGATCCAAAATGTGATGTAATCTGTCAAATGAGACATACTTTCTCATCTTATTTACATCAGAAATGTCATCTTTTTAGATATCAGTTCCTGAACTGACATACTTTCTCATCTTTTTTACATCAGAGATGTCATCTTTTTAGATATCAGTTCCAGAACTGACATACTTTCTCATCTTATTTACATCAGAAATGTCATCTTTTAGATATCAGCTCCTGAACTGACATACTTTCTCATCTTATTTTCATCAGAAATGTCATCTTTTAGATATCAGTTCCTGAACTGACATACTTTCTCATCTTATTTACATCAGAAATATCATCTTTTAGATATCAGTTCCTGAACTGACATACTTTCTCATCTTATTTACATCAGAAATGTCATCTTTTAGATATCAGTTCCTGAACTACCAAATTAAAAATATTTACATAAGACATAATTTATAGCCATGCATTGTGTCATTTTATTTAGCTTTACTTTCTGATGATTAGTGGGGTGAGGGGGGTGGATGTTTGTGTGTCGGAGGTGTTTGTCCTCAAATCATGTGACTTAATTTTTTTTTCGACTTGTTATAAATAAAAGCATGGGCACCAGGTTGATCTCTGGTGATTTATGACATGACTTCATGTGTCATTCAACTCTATACATTGCTAAATTGAACTCTGTATGCTGAAAGTAGTGGTTCCATGACCTACATTCAACGACCAATAGCAACATAAAAACAAAATGAAACTGTTAACCGAAAACGCTATTAGTCATTTACAAATATTTCGTTTGATTGTGCATTTAAACAAAATAGCCTTTTATTTTAGATTTTTTTTTCCCTTCATATTTTATAATTAATTTTTGTTTGACTTGTGTGGGTAAAAATCGTAATGGGCAGACCTCACTACTGAAATGTTTTTATGTGTCACAACTTATGGACTGAATGTTTAATTAATGTCACAAAACTGAATATTATAAGGCAATTGTTTGTTTCGTTTTTTTTTACAAATCTAATAATAAATGCTTTAATCGATTTATTGAACTGTTATACGCTAAACAAATTCCTGAGTATCAACGCCGCTCTATTAACATCTGTAGTGCCATTCCTTTTTTCAATAGCCATATTTTTGTTTTAAAACTACGTAATTTTATTTTATGTTAGTAATACCTACCATTTAACAGGAGAGACCAAATTTCTGAAGAAATGGAACACATTTTTTTACGTTCCTGCAACTGATATTGAGTTTCCAGACTTATTGGTTCTCCCATCTGTCAGCGGTGGCTTCAGGTTACGACATTGTCATTCGGAGCTAACGCCTGGTTGACATTTCCGCCATTTCTATTGAACTCTCTTAAATGCTGAGGCCGAAAAGATCATCCAATAACTTCCGTCTACCAAAAGAAAGCTTGAGAGAATTCGGCGGGGAAAAAGGAATAGGTTATATCATTTTTGTAAAACGATCAATTTAGCTCTCTCCGCTTTTCCTCCCAACAATACATCAATACAATTTTAAAAATAATAAATAAATTAAAGTGCGAAATAGTATTATAATCACGCCTTGACTAATATAAATAGACTGAGATATACTCATTGATTGAAGTTTTACCCTAGCTAAACAAAAGTACAGTTCCCTTAGCCCTAAAGGACCATCGGATAGTGTTGTTTTAGTCCCAGGTCATATTTTAGTTTCAGTTTTTATTTCGTTTTTTCTGTAATAATTTCAGTTTTCGTCTAGTTTTAGTCTTGCTGCTAATTTTAGTTTTCGTTTTAGTTCTCGTTGACGAAAAGTCAACATTTTCGTTAACGAAGGTTTTAGTTTTAGTTTTCGTCAACGAAAACAACACTACCATCGGAGCAGATGGAGTGTAGAATTCATCTGTTTCTATAACATTGGCATTTGAAGGGATTGTGTGGTTAGCACATTTCCCAGTCGCATTTACTTCCCCAACTTAAGTCAGGTACCCATCTAAAGCTGGGTGGATTTGTGGGACGACATTGCACCAAATAACAGCTGGAAAAATTTCATGGTTATCACTGAAGGTCGACATTCCAGTATCTTCAACACTTGGCCATCCGTCCCACTTTATACCATAGTGTTTAATGAATGATGGCTTAAAGGCGAGGGGTTTTGGTGCTTGTCGTGTTAAAGTGATGTTTCGTAATAAGTTAAAATATTTTTGGAGTGTTGATGATGATGTACAAGCCATCATACTAAACTGTTACTTAAGAGTGGTACATACACTGTAGAATCAAGCAGTAGGAGGCACACTTAACGTATATACAGACCTGTGGATAGTCAGATTAGGCTACACACTGCCACTGCTCCATGGCGCTCCCTTCCAGTTAAAATTAATATAAAATCTGATGCTGTTGGTGGTGTACTTGTGCCTAGGTCATATAAAATCTGATGCTGTTGGTGGGGTACTTGTGCCTAGGTCATATAAAATCTGATGCTGTTGGTGGGGTACTTGTGCCTAGGTCATATAAAATCTGATGCTGTTGGTGAGGTACTTGTGCCTAGGTCATATAAAATCTGATACTGTTGGTGGGGTACTTGTGCCTAGGTCATATAAAATATGATGCTGTTGGTGGGGTACTTGTGCCTAGGTCATATAAAATCTGATGCTGTTGGTGAGGTACTTGTGCCTAGGTCATATAAAATCTGATGCTGTTGGTGGGGTACTTGTGCCTAGGTCATATAAAATCTGATGCTGTTGGTGAGGTACTTGTGCCTAGGTCATATAAAATCTGATGCTGTTGGTGGGGTACTTGTGCCTAGGTCATATAAAATCTGATGCTGTTGGTGAGGTACTTGTGCCTAGGTCATATAAAATCTGATGCTGTTGGTGGGGTACTTGTGCCTAGGTCATATAAAATCTGATGCTGTTGGTGAGGTACTTGTGCCTAGGTCATATAAAATATGATGCTGTTGGTGAGGTACTTGTGCCTAGGTCATATAAAATATGATGCTGTTGGTGAGGTACTTGTGCCTAGGTCATATAAAATACGATGCTGTTGGTGAGGTACTTGTGCCTAGGTCATATAAAATCTGATGCTGTTGGTGAGGTACTTGTGCCTAGGTCATATAAAATATGATGCTGTTGGTGAGGTACTTGTGCCTAGGTCATATAAAATATAATGCTTTTGGTGAGGTACTTGTGCCTAGGTCATATAAAATATAATGCTTTTGGTGAGGTACTTGTGCCTAGGTCATATAAAATATGATGATCTTGGTGCCCCCAAGTGTACTTGTGTCGTAAGAATCCTGCCCCGAAATCCTAGAAACAGTTCTGATGAAAAGCTTGACCAAATAATACCAAAACCTGCTGCTGAACATGTCCCTACACATTAATACACTTTCATTCCCTGCAGTTACTAACTGGCAATAATTTTATTTCTTACACTTTTCAGTGAATGGAGTCCATGTTTGTATATTGTCCATTCGTTTATCACACACTCATCTTCTTCTTTCTATTCCAGCAGTTGTGTAATGTAAACTTAAAAAAAAAATCCAGTGCTACACAACAACGCTTTTAACATCATGAGGATGTTTGATAGAAGAGATAAATATAGAAGTGCTTCAGGCATAAAACTTTTCCCCCCTCTTCGACCAACATTTTTTTTTTCATTTTATAACTAGACTTCGACAGTAAAAAGAAAAACTAAGTTCGTTATGTGCTAACGAAAATTACTTAACACTTATAAGTGGAGTGTATAATTAGGCCTTTGTTCTTGAGCCATAAGGATAGGTAAGGTAAACTAGGGTACTTAGGGACCATCTGAGAATTTGCCAGGGACCCCGGACTAAAAAACATGGAAAAATTAGTTATTATATAAATAAATGTTGTTTTATTGACTACAGTTTGACTGTTTGAAGGACATTTTACTATATAATAAGTCATGGTGTCTTTCTCACTGGACTTTATCAGGCCCCAGAGTAAATGCAATATTTCATAAATGTTTTTTATTTTTATTTTTGTTTCGTTTTTTAAAGTGGCTGATGTTTTCCAATGTTCACTGACCGTAAAAATGTATGATGGGAAGCTGTTTTGTTATGATGGGAAATGAATATGTTATGATGGGAAGTGAATATGTTATGATGGGAAGTAAATATGTTATGATGGGAAGTGAATATGTTATGTTATGATGGCGCAAGAACAATAATATCACTTTTTTTTAAATTATTGATTTTTTAAATAAAGAAATAACAAACTACTTTGCACTGAATTTACTCGTGAAAACAAATGTCTGGGATCAGTATTGTTGGCCTTACTTTCTTAATGCTCTACAGCACGATACATGGACGTTAGATCTTATATCATTTAGCAAGGCGAGAACAGCTTCACATTGTTATGTTTGAGATAAATTGAGTTGATGGAATGACAGGCTGAAAGAGTTGATCAGAATGACGCAGTGAAGAAATGATGTCATTGTTCGTTACCTCATTTCTCCACCCAGGCAACCCTACCCATGTATGTGTTTGTGTAAGAGAGAATGGGAGGGGGGTGACTGGTGGGGGGTAGTCGTAGATGTTTAGATTGCTAGACATAACGTTCTAATCAGATACAATCATACTGTTGTTATATGAACTACATTGCTAGACATAACTTTCTGTTCAGATACAATCTTACCGTTGTTATATGAACTACATTGCTAGACATAACTTTCTGTTCAGATACAATCAGATACAATCTTACCGTTGTTATATGAACTACATTGCTAGACATAACGTTCTGTTCAGATACAATCAGATACAATCAAATACAATCATACCGTTGTGATATGAACTACATAGACACAAAGAAACAGCAACCGTTATTCTATTAGCCCGTGTCTCTCCCCCCAGGTACCAGGTTCCTGTGCAGCGTCCTTGTAGCCCCTGTCAAGAACGAGGCTGGTGACATCATTATGTTCATCATCAACTACGAGGATATCACAGAGACCGCCTCTAAGAATGAGCTGAAGAAATTCAACAACAGTGAGTACACATACATATAGTCTTGTCATCACTACTCAACACTACATAGCGTCATAATAACGGATGACAGTATTTCAAAGCCTTCACCCTTGACATCAAGTTAAATTTTAAAAAAAATTAAAACTACGTGAAGTCATTTCTCGACTATCAGAGATCAAAATATTATTTTTAAAAAATGTTTTCATTGATTGGATTAATAGCATTGAAAGTTATCTCTTTTTTAACACAAACAAGATTAGCGGAAATGAAATGGTGGAAAAAATGATAGATCGCCCTTTAAACACACGCTCTATGCATGTTGAACGCTAGACAGGGTTGTGTTTACGCATGTAATCAGTAGTTTTACCCCACAAACAACTAGCTAGAGCATTCTATACATCCATTCTGTAGTGCTAAAATAAAAATAAAAAAAAATACAAATAATCAAATCGTTAGTACTTAGTCTGAAAAAAAAAAACTTCATGGATAGTCAGCATTAACTGAACAAACCTGAGCAGATCGAATGTAGGGGGTTGGGGTGGTACAGTATCTCTGCCTTCATTAGCCTCGTTGCATTGAACTACTAGGTCATCAGTCTGGACATCAGAGGTCTTCACTGTCCGGCACTCACCGCCTGTATTATGTTCACAATCTTCTTTTTATTGTTGCTGTTGTTGTTGGTCCTACTGTATAGATTTGAACATCACAGTCGTTGTCTTGATCACACACTGTTTAGTCAGAATGTTCACATTATTTATTTTTTGTTCATTTTTTTATGTTTATCATCAGTGAAATGTATACAGACTAATGTCTGAAATGTGTTCTTGTCGAAAAAAAAATGTACTTGAAATATTAAAAGCATTTTTTAAATGTGACACCTGCAATATTTTTTTTGTGTCTGTGATGTGCCCCATTGACGAAATGTTTTTGACTTAATTCGTAGAACATTCTTGTGTCACACTAGATGACTCATCAGGACCGATGAGATTTTACAGGGTAACGCCTTCAATGGGGGGGGGATATAACACCCTTACTCCCCAAGGTGCCCAAACAAAGGGCAACCCCATTTGGAGTTCATTTCATTATTTTACATTTTTTTGTCTTCTTGGGTTCAGGTCCGTTTTTATCGACAGGCAAATTAGGCGACGGTCTAAGGCCTCGTTCCATTGAACCCCCAAGTGGCGCTAATTCCTATCTCATCTGACATTATCAGGGCCCCGACACGCATATAGTCCCCCCAAATATTTCTGAAAGTGTCGGCATATGGTCCCTCTGGAACGGATATGCATAAACCTATATATACTTATAGCTAACACCGGGAGGGCATCTAGCAGTAGGCCTGGCTCTCAACGGTCCTGGTTGGTGTAATAAGTAGACATGCAATGGCAAGTTACGTCAGAGTAATGTGTTATGTTGTTGGTGCAGTCTACACATCTATGTAACTTGATCTGTGTGTGTGTGTGTGGCACTTCTTACGTGTTGTGCTAACACTTTTTGTGTGACAGAACGGATGATACTGTGACATGACGGATGATACTGTGACAGAACGGATGATACTTTGACAGAACGGATGATACTGTGACAGAACGGATGATACTTTGACAGAACGGATGATACTTTGACAGAACGGATGATACTGTGACAGAACGGATGATACTGTGGAAGAACGACGCAATGACAGATTATTAACTAGCTCAATTCGCGTGGCGCTGAAGTAAGTTGCAGTGACATCTCTCATACATGAATACTGGTAATCATATGAAATGTATAATCTCCATAATCAAATTTAACATTGATATAAAAATAAAATATAACATCCGTTATTGGGGACGGTGGTCCCTGGTTCAATCCACGGTAAAAACTACGGACATTTGTTGAGGTCCTCATATAAGCCCATCCGGACTTTATTAGGACACCTGACTTTATATGGACACATGACTTTATATAGACACATGACTTTATTAGGACACATGACTTTATATGGACACCTGACTTTAGATGGACACATGACTTTATATGGACACCTGACTTTATATGGACACCTGACTTTATATGGACACATGACTTTATATGGACACCTGACTTTATATGGACACATGACTTTATATGGACACCTGACTTTATATGGACACATGACTTTATATGGACACATGACTTTATTTGGACACCTGACTTGAGTTGGAGAAGCAAAGTCGGGTGGGTGTGGCGATATTATACAATCCATAAACACACCGTGGATAGAGATAGAGATAAACTCTGCACTTAATCTGCCCCGATAGACCTTGATGGCTGAGATATTTACTTACTATCTTCAAAGCGGAACCAGTTTACATTTATATTTTGATTTAACAGCTAAACCGAGTTTAGATATCGGTCACATTCGGAGGGCACTTTTTATTATTATTATCATTATTATTATCATGAATACATGTTTATATCACACATACATGGGCCATTAGAATAATCGACTTGAATCACTGACCATCAAGCCGCTGGCAACAGTGTTTCCCAGGATATTTTGTAATTTACTAAACCCACCTAAACATTTCCAAAATACTGATGACTCCCATCTACGTAACTTATTGATACTGTAAAGTCTTTTTATGGGGAATTGTTTTTATTCGAGGTTATGTCGGTTTTTTTTTTTACTCAAAATCTATTTTAGGATCAGCAAGTACAGATGCGCTTTAATTCTAACAGACAATAAAGAAAAATGGCGCTTCTATTAAAATCACTTTGTTATTATTATTATTATAAAAATCCTTCCATTACATATAATAAACTATAAATAATGGTCTTCATTGATATCAATTTTGCTGTAAACAAATGAAAATGGGTAATAATTTGAGTCAGCCGGACAAATTTTAATACTACAAGGAAAATCGTTCGCAACTTGGGGATTTCCCACCTCCTCTCAATCACTAGGTTAAATTTAACCCTTAAAAGTCTGACATCGGAAAAAATTCCCCGCAAATTGTTCTGCGATTAAATCCGGTATCTATATGAATTTTAGCTACAATAATAATTACTAATTAATAACTTAGTTAGGCATACTATATACATTCCCACTAAAGATAAAATTGCTCAATGTTTTATAATATTTTTAATACTTTTTAAAGATATCATTTGTCTCAAAGTAGAAAAAAAAGTATGGAATACGGGTTATATCCCTTGCATTGAAAATTGCAATTTTATATCGATTAGAAAACGGGGAAAGATAAACTGCAATAGGAACATTTTTATTAACGCAAATCCACAGTTAGAGATGTTGAGAAAAATGAAGCCGCAATTAAGAAATCCCTTATATCTGGTACTACATGTAGGGCCAAATGGGCACCATATTCAAGTGATTAAGAACAGAGAAGGTCCTAGAAATTGGAATTGAAGATCTACCTTAAGGTAAAATTCGTTTAACTGGTTTTTAATTCTGGAAAAAGCTATCATTAAACACAAAGAAAGTTGAATGTTGTATATAAATCTGACGGAATTTCGAAAGCAGTTTGCTTAAAAAATAACTTGCTTTCGTTGTCTTCGATTTTTTTTTTTTTTACGCTTTTAGTTTTAATTTTCACTTTTTTACTTAAAGTTTTGAAATTGTAGACGTTTCCTTATTATAACAAAATCTTTTATAGTCTTTTTATGTGCGATTGTTTTTTGCGGCATTGTTGTGGGACGTATCTCCGCATAAAAAAGACCTTACAATATATATTTATATGTGTGTGCGTGTGTGGTTGGGTGTATATATATAGCCAACCTAACCCACTTATTAATTTTTCACTTATACTTATGTATATCAAGTTGCTCCCCCATCCCCCTGCTCCGATGGGAAACACTGGTGCACCATACTGACTAACCGACGACCTACTAACAAACTGCACGATGTAAATGTCTTTGTACTTGAAACTTCTTTTCTCCAACCAGATCGGCATCGTAGTTTTAAACTTCGCTTGCCCTCGATACGGCGCGACATTAGAACCCGAGGCAAGACCACGGCTGACCGCCTCCAGCACCCGCCTGTCGACCCTGAGAACCCGCAGCCCGGCGACGAAGGTGTCCCTTTGAATAACATGGGCCATGGGGTCGACGACCTGTCCAAGGACGCAGCTGCCGGTGAAGCAGGAGCCTCTCAGTCACGACTTTCGGCCCCGGCAGGAGGAGGAGGAGGCCCCGGTGCCCGGGTGGATGAAGATGACCGGAGGGCAGGAGATAATAATGTGGACAGAGACTATTTAATATCTATGGTCAGAGATGGCCCGGATGTGGACAGGGGGGACCATCGAGACGGTGGGGGAGGTGCCCCACCAGGCGTCAGTAGTGTAGATTTAGGTAAGATCATTTTGGGCGCTTTTCGCCCTCTCCCGCCCCCCTTCCTTCTCAACACATAATAGGCATATAATTAGGACCAATAAAAAAAAGAAGATTGGTCTAAAACTAATATGGCATCTCTTACGAAAACAATTATCTCAAACGATACGTACATTAATATTGTAGAATACATTAGATCATTTCACGTTGTTTTTTTTTTGCCTTTAGCAGCTAGTCAGTGTTACACGTTTGTTTCCATTCTTGATTTATTTTGTAGTGTTATGTTCAGATTGTAGAATTTATAGCTTTCTGTTTTGATGTTTATGTTTGAAATAGATTGAGCACACCTGCATGGGGAAAAAATGATTTCACCATTTCATTTCTATTGTTTTTGGAAGATAGAAAATGTACCATTATTTTAATGTACCATATTATCAATGTATCATCCTTATTCTACTGAAATAGATATATAATTTAGTTCATTCATTTGAATATCAACAAGATGTTCGTCCAACCATGCAGGTTTCTTCTAGCACTCTGATAGCAATGCTGTATTGTTTAATTGAACTGTGACCCCCGTCTATTGTGTTGATAAAGTGTTGCATTTTGTTGAAAGGATTCCTCTCACGTAAAGCTAATGTGCTTTTATCTATCCGTACGTCTGATGTTTTCACTGAGCTAAAGCAAATGTTTTGATGTGATAGTTGGTCTATAGGTCTTACAGCCGTGAACTGATTTCGTTTGAGTGAGTCAGAATAATGGGTAATGGTTTGATACAAGGATGTCATGTTTATTTTTGTTGTTATTTCAATGACTTTGAACGTGGTCAGGTGTGATAGGGTTAACACCTCAACATAAGTACTCTCCCCTGATTTATTTCCAAGGGAAATTAAAATGTAAATAAAACCAGAAACAAATGTCACTTTTTTTGTTACATAGAAATGATATACTTTTATTTTAAAATA